>CM059200.1:2004218-2036192 GCA_030323885.1 Branchipolynoe longqiensis | reverse complement strand
CCCCCCCCCCCCCCCCCCACACACACTATTCCTAACACTTGCCCAAACAAGCGTGGTGTAAGAGGTGGTGGAGTCTCAGATGACCAAATGACACATGAAAGTTTGGTTTAACTATACCGGCAGTGGCCTGGGACCGACACTTTGGTGAGGATTAACCGATCATTTGGATTAACCGACTTTGGTTTCACCAACTTTTTTATATGATAAATGGTAGTATTTTGCCGGGCCGTGGACGAAAGTTTGGATTACCCGATCGTTTGGTTTCACGAGAGGTTTAACGGGTTTATACTGTATATAGTTATCTATACTGCTGGTGATGATAATTTCAACTAGTGTTAAAGTAGAATCGTCTTAGAAAAAAATGTGACCTTCTCTTGACAGATTTAAATCTGTTCTCAAGATTCCTCATTTATACTATAAATTATTGGTGTTTTTCCCCCCTGGGAATTGAAAGTTATGGATCCGTAATCATTTGCAACTAGATGGAAAGCCCGGGCATACACTTTTACTGACCCAAGGGATTTTTAACCTCCCACACCACATAGACATGGTAGGAAAGCAACTGGCCTTTGATGACACTGTAAGTTATACACAGCGGTGTAAATCGAAATTGGCAGAGGTGATGGCATAGAGAATTGAACCACCGACCTTCAGATTAGGAGTCCCACCCAGAAAAAGTCAGACTCTAATGACTCCACCACAGAGAAGACCACAACCATACAACTGGATAGAGCCGCTCACACACCACGACGTCCTCTACCACCACTGCATACACCCAATCCCCCAATAGAACCAACACAAAAAAGGGTATTGTCTGGGCGTGGCTTGTACGTCAGGGGAAGCCAACATCAAATGTCATGATTGCCCCTAGCCGGGAGAACATCAGGCCGACACTGGCCACGACCCCTAGCGGCCGCTAAACATGTTAGCTTGAACTACCATTATTGAATCTGCCCCCTCTTGCCCCCCACCCACACACACATACAATGGCGGCCATGTCCCTCACGCCGCCCGCAGCTATTTGGGACCCGACATCAACACGGATTGCCAGTCAAATAGGACAAGCACAGGTTACTGTCAATGGTGAGAGCATGCAGGAGGGTGGCGCTGGTATGTGGAGAAGGGGGGTGAAGGGGTAGGAGGTTCTGGTGAGGTGGACAGCCGGTGTTGCAGAACACCAGTTTGCAAGAGACACATCGCTTCTGTGCATGCGTCAAAATCGAACAGCATCATAACTGACCTTATAAATTTAATATAATGTTTTTGGTAAAGATGTTTTCTATATGTGTACCAAGCGATTTGCTTCTAGGTGGTGTGGTTTTAGAAATATTTCACCTTTTCTGTATTTTCTGTATGAAGATTGCTCAAGACCATTGACAATGCCTTGAGTTTGACGGTACGCGCAGTACAAAACATTAGTTTTATTCAAAATTAATAGAAGTGCAGAAGCCTAACCTTATAAATTTAATATAATCCATTCATTGAATATGTTTTCTATATGTGTTCCAAGTGGGTTGCTTCTAGGTGATATAATTTGAGAGATATTTGACTTTTCCTGTATGAAGATTTACTCACAGCCATTGACAATGCATTTGAATGTATGTGTCCCTGGCAAACTGGTGTGCCGCGGAAATTGCAACACTGGGATCCAAGTGGTAGAGCATTGCAGAAGGGGTGGAGAAGGGAGGGTTTTGTGCTTGGAGAGTGGAACGTCGTGGATGCGGATGGAGGGGCGCATAGTACTAGTAGTCGTAGTGGGTTGTCCCGTCTGTATGTGCACGATAGAGGCGGGCAGGGGCGGATATGGTTCCGGTGGGTGCGGTGGGTGGCGGTGTAGGGAGAGGAAGAGGTGGAGCGGGGGAGGGGGTACCGGGAGAATGACCGGGGATGGCCAGGGCAGGGAGGGACAAACGAGAAGATGGGAGGGGGAGCGGGAGGGGGGGGGGGGTATAGCGGGGAAATGGCAGGGGAATGGTGGGGTAGGGGGAGAAGTAATGGGAAGATGGCGGGGGGTGGCGGGAGAGGGGGGTATAACGGGAGGATGGCGGGGGGTGGCGTGGGAGGGGGAGGAGTAACCGGAGGATGGCGGGGGGTGGCCGGGGAGGGAGAGGAGTAACGGGAGGATGGCGGAGTCCGCGCCCTGTGCCCCCAGGTGCAAGCTATGAGCGCCTCTGATGGCTTTCCTGTGTACGGTTCGATGTATAGCGGTGGACGCACTATGGACAACGACGCCATAACGCCCCCCCCCCTCGCCCCCCTCCCCATCCCTTCCCCCTCGGACACGCCCCCTCCGCCGTCCTGCTCACTAGTGCAGGTCCAGCTCTACTCGCCCTCCCAACCAGCGGCAGTCCACGGCAGTCAGCCTGCTCATTAGCCTGCCCCAGGGCAGGCACATGCGCTTGCCCACCACCTATCCATTAGCCACCTGCTCACCAACCTGCTCACCAACCTGCTCACCAACCTGCTCACCAACCTTTCCAACAGCCTTCCCATCATCCTACCCACGACCCTACCTACCGGCCTTCCCAATAGCCTACCCACCAGCCTGAGCAGCAGACTGCTAACCAACCTGCTCACCAACCTGCCTAACAGCCTACACACAATCCTACCCCCGACTGTCTACCAGCCTACCTAACACCCTAACCACCAACCTGCCCACCAACCTGCCTACCAACCTGCCCACCAACCTGCCCACCAACCTGCCTACCAACCTGCCCACCAACCTTCCCACCAACCTGCCCACCAACCTGCCCACCAACCTGCCCACCAACCTGCCCACCAACCTTCCCACCAACCTGCCCACCAACCTGCCCACCAACCTGCCCACTAATCTGCCCACCAACCTGGCACCAACCTGCCCACCAACCTGCCCAACACCAGACGGGATGGCCGAATGAGGTAGAACTTCCGTGTCTCGTGTTGGTAGACCATGGGATCGTGGGTTCGAACCCAGGTCGTGTCAAACCAATGACATAAAAATTGATACTTGTCGCTTCCTAGCCAGGCACTCGGCATTACTAGGATAGGGAAAGGACTGGTTGGCTCAGTGTCAGGATAATGTGACTGAGTGGGATATCAGGTCATGGTACTGGCGGGCTGGTCTCCCAGTGGGGCAGCACTATAAAGTCGCCATGAGTACACACTATCACAACTCGGTACCCGTCCTGATATGACCTTAGATGTTGCTAGGACGTAAAACAACAAACAAACAAAACCTGCCCAACAACCTGCCCATCAACCTGCCCATCAACCTGACCAACAACCTGCCCCCAATCCTACCGACGACCCTACCTACCGGCCTGCTCACCAACCTTCCCAACAGCTTGCTCACCACCCTACCCACCACCCAACCCACCACCCTACCCACCACCCTACCCAACACCCTACCCAACACCCTACCCAACACCCTACCCAACACCCTACCAAACACCCTACCCAACACCCTACCAAAGACCCTACCCAACACCTTACCCGCCACCCTACCCAACACCCTACCCACCAGCCTACCCACCAGTCTGCCCACCTGCCTGCGCACAACCTATTTTGCATCTATACCTGCCAGGTGGCGCTTGAGACTCGAGCCTCAGCCCGTCTGAAACACAATGCGCCATAGAGCACGTGATGGTGCCGACATGAAACCGGACCATACAGTTGTACCTGCTGAGTGCCCCCACCAAACTGCACACCACACAACCACACCACCTAGCACCACACCAGCCACCACAACCTGACACTACGGCACGCCCCACGCAGCTTGTAGAGCACGCCTTGCAGCACAGTACAACCCACTGGGCAGCACAGCACAACACACTGGGCAGCACATCCCGAAATGCCTCAACCACAAACATCGGAAAACATACCTCAACAAATTGTCATTCCAGTCAGTAATTCTTGAACACGTGACTTAATAATTTTCCAATTGTCATTCTTGCATATTTCACTTGCTAATTATTCATTATGATTCCAATGCACCTTAATCTGTGCCAAAAGGGTGTTACTCACTCTTGTTATCTGGAATACCAGTGATTTGGTGCCATTATCACTCCAATGCACCTTAGTATGTATGCACAACAAAATTGGTAAATAACAGTTGTTATCTGGAAGACCAGTGATTTGGTGCTGACGTAATATTATTTAGACCAATACATATTCACAAGAACAACAAACATCCATTACCACCCTCTACACGACACATACAACCTAAATTAGACATGGCCGTATAGTACACCCCAATGCATGATCGGATACCAGTCACCTGACACCTCACGTTAATATTGCACAGCATATGCCCTTACATATCAATCAAACGTCACATACTGGAGACTACACCAACCCCTATTCTCGAACCAATGCCATGCAACATATCAATCAATCCGTGATATATGTCAACTTACCAGCTTAGCGTATTGTACCCCTAATCCAGCTGTGGCCTTCATGATCAATGGCCTGAGATCCCAACCCTAAGTCACTCCGCAACACCCTGCACCCACCCTCACCCATTCCCACTCCTACCAGCCCCCACCGCACGCGCACACACGCACACACGCACACACGCGCACACGCACACCGACCTCCGCCCTACGCGTACACATCTGTCTCTATACACAATGCGGCCAGACAGGATGGCCGAATGAGTTGAGCGTCCGTATCCCGTTTTGGTAGATCATGGTATTCGAACCCATGGGTTCGAACCCTGGTCGAGTCAAACCAATGACTTTAACAATTTATTTGTGTCACTTCCTAGCCAGGCACTCTGCATTATGAGGATAGGGTATGGACTGATTGGCTCTGTGTCAAGATAATGTGACTGAGTGAGTTATCAGGTCATGGTGCTGGTATCCCAGCGGGACAGCACTAAAAAGTTGTCATGATTGATTGATTGATTGGTGGTTGCTTTACGCCATGTCGGCAGCATAGGCCATATTCACGGCGAGAAATCTTTGTTTTTTGTTCAAACCACCGCTTTTACATGTAAAAGCAGACACTCAATTATGTGCCAATAGACCCTCATTAAATTAGAAAGTTCACAATCATAGTTGCCATGAGTGGGCACTGTCACGAGTCGGTACCCATCCTGATATGACCTTAGATGTTGCCAGGACGTAAAACTCCAACAACCAACCATTTATGCGCAATGGCATAGGCACCCATCAATGTGGCCATAGCTGTTCACAGGTCAGTGATGTTGCGTCCGACATAGCTGCCACACATTCCTAAACACCTAATGCCTACAGCGCTACCCATGTCTTAGTATAATTCAGGTTTCAATGCCATTAGCGGTAATTCACCCTCCCGTTCGAACTGCCTGTTAAAATTGCATAGTCCGAGCATTTTGAATTGCTGTAATTTTTCTGAGATAAATATATTAGATCAATCACTAGTATATACTTTACATTAGTTCAAAGTTACTTTTATTTTAAATGGTAGACTTTTTAGATATTTTGAGTGCAAACATGGAAAATTAGTTTTGACAAGCTTGCCAAAACTCTGACACCATAGACTTCTGCAGTAAGAGGTTCTGTTAAATTGACTCAGTATTGCCTTCTACACAGAAACAAATGCTTAATAAGTGCATTAGTATCTAATGGGGCTGTCACACTACGACGCATTTTCCGGCGGCCCGTCAGCATTGAAAATAAAATTAAAGCGTCGAGAAACAAACTTTTAGTGGAAATATGTGGAAATTGGACGTTGGCGCAGCGTGTGAGTAGCGTGTTGTTAGCGCGCGGTCAACGGGTGTCGACGTTTCAGCAAAACAAAAACAATTGGGAATTGTCAGGTTGTCGCAATGACGGGGGGGGGCACGCGCGGCATGTGGAGAGCGTTACGTCAATGTTGTGCCTTTATACACTCAAGCTGTTTGCGCTGATGACGCATTCGCTAACTGTTCCATAATCGTTTGCAAGATGCTAGCAGAATGCTATCAGAATGCTATCATAACGCTATCAGCACGCCCCCCAATGTTAAAGGAATGCCTTACATGCCGACACAACATTCAAAGTATCGAGAAATGCTCCCCGAATGCTGACAGGGCGCCCGCTACACGTTAGACACGCGTCCATCGAATGTTACAGACGCGCTGATCAGACGCACCCAATCATTTAAAACAATATCAACACAATATCAACATCAATTGACATTACCCAACGTCCTGCCAGCATTCTTCTAATGCGCTTTGGGCGCGTTTTGACATCCGCCTAGCGTCCTCGTAACGTCCTTACCCATAAATTTGTGCGCGCTGTCGGTCGTTGTTTTTTTTGTACATGCTAAAAACATCTAGTGACCTGCTATGCTCGCCGACATCCTCCGGCAACTGGCAACGTCCAGAATAGTGTACCGACATGTATCGATGTTCGCATAACGTCCCGCTAACGGTTCCCGATGTTTCCCGACGTTTCGGTAAAAAATGACACACGCCAACGCGCGTTGGAGAGAAACATCATAGTGTGAGAGCCCCATAAGTTAGATATGTCAAATTAAATCTAGATAATTGGTTTGGTTTTGAAAATTTGATATTTCATCGGACTATGCACCTTTAATTACCAGGAGTCTTCGTCTATCGGGCATGGGCAATAAATGCGACCCAGCGGGACTTTGAGAGTTGAGAGCGGTGTGCGTTGAGATCATCGGGGTTACATAAGAGGTTGCGATAATCGGGGGATGTCGCATGAGTATTAGGTAAAGTCGACGCATTAACGTCGGCTACATTGCGTTAGGGAAGGAAGTGTGCATTGAAACCCAGTAATCCGGGATAAGGAATGCTGTTCCCATATTTCTCAACCAAAGTTTGTTCCCACGTCCAACTCAAGTTCTCCATAGACAATCCATTATAGATCACGTGTATGTGTATGGACTATATAATTCATTATGTGGATATAAATAACGGCAGCCCATAAATGTTTCCCCCCCTCCTGCCAGAGAATAAACTCAACCCAAACCAAGTCCTAGTCTTTCTTTCTCATTTGCGAACGAACTATTTATATGTATATAATATACACAGTAAAACATCTCTAACCGACCACCTCCACAGATCAACTACTCCCCTATATGGATCGCTTTATTTGGGTCCCAACAATACCATTGCAACCATATTCTAACTCTCTAAACTGACCACCTCCCTAAATGGGCCATTTAAAGTCGGTCCCAAGGTCGGTCGATTTGAGAGGTTTTAGTATATATGCAGTAAAACCTCTCTAACGGACAAACTCCACAGATCGACCACTCCCCTATATGGATCGCTTTATTTGGATTCCAACCGACCACCTCCCTAAACGGACCATTTAAAGTCGGTCGCAAGGTCGGTCGCAAGGTCGGTTTAGAGAGGTTTTATGTATATTATATATACACCCAAGCCGCAGGCATCACCAACCTCGGTCCTCCCCCTCCCAAAACCCTACCACGACCGCCGCCCCCCCCCCCTCCCCACTCACCCAGGCTACCGGGACGCACGCGCACACTTCATCGGTGTCGGGCCCGACTGATGCCGGTTCGATTTCCCCACAGTGACGCTGCCTCGCTAACACAGCGTAAAGCCTTATTATCGCCACCCAGATTAAGTAGATCCATCGACCCGGTGCATGCTTAGCCCCCTGTAATTACACGGGCCAACCTGTTGGTTAGACCGGCTGCGTGCTGCCATTACCTCCGCGGGCTTCCTTTATGATTGCCGGTAATAATACGACACTGCTCCCCAACAAAGCACGGAACACTCGCATTTGGAACAGCCTGGCGACTGCAACAGTGAGGCTTGCTGGGAATGCATACAAAGTAGCGTTGTCTTTACCCACCCACTCACCCACTCCTCCTACAATCCCACCTTCCCACTGACCTCCCGCCCCCCCCCCTCCCGCCCACCACACACACCTTCCCATTCTCCCACCCTCCCTTCTCCCAGCGTATAAATATTGAATTTGCACTGGAATCAGAGTTTCAATCACAGGCTATGCACTTCGGTATATTGACGAATTCGATATCACAGATAATAATCAGCACACTGGCATAGCCTTTGTTCGTGGTAGGGTTCAATGAATAATTACTAGATTAGCAACGAAATCGGGAATCGACACATCCGCAAGACCAGATTAGAGGTCTCTCGTCAGTCAGCGCATGCGTTAAGCTAGGATTCCTTACACACGGTATGCGGTATGCGAATGCGAATGCGAATGCGGCAAAAAATCGAAAAGCATCTAAGTCAATGGGGGTGATTCCTTACACACGGTATGCGGCATGCGACATGCGGCATGCAAATACTGAATCGGTCCATGTACCGATCGGTGCGGCATGCGAATGCGAATGCTGCTGCGTTTGCCATAGAGAACAGTGGTGAGGAAACCTGACACTGTGTGTGGGTGTGGGTGTGGGTGTGGGTGTGGGTGAAAGGACCCATCCCGTAATCACGCCGCACGCCGCATGCCGCATGCCGCATGCCGCATACCATGTGTAAGGAATCCTAGCGTAAAGCTAGCATTCCTTACACACGGTATGCGGTATGCGAATGTGCTTGCGAATGCGGCAAAAAATCGAAACGCCTTGAAGTCAATGGGCTGCAACCCTTACATGCGGTATGCGAATGCGAATGCGAATGCGAATGCGAATGCGAATGCGACAACTCGATCGGTCCCTGTAGCGATCGGTCCGGCATGCGGTATGCGGCACTCAGGGTGTGAATAGAAACCTGAGTCTGTTGTGTCCATTAGTTTAACACTAGGAGAGGCGACTGAGCATTACGGAACAGTCTCACAGAGGGGTGCTAATTGGAAACACATGGTGAGCTGGGCACCGGGAGACATACGGTTAGGGGAAAGCTAAAAATGCTACCATATGCACAGAAATATGAATACTTATCTATAATTTGGTTATTATAAAGGTAGGAACCCCCATGTGACCTACGAAAAAGTACATAGATATAAATCCAATATTTGGTCATATACAGTGCAGTAAGGAGCATACTTGTTTATTTTTATTTTTTAAATATAGCCAGTCATGTGCCGTCTGCCGCATGCCGCATACCGTGTAGAAGGAATCTTCCCATTCACATACCGCATACCGCATGCCGCATACCGCGTAGAAGGAATCTCAGCTTTAGGCTGTAGTAGTACTAGTAATGAGGCGTTATTCAACCACTGCCCGTTTGTTTGGTTTCTTTGTTTGTTGTTGTTTTACATCTTAGCAACATCTAAAGTCATATCAGGATGGGTACTGACTTGTGACAGTCATGACGACTTTATTGTGCTGCCCCATTGGGAGACCAGGCTGCCAGCACAATGACCTGATATCCCACTCAGTCGCATTATCCTGACACTGAGCCAACCAGTCCTTGCTCTATCCTACTAATGCTGAGTGCCTGGCTAGGAAGCGATAGGTATCAATTTTTAAGTCATTGGTTTGACTCGACCAGGGTTCGAACCCACTATCCCACGATCTACCTCCACGGGAGACTGACGCTCTAACTCATTCGGCCATCCCATCTGGTTAGTTTGTTTGGTGTGTGTAATGTGGTCTCATTGCATAACGGATTTGGTTCTATTTTTAAGCCTACTCCACCAATGTTTGGATGTTGCTAGGACGTCAAACTCCCAACAACCAACCAATTTAATGTGAATCTCTCTGAATGTACATAATTCTTAAAATCTGAGTACCAGACGGGATGACCGAACTGGTAAAAGTGCTAGCTGGCTTCCCATGCTATTATTTGTTTTATTTATTTTTTATTGATACAATATTTATTCTGCCCATAGCGTGTAAGCATGTAACCATAGCGAGGGTGCTTGTTTTCAACATTGGACAGCTGTGAGGAATGTTATGGTGTATGCCCGGGTTCTGGTTCTGGGTTGGTATCCTGGACATCCACCAGCATTTATTTAAGTAGTTAGTATCTATGTTAGTTTTTGTGTTTTTTATTGGGTGGTATAACTTCCTATCATATAACTAATATCATAGGCTAGTATGTACATCTAGTGAGATGTCAATAGGCTTGTGAATGAGGACATGTTCCCAGAATTTGTTTGTTTGTTTTGGTACAGCTTATCTTTCACTTGTGCCCTGTCCCTAGTTAGTGTCTAGATGTGCCAGAACACATCCGTACTCTTCGGGACTGTGACCAGGTGGTTCGGCTGCAGTGTTAAATTGTTAACCATAGTTCTAACGGCATTGTCCCTGACTTTTGGATTTACCGCCTTCCTTTCACCTTTGCCCTGTCTCTAGTTGGTACCTGGGTGCACCAGAACACACGCGTCCCCTTCTGGACTGTGAATTGGCGGTCGCTTGTGGTATTTTCTCATGCCATAGTGTATTATAGGTTGGGTTTGGTGAGCATGGTTGGTCTGTCCATACCTTTCATGATTTGTGCCCGAACACATACCAAGGTGGACTATGGCCTCATTTCTTCCAACCCTCCCAGTACTCCAGATGGCTGTGTATTTATAGGGTTGATGTGCACCCTCTTCCGTGGCCTGTCCTTGGCATATGTGCTCTTTCACAGTTTGCCTTGACTGTGCCCAGTCAGCTGTTATTTGGTGCTCATATGATGGTATATGCTTTTTATTTGTTCTTTTTTTAGGAATTGTTTATAGAGCTCCAATTTCTTGATTGCTCTGACTGGAGGTGGTTGTTTGTTCCAGGCTTGCGCAGCCATGACTAACACACTTCTTTCATGTATTTTATTAATGCTTATGGTTTGTTTTAGCACTGGTGCACCTGTATGCCTGGTGTTTCTACCAGCAGTCACTGTGAGACATTGTTGTGTGGTGTAGTGGAGTGCAAGTAGCTTGAGGTGTAGTTCTTCTTCTATTTGTTAGTAGTTGTGTGTTACATTTAATGTGGAGTTCCATTGTTGGGAAGCTTTTGTGGACCTGGAGGCATACATTTAGTGCTCTGTTCTGTAGCACTTGTAATTTAATTAGCAGGTTTGCATTCCCTCCCATGTAGATGACATCACCGTAGTCAAAGTAGGGCAGGATCATATCCGTCCCAAGTCAGACCAAAGACTTACAAAAACTATACTTGTTGCTGCCAAGTCTGGTGCTCGGCATTAATGTAGGATAGCGTATATACTGGTTTGCTTAGTATCCTGATCATGATAATGTAACTAAGTGAGAAATCAGGTCATGATGCTGGCCAGCTGGTTTATTAGTAGGGCAGCACTATAAAGTCATCATGACTGCACACTGTCATTAGTTGGTACCTACCTATATGTCACCTTAAATGTGACATTTAAGATGTGAAACCCCAGCAAGTGAACAATCCAACTTTATGGATAACGGTTGGTACCAGTTGCTTAAATATATAATAGTTATCTAATTATTATAATTTTGATATATTATTAATAATTATATAGTATATATAATATGTGTACATATATTTAATATTTATGTAACCGGCATTAGGGCATCAAGCCTCAGTGGCTGGTTACATGCTTGTAGTGCCGGTCACAGTATATCACATGGCCAACTTGTGAACCTTCAGGCGCTTAAAAAAAGGTGTTTCCTCATTCCACAGAGTCAGGCGTTCATGGGGCAAATATAGTGCAACGTAAATTGCCCATAATTCAACAGTAGCGACTCTGCTTGTCGGATAGTTACCTTAGGCCTGAGCCTAGCAACCCCAAACAGCAAATTACACCGGAAGAGGCAAGAATAGGGCACCGTACTGGGCGCGCCGTTTGTGTATCAGATCAAAGGGCCAACTGTCGACAAAAACACTCCTGTCTTATGTGTTGGTTGGAGGGTCGGGTACAGACAGCTGTGCTGGTCTCACCTTCACTCGTGAAGCTTTTAGTCACAAGGGGTTATTTGTACGTGTTCCAGACAACTGTGCAACTTAACTGCTGGGGATTTTACGTCCTAGTAAGATCTACGATCATATCATTGAATCGGTACAAGCGCTGGTTTCTCGTGTGGAAGGGAACTGATAAGAGATATTATACGATGAATAAAACTCACTTTAGTTATTAAAAAAAAAAAACGGTCGGGGTTCGAAACCGACGGCTTACAAAATTGATCTGTGTCGCTGCTTTGCCCGGCGCTCGGTATTATTACGGTAGGACAAGGACTGGTTTGCTCAGTATTAGAATTATATATATATATATATATATATATATTTATTAGATTTTGTATTGAGGGCAAAAGAAAGCTAATACATGTAATTGTAGATCATCAAGGTCACTTATACAACCTGAGTCGTGATGCCCTACAATCCAGCCCAGATGGTGCTTAGAACTATTTACATATCAAATTAAGTGACTTGTGAATTTTATGGAAGATGAGATGGGTGATATGAGGCAAGAGAGAAAACAAACAAAATATAAAAATATAAAACACACACAAAAACACCTGAACCATAACAGATGTACAAATAGTAATTTGCCGTAAAACTCCACCAACTAGCCAACCGATAATGACGTTGTAACTATTAGAATGGACATATCAACACACACACGCTATAGCAGTGAGAGATATTATAGAATATCAGTTTGTTTATATTCATGTAGTGCATTATATTGCATATATCATAGATCTAATGGTGCAGTCACATTGTCAATGTTGATTTCAACATGGGTAATTTAACCCGCAAGTAAAAGTACATACTTAATATGGAGGCGACTACTGGCGCCATCTATAAAGTCTTTCTGATTAATAATGCTCTGACTGTGGCGCCATCTGCTGTAAATTGGCATAACGAGATGCGACCCAGTTTCATTATAGACACTTCGACCAGAGCATTTCGATCGACAGGACGTGTTCTCTCCTTTGGATTTGAAGTCAACAAAAATGCCGGTTGCCAGGTATCTGCGATCTAAGGATCGAGAGAAAAGACTCTGGAGCAACATGTAATTCATAAAAGTATCAAGGTAGGACAAAGTCATTGGCTGTTCCGATTAATCGATCGAAAATAACTGCTCGTGTTGTTGAACAAAGGACTGGCGCGAGCCCTGATATACGACAACAAACCAACGCACAGACACAAAAACGAGCTACGGACGTCGGATTAACCCTGGCTTGGCTACCTGAAAAAACGGATGGATGATATCAATGATGGGATCGATGCTTGGATCGATCAGATTCAAAAATGCCGAGTCTCCTGCTCGGGGTTTACTACGTTGCAAAAACGAGTCGTGACATCACGCCACGTGGAGGCGGCCATGACAGCATGCTCAGGGTCTCACGACCAAGATGGTCATCGATGCTATGGATGTCGGTTTCACGTGGCCTGGCTAGTTTGCAGAAACGGATGGACCTTCAATGTCGGGATTGATGCTCGGAAGACAGGCTTTACATCGCCGATTACACTCATACACATGATCTCAATATATTCTGGATAATAAGGTGCCAATCATCTACCACTCTATGCAAGAGTCTGTGCCATCATAATACAATCTGACGATCATCTACCACCTTATGCAAGAGTACTATGCCATCATTATAATACTCTCAGTTGAATCTCACCAGCAGATAGCTAGTCGTAGCCAGTAAATAAACGCCACTCATACTTTCAACTCATAGGGGTGCGTTATGATGCTCCGACATAGGCTCATATCTCCTTCACACTCATAAACATATTAACGCGCACATCAAGAGCTCGTGCCTGAGATGGTCCTATTTAGTCACCTGATGACAAGTGGCCATAGCCCAAGTTAATGTCACCCTCCAGGGGTTCGTTATGATGCTTCGACATAGGCTCATTCTCCTTTACAATCTATAGACTGTTGATTGACTGATACAAAACAATCATCCCGTGCGCTGTTGTTTGTACTCGTAGAACCAAGTGACACAGGCTTAAGTATACATAGCCACACTGAGTCACGAGTATAACAACCTCCTACGGTACCTGAGTTCATCTACAGATGATGTTCATATCCAGATTTTGTACTCGCCAGACAAAAGTTATCAGTACGCTGAGTGCATGTGAACTACACCCAAATCCTGTTTGGCGGCGGTGATAGCGACCGTCTAGACATTGTCTAGACGCAAAGTCTCATGGACTGCTGACATCACCACGACCTTGAGGTCGGGAAGTGCATGGGATTTGATTGCAGACATGAAGTCGCAAAGCATTCTTCACCCGTCTATGACATCATAAATCGTCATTACACCCATAAGGACGATTTTTTCACTGCCCGCATGATTGACACTGCCATATGGTCCCGTTATTACAACCAAACAGACGATGTCGATATTTCTTGAGAACAGGGTGACGATCATCTACCGCTGTCCATAACAGCTTGTGTGGTCGAACAAACTATTGCCTTACCATTCATAAATCTTACCTGTTTTCAACATGCTGACTGGTGAAATAATAACAATCTCAAATTGACTCCCACCTTCAGATACTTAGTCGTAGTCATAAACAATGCTACTCATACAGGGGTACTTTATGACCATCAGCCAGACATTTTCATATGGCCATTACATCCATACGGACCATGTGTCATGTATGCGACATTAGGCATATACTTAGTAGACTGCTGACCTACTTCCAGCAGTAGGCCACGAGGACGTTCTGGACTATCATCGCGCTTACCTCATAAAGCTAAAATACACACGAAGCCTTATCACCATGGCCCTCCTCTTACAACCAAAGGTGCACCACACTAGGCAATCACGGATAGGTCCCGAATTGCCTAGTTAAATGTTGCAACGGATGGTGCCACGCTCGGGCCATCTGAGCTGCAGTCTCTGTGGGCACGCACTCTAGTCTCATTCTGACAATAACATCTTAACTCCAACATATCATCATCATGCTTGGCTGGTACTACTCAGTCCCCAACGGGCGACTAGCCATAGCTACAAATAATTCCTTCAGACAAGGGTACCTTATGACTTTCAACAATAGGCTCACTCTTCCTTGGTGCCATGCTCGGGCCATCTGAGGTGCAGTCTCCGGTGGGCACGCACTGTAGCCTCATTCGCAGTGACAATACTATCTTAACTCCAACATATCATCGAGGAGTTGTAACTGAAAGCACACATCATCCACCACAGGAGGACCTCGCCAAAGGTCGGGTGGCTCCCATACATTGCAAGGTGTATGGGCCCAACCACAAACCACCGTCGCTCACAACCACATATTATAACCTGGGATTCGACTGCTTATTTTTGCCTCTCTTCCCAGGTTATCCAAATACCACACCAGTGCCTCCGACACCCCATAGCGGCCGGCCTCCCGGCTGTACATGGACAATAAGGTACTGCAGAGCAATCTGTTCATGACATCCGGTGGCCTTCCTGGTCACTTAGTCGCGCGAGGATCTGAGGCTAACACTCCTGGGCATCAATGTCCGTGTCGTCATCCAGACACCAATCAACTCACCGTCTCCTAGAGACATCGCATTCCAGCAATTCTGGTTGCCTTCTGCGCAGCACCTGCGTGGGGGCGATTACGTGTCCGGGACACCACCTTGGCACGACGGCCGGTCTCCTTGACTCATGTGGCTACCACTCACATGTTCGTGGATTAATTTCAATCATGACATTGCCCCTGTCCGTGGCGGGCCTCCCAGCACACGGTGCTTTCGATCATAAGACTAGCCCTGTCCGTGGCGGGCCACCTAGCACCCGGTGCTTTCAATCTTAAGACTAGCCCTGTCCCTGGTGGGCCACTTAGCACCTGGTGCTTTCAATCATAAGACTAGCCCTGTCCGTGGCGGGCCACTTAGCACCCGGTGCTTAACGCTATACACTATGCGTTCAACTCTCCATAGTTCTGCCTACAAGGGTCATCGAGGCAGGACGTAAGACAATGGTCACTGGACCTCTGCTGATGTCTCAACATACAACATCCAGTCTCAGCTTCCAGGCACTTGAGCTATATTTTTGGCTACGTGCCTGAAATCCTCGAAATCTTAATAAATCAAACATCTCATGGCTTAAATGTAACAACGAAATAGTAAGAATAAATGCCACTTTATACTGTACTTGTCTTGCGTTGGTTGAATTGTCAATGTTGATTTCAACATGGGTAATTTAACCCGCAAGTAAAAGTACATACTTAATATGGAGGCGACTACTGGCGCCATCTATAAAGTCTTTCTGATTAATAATGCTCTGACTGTGGCGCCATCTGCTGTAAATTGGCATAACGAGATGCGACCCAGTTTCATTATAGACACTTCGACCAGAGCATTTCGATCGACAGGACGTGTTCTCTCCTTTGGATTTGCCGTCCCTCCCACCCAAACTACAAGTGACATTCATAGGGCTACGTGCCTGAAATCCTCGAAATCTTAATAAATCAAACATCTCATGGCTTAAATGTAACAACGAAATAGTAAGAATAACTATTAGATGAGCCACAGTGAGTGTTCAGAGCTTGATGAACACATTTATATTTTTGATTTTGTACACTTTTCTTTTATATATGAAATCAAAATGCACATTTCGTATTTCTAGATAGAATATCAAAACGATAATGTGTATTACCTCCAGATGATATGCACTGTCAATTTATAGGATGATACACCAATTGGCTAAGCTATAATCAACATTTACAGATTTATCAAATGAATATATTTGTTTTCTGACAATTTATCTTCATATGTTCAATCAAAATTCAATATTTTCCATATTTTTGTATATAATATTGAGATACATAGTATATATTAGTCTCAGGGAATGGTTATTGTAATACTGTGCCAAATCTGAGGAAGATTCAAGAGGTTGTTTAGCTGCAATGAGCTTTTAAAGATAGGAAAATTGAACAAATTTCACTACAGATGCTGTTTACATGCAAACAATTACACTTTTTCACATTTTTGGATGCAATTATCTTTTGATTCTCTGCAGATAGAGGTCTGGAAAAAAATAGACTATTACACTGTTATGAATATGTGAACTATTTTGCATTTAATCAGTATTGTTGCAGTTTTTCAAGAAAATACCACGCTTTGAAAATGGCTATTTGGCAGTTGAGAAAGATTTTGTTGTTACGAATTGCACTTTTTGACATCGTCTTATTAAAAATCTGCTTGACAAACTGATTTAGCAATTGGCAGTTTAAATTCATTTATATATGTACAATGGAAACTGGTTAGCAGAAAACACCTGACATAGTTCCACTTTTTATTATACTTGGTCAAAGTTCCACTTTTAATTGGAAATTAAGACATTTTTATATATTAATTCTTTAAAATTGCTTATCTCAAAAACAATAATATATATAGCCTAACTCTTTGGATTTGGGTTTGTAAATTCAACATCTACAGGAAGGAATAACAATTCACCCTATTCACGCCGCGGCCATGTTGAAACCAGACCGAGGGCAATTACGCGTCGGCGAGGCGGCGCTCTACGTGTGTATGGAAACTGCAGGGAATATTTCTCCGTCGATCAATAGCTCTCGAAATCAATCAAATTTGCGGGTATTCATTTTTGAAAATACTATTGTATACTCGTTTCCCATCTATTGGCCAATTTTCATGAAGATTCGGTGATGATCAGATGTATTTTGAGGATAAACAGCAGGCGATGTCACTCTGCTGTGAATTAGCCTGTACTTCTCCTATTGTAAGTACAGGCTAATTCTACCTGGGCGCCTATCTTTCATTACATTCAAATTAGCACAACTCTTTTTTTAAATATACATATTTTAACACTTTTAAAGGTGTTAAGTGAATTAAGCAGTACAAGTTTCACCTGAATAAGTCATACAAGATAAGCTTGAAGTACAAAATCTGGACCCATATCTTTTCTTGTTGAAATACTTCTATGTAAATTGAACAAGTTTCCTCTAGTCTATTCTTTAAAAAGTACAACATCTGGGTCTTGGGTCACTGCTTTGAGCAGTTTTCCTATAAAGGGGCCAAAATGGTACAAATCTCCATAACCTTGATATTTACTTTAGAAATATTATATCGCTATCATGATTAAGTTCCATTCAAGCTCTTCCAATTCATATACGCCCACTGAGAAAAAATGCATTCTAAAAATGCCAGAATGAGTCAACAAGTAGGACCTACCATCAAATTTTACTGCTTTACTTGTATCATCAATCGTAGGGGAGGGACCGTCGCTGGAAGTTACATGGTTTTTGTTGTTGCTAAAACAGTTTATTAATCAGAAACTGCTGCTATTATGTGTATGGTGTATGTGATGGGGGTGGGTGAGAGATTGAAACCCGCCACCTCCACCCAGGTTGGTTGCCACAAACGGGTTTCTCAAATAAAACCCTCAGGGTGGCACTCTTGTGTGTTGTACTTAGTCCATAAATATATATTCAATTTAATACTTTATTTCAGACTTAGCATCATGGCATTTACATAAATTGGTCAACACTAATAAATGTGAATAACATACAAGTAATACTATGAATACTACAATACCATTATCAAAATGTTGGTCCACATACAGTAGTTTGTACCAATGCCTCCATATGGCAGAGGTAAATCTGAGATCACTCTCTCCTATTTACACAAGTCCCAGTATTTCACAGGTCTAGTAATAAATTTGAATATCATATTCCTGCTAACAGCCTGGAAGGCTGGCACATCAATATTGGCAAATATCTGACTACCACTGTGATACCTAGATAGACAGAGTAATAACCTCATAATGTCATTATACGCAACATTCAGTTCTCTTATGTTATACATTCTATAGTTCCACCGAATCTGGGCAGCATATAAGGGAGTACAGAAATGGCTGGACCGTCAGAACCAGTGTGGTCGAAGTGCATAAGGAAAATTCCAAAGATTATGTACAGTGATGTAGAGAATTTTGTCAGGTCTGTGGCAAAGGACCCACAGAACACCCTGACAAAAGGATATCAGTTTTTTGCCGAGGCATATGTCCACAATCTTGAAGGTGAGTCTGCATAGTTAGAGTAGTATCGTGTAGTTATCGGCATAACATGCTTAAACTACTAGTCTTAAGCCCCGTTCACACACAGGCCGTAAGTCACCTCAACTAAGTCAACTCAGGTCATGTGTGTGAATGCTCTGCTGAGGCGAATTAGGGCCAAGTTGATGTTAACTAGTTCATCTCATTTAGACTGCTCCACGAAGGCCTGTATGCGAACGGGGCTACAGTAATCACAAATTACTATGCGTTTTTGTTTATATATTACAGTGGTGTGTGTCTATGTGGTATAGACACATTAAACGAATGTGTAATTTATATTGTCCCACAGAACGCACTGACAAAGGGATATAAATGTGATTCATACAGTTAGCCATGAACATCAGATGCATGGTAACAGCGATTAGGGTGATATTATGGGATATTCACGATTGGACATACCAGGTCTGTACAGTAATAAAACCTTCATTTCTTTTGTCAGGAATTGTATTCCCCATGCCACAAATATATAATTGTGAGCGTTTTAATCCAATAACTGTCTGTTGACACATAACTGATTTATGCTTTTACAGGTAAAAGCAATGGTCTGAATAAAAACCAAACAGTCCTCACCATGAATATGGCCTATGCTTCCGACACAACTTAAAGCAACCACCAATCAATAATCTGTACAGTGGTAATAATAATTCTTGAGATCGACTGGCCGTCCCACAGCCCGCCGATCAAAACACCCCCCACAGCCTGGGAGGGTGGCACCACCCCGTCAGGGTGGTGGTGACTCATCCCAGCTGCAGGCAGTGCCTCATGCATATGTTGATTAGGCTGGTGTGCTGGGCCATTCGGCACCCTGGTGACAGATAGTTGCAAACAGTTACAAATATATATCGATATCAAAATGTCCTTTTTCTCCAATTGCATTCTTTATGAATACATAGAGGAACATTTCTTCAACCCTGAACTGCTTCTGACATACCACATCCCTTCATTAATCTTAGGCCTCATGCATGCACATATACTTCATATATTTTATATCATGTCATAATGGGAGTGAGGCATCCTTGCTTTTAGATTACATAACCTTGTCCCCACTCTGTTGCCCAAGACAATAATATTCTCTACCAATATATAACTATAAACCGAAAATCCGTATATTTTTACATTGTGTTGTTGTAGCGAAAACTACCACAGAAGGATGCCTCGTCAGAGCGGACTGCTACCATTCCATGCGGAAAAATGCTGAGCCACACCACTTGCAGGTAAATGAGCAAAAGGATACATCAACTAGAATAAATGATTGTCATTTGCTTGATAGCAGGAATTTATGATGGATGCTTGTGCAGTATTTCTTATACAATGTGATGTACGAAAAATACATTTAAACACATTAATGTATTTGTCTACTTTTTCGTTATAGGTATGCCTGGTAGCTGGCCCCTCCACTACTGTCACTGACCACCAATGCAGCTGTGTTGCAGGCAAAGGAGTGTGCAATCACACAGTTGGTCTCCTGTACCAAGTGGCACACTATGTATTGCTAGACCTGTCTGTTGTGCCCCCTGGTGTTTCTAAGACTGCACAACCACAACAGTGGCACATACCTCGTGCGTGCGGCATACATCCAGATGATATCGAAAAACTACAGATGAGACATGTCTGTGGTTCGGGAGGAAGGGGTTCGATTAACCCTTTACCGGGCTATTCCGACTCCACTAAAAGATGTTTCCTTTGCTAAGGACTTTTTGAACCTCCTTGCCCCTTACGAAAACTTGTAGGACCTTCAGTTATTAAGTATGTTGCCATGTGATATTGAGGACATAGAACTAGTCGATTCTGCATATGGCTCTGTTCCAAAGGGAAGCATGCTGTCTTATCAGCAGAGACCTCAACTAGCATCATGTTCTACTGATGGTGTTGATGCACCCTTTTACCCTAACTTCCCCCTTCCTTTACTGCACTGCACATATGAACATGTACCAACTCTGGCAGAGTTACCTATTCTAGAAGGAATGTGCACATCTCTCACTGACAGTGTGGAGATTGAGTTGGCGACAAGAAAGCAGACGGAGTGTGAGAGATGGCACCAGCTGAGGAGGGACAGGGTAACTGCATCTCAATTTAAATATGTATATTCCCGTAGAGAGAATGTTGACCTCTTAGTTTCACGATTACGGTGCAAGCGACAGGTGCAGACGAAGGCAATGTGTTACGGGCTTGCTAGTGAGGACTCTGCCGTTGAGCAGTATGTCACCAGTACAGCATGCCACATATATTCATGTGGTTTTGTTGTAAATCCCTCTGCTGTTCACCTTGGTTGCACACCTGACAGAAAGGTCTATGACCCCAGTGAGGACTTCCCATTTGGTTTATTAGAAGTGAAATGCCCCCAGATAGAATCATTTAGTGAAGCGAAATGCCTCAAGTTAATTAATGGCACAACATCATTGAAGCGAAACCATGCGTATTATTATCAGATGATGGGACAAATGGCAATAACTGGATGCGCATGGTGTGATTTTATGGTTTGGTGCATAAATGACTACCACATTGAGAGGGTATATTTTGATGCCCACATATTCGAAGAACATAAATTGAAACTAGATATGTTCTATTTTCAACACTACTTGCCACAGGTTGTCTCTGATGCAGCTGAATATTTGTAAATAAACACAGGTACCGTGTTCACCTGTATATGGGTTGTTTCATGGTAAATGGGGCCAATGTTTTTTCTAGTGTGCAATGGTAAAAAAAAATTATTGAATGAGTAGAGGAATTATTTTGTTTATAGAACTGGTGTTCTTACACTTTGGAGGGATAGATTTGATAAAAGGGAGATCTAACATGGCATAATAAAAAAAAACACAACATATTCATTCCAAAATGTTGGTGTTTTAAGGCTATGAAAATGTTACACGAAGAATGTGGACTTTTCTACAGTTCACTGGACCTTTACACTGCATAGAGTTGTTAGTCAATGAAATAATAATGGGACACTCCCACCTGCAAAAAATGCCCATCATGGATGCAAATCATATTACCTTTTCCTGTAATTCCAGTCATTAAACTGGTTCTCGACGTAACTGTTGTGTCCCCTGCTTGCTTTGTCAGTGAATATGCTATTCTGTGAATACCAGAGCTTAGGACGATACGCAATATTCATTTTTGACCCACATGTCACACTTTGGCCCCATTAACCATGAAACGACCCATATATGAACAAAGTTAGTGTGCATTCATTTTACTGCATGTCTCTTTCACTGTAATCATGACTTTAATACAAAGGGCCCCTGAAATTTGTCATATAACAGCATACTGCCCAAATCTGATTTATCGAACCGACAATACTAATAGGAATTACCCCATCAAAAACATGGTATTCTCGCACTCTTCTAATGGCCCTTTCAACATGGATTCTTAGACGGGCAATACTCTGCGTTGCTACCACTTTGGCTGAACTAAAGCTCTTCCATTTGCTCATTAAGAAAGGGGGAATGACCAAAGAGGAACCTACATCTTTCATTTCCTTCTCAATTGTGAAACCTGTGTCCACCATGACACTGTCGCCACTCTCTAGGAGTTCCAATATACCAGAGCACTTTGTAATTTCTTTATCAGAAATACTACCTGTGTATAACTTACTGACGAACGACACTCCACCTGTTGATGTTATTCCTATCAAACCCTTCAGTGTTGTTGTCCCTTTGTAGCTTGAGTACATCTGCGAGTTAACAAAGAGATATGATGGTGTCTGAGTTTTAGTTCCGTACAGTCAAGTATTACTCGGATGTTTGGGAACAAGGCAAAACATTCTGGCATTGATTGCTTAATTTGCCTTTTGGATGGCCAAATGGGAACTGTCCCAAACACAAAATACAAGTAGGTGGCCCAAGTTATGAGTTTATATATGGATACAGTACAACCCTGTTAAACGAAGCTCGGTTAAACCAAACGATCGGTTAATCCAAACTTTTTTTGGCAGCCCACAAAATACTACCATTTATCATATAAAAAAGTTGGTTAAACCAAAGTTGTTTAATCCAAATTATCAGTTAATCCAAACAGAATTTCATGCCCAGGCGACTTCCGGTACAGTTAAACCAAACTTTCATGTGGTTATAAGGTCACATGAGCTCCCACTGACTTTTTTGTATGATAAATGGTAGTATTTTGAAGGGACCCTAACAATTTGTTATTATTATCGTCATTATTATCATTATTATCATTGTTATTATCATTATTATTGTCATTATTATGACCATCTTATTTGAATTATTATTGGCATTATTTTTAGATTTACATATACATGTATATACATATAATATATATATATAGATATAAATATACATGATCGGACGAAATGGCGCACGAGTAAAACACATGCGTTAACAGCTGGAGTAAATAAAAGGCAAAATACATGTCTCTGACTTTAAAACACGGATAACCACTGCTCAAGGAGGAATATTAATATTAGGAGAACACACTACACCAGATTTGGAACTGATCTTGAATGAAAATCATTGAGTGTCATTCAGTAAGCCAGTGTTGTTGTTAAGTGAGTGAGTGATAATACCAGTAAATTGAGAGAGTGACTACAGGCTACAGGCAAACATCTCCCACTGCAAAAGACTGATACAGGTGACAACGTTCTTTGCAGGGTGTCTTCACCCTTGACCGCCTTGTGCTGTTTTGTGAGTGTCATTGGATATCACACAATAAGCCAGTGTTGTTGTTGGGTTGAGTTGATCATAATACCAGTAAATTGAGAGTGACTGCAGGTGACAGCCAAACATATCCCACTGCAAGTGACTGTTACATGTGACAACATTCTATGCTTGTGGTCTTTGCCCTTGCCTGCCTTGTGCTGTTTTGGGAGTGTTGATTGGTGTTGGTGAACGCGCTTAACAACAACAAAAAATAAAATAAAATTGAGATGTCTCAGAAAGCAGCTGGCGATAAGGCCCGCACTCGTGGGAAAACGCTGTCACTGTCACCAGCAGCCAAGTCTCCACTCAAAACAATGGATGCCCCAAAGGGAGACCATGATGATGATCATGGAAATAATACCCTTGCATTAGTGCTCGCAAGACTGGATTCACTTGAGGGTGCTATCTCAGAACTCAAAAAGAGTTCTGCAGACACAAAGAAAATGTCTGCAGACACAAAAAAAAACACGATGATATCAAACTCAATGCCACCGAGGACATGGATAGGTTGACGGCGCTGCTCGAGGATAGCTACCGCCAACAGTCTAGTGACAGACGGAAACTGCGGATAGCCGAGCACAACCTGTGCATTGCCGATGCAAACAACAAAAGACTGGCTATGAGATTAAATGATCTAGAAAACAAATCACGATCATGCTCACTTAGAATCGATGGAAAGGTGGAAACTGACTCTGAAAATATACACAAGTATGTGTTGGACCTGGCGAAATTCCTAAATCCCACTGATGCGGACCCAACTACAATTCTTTTGGTTCACAGGATTGGAAAGAAACCAACGCCACAGGCCCATGCAGGTCAGCACTCTCGGCAACCTTGGCCCCGACCAATCATGGTAACTTTCCGTAGCACTCATGACAGGAACTTACTTTTCTATGCACGTACCAAACTAAAAAATACGGAACTCTACCGAGGAATATTCCTCAATGATGATGTGACTGTGCTAACACACAAATATAGGGACGAGTTCCACTCAGTAGCAACGCTGGCCAGAACCGCGGGATGTGAGGTCCGAGTCCATGGAGATGGAATAATTATTGACGGAAGGAAATACAGACATGAGGATGCTGACCTGCTCCCCCATCGCTTTAGCCTGGCTAATGCCAAATCACTGGAACTGGAGGGGGGAATCTACTTTCACTCAGAACACTCCTTCTTGTCAAACTTCCACCCTTCTCCAATATATATTGCTAAGGAGGATGTTGTGTACCCAACTGCAGAACATAAATACCAGGCGACTAAGTGTCAAATGGCTGGTGATACTGCGCGTCTCACTCAGGTAATAAGCGCACCTACACCACTGGAGGCTAAGCGTATTGCTGACTCTATTCCAGAAACTCCTGAGTGGCGCCACAGCAGACAGGCAGTCATGGAAGAAATCCTGGAGCACAAGTTTATGCAAAACCCATGCCTAGCGGAAAAACTAATTGGGACAGGCAACATGACATTGCACGAAGCAACTTCCAACCAATATTTCGGAATTGGAACAACCTTACACAGCAGGGACTTCAGAGAGAAATCCTTTAAGGGACTAAATAAGCTGGGCCTGGCACTCCAGGCCACATGTGAACACCTTAGGACTACCCAAACTAAAGGACAGTAAATAACAGAATTTAACTAGAAGCAGTGAAAGGTTTGTTGTGCTTTTGTCTTGATGGCATTTGCTCACATTTGTATGCCGTTGTGACCCTGATTGCTGCCCGCCAGCTCATGTAAGCACTTTCTTCAAATCTAGTACTCTCTCATTGTTATTGTATCACACTAATAAATGACAGAATTGTTCTATTTATCCTTGTTAAGGCACTTGACCACAGTGTTGACACTACCAATACCAGTCACAGTGTCTTTGTATTTCTTTAATTGTCACATTCAATTAAATGTGTGGTTTGGATTACATTTGAAGTTACTTAGTTCACCTCAAATTTGAATCATGCTTTTCAAACTACAGCTGGAAATATAACTGATACGCATTAGTTTTATTATCTACGTCCCAAAACTGACTAAAATGTGTCCAAGTATGGTCGTCATATGTGGCCTGAGGTTGATAACCACACAAGAATGTGATCAATTGTCATTATTTTTGGTACTATTGTCTACTACATTGACAGATATATATATTGTTGAGCATGTAAATTGCTACACAACTATTTGGTCGAATGTAATTGTTTTGTTGTTGCCAACTACATTGACAGAGCTTTATATCCAGAACACACAAATTACCACAGCTTAAGATGATACAGAAATCTTGTAAACAATATCTGCATGAACCCTGGTTAGTTTGATGGATGGTCCGGTAGTTTTGAGTTTCTGGAATTTTCTAAGATAAATATAAAAGATTGATCACTATAACCTACCTTACTTTAGTTTGAAGTAACTTTTATTTTAAATGGCTAAGTTTGGAGATACTTGAAGTACAACCGTGCCAAATTCATTTTGACAAGCATGCAAAACCTCTGAATCGGGGGGAGGGGGGTGGGGATGCATCCATTTTGAAGCCCATTATTTTTGTTAATATATATATGGGTCAGGATCACGAAAAGAGGCCAATTGGTGGAAGTTGTCGGCGTCGAGCATGGATGTCGGCGTCGATCGGTATAATTATAATTTAGCATTGGCAGAGGTGTTGGAAAGTCTTTAAATTTACCCTGAATGTAAAGGTCGAGAAAATACAACAACCTTATTTGTTTCTAGGATAATTTAATATAAAACAAAGAAATGCATGAGACTTTAAAAATTGCGATGCCGACATCTGTTTAAAGTTGTCGGTGTCGATCATTGGATGTCGCCGTCGATCGGTATAATTATAGTTTAGCATTGACAGAGATGTTGGAAAGTCCTTAAATTTATACTGAATGTAAAGGTCGAGAAAATACAAGAACCTTATTTGTTTCTAGGATAATTTAATATGAAACAAAGAAATGCACTACACTTTTAAGAATTCCGACGCCGACATCTTCACTTGACCACCGATTGGCCCGTTTTCATGAGGCTGACTCATATACACATTTCAGTTTTTCTCTGGTTAAGATAAACCAAGAATGTCCAGCTTTCTGAAGTTGAAGGTAACTTTCTCTATTTTAGTAAACTTGTGTAAAACTCCAGGCTTATTTTCTGCAGACTTGTTACTTAGTGACTAAACTTTTGCTACGTGAAGTTTCACGACAATCTGAACATCAGCACTGATGTTTTCAGGTTCCTCAAAGCAATCTAATATATTTATCTAAGAAAAGAAACCCATCGTAGTATGAAACTAATTGAAGTAGTTTGGGCTTCCAAAAATATTCTTAGCTCCTTTGTAGGATCAATAATCAGTTATATCATAATTTAAATTACCGAAACAGCAAATCTCCTTTCCGTCATGAATACCCGGTTATATAATTTTCTCAATGACCATGGCTGTTGTCTTTTGCTGTATCCTTCCAAGAAAACTGATAAAGAATTTCATGGGTTTTGTGAAAGCACCGACAAGTTTTTTGGTTGATGTCTTGTATGTTAGTGAAATCAGTGATGGATCA
Organism: Branchipolynoe longqiensis; assembly: GCA_030323885.1. NCBI lineage: Eukaryota > Metazoa > Annelida > Polychaeta > Phyllodocida > Polynoidae > Branchipolynoe > Branchipolynoe longqiensis. The sequence goes on along the minus strand of CM059200.1, from coordinate 2,009,171 downwards.
TGAAATGCAGTGTACTTGATAGTTTGTAATCTAGTGGATGGCTGCGACAATATCGCTTAAAAATATCTACCATAATAGTACTACTGAAGTAATGGGACTGGTATGTAATGTAGGTATATGAGAATTATTTTAGAATGCATTTATCTCAATCGAACAGTTATCAATAGAGGGGTTGTAATGACATCACGAGGCAACTTTCGGTGGCCATATTGGATGACATATTTAACCGTTCAGCTTTTTGCATTCTCCGCCTAAGGCAAGCCTAAGTGTCATTTTATATAATAATTTCTGGGTGAATTTCCTGGGCCTGCCACGGGCCGCCACCACCTCTCATCCCACCGCTGGTTGACCGCCTTCGTCGGTGTGCTCCCCGGGCTAAGGGCGGACAGCCAGAGTGTCATAAATCTACGGATCTACCCTCTCCCCGCATCTTATAATGTGCATTTAACTATTCCCTTAATCCTCTGGCTCTCCTCCCCGCCTTTGTAGTGTGTTGTGTGTGCTACGGAGGAGGAGGGGAGGGCTGGTGGGTAGAGAGAGTTGAAGCGTGAGGGGTAAGGATAGGGGTAGGGGGGTAAGGGAGGGTCAGGGATGGAAAGGGGGAGAAATGGAGAGGGCAGCACCCAATATACACTTTGAAATCCAGTGAAGATTCCATATACCCTATATGTCCCAATAGAAGCACACCCCCCATTTCAAGATTGAAAGTCCACACAAATTTGCGATGATATTCAGACTGAATGCACATAAAATAAGATAATCCCACTTTATTTCAGAGGCACAACAAAAACAAATCCATGAAATTCTTTAACTTTGAATAGTCGCGCATCCATGTGTCTGCACTCGCACTGTCCGCGTCTATTGGGACATGTACAGTATGTAGCATGTCTGAGTGAAACAGTCAGATTCCTTCTCAGAACCAACCTACTAATGGGTGTAGTTCCTACTGCCATCTTGGAACGGACTTCAGCAACTCACAAGACTAATGTCATGAGGTTGGTTCTCCCCACTCGAAATACTGGAACTGAAGAAGGAAGGCAATGTCGGTACAGACTTTTATACAAGTTATACACAAACATAAGCTGTACACTGACACAAGCTTTACACACAAACACTATATACACAACACAAGTTGTACACAAACATGAGTTGCACACACAAAAGCTGCGTACACCACAAGCTGTACATACCCACACGTTTTACACAAACACAAGTTATACACAAACACAAGCTGTACACAAACACAAATTATACACAAAGACCAGCTGTACACAAACATAAGCTTTACACAAACAGAAGTTATACACACAAGTTATACACAAACACAAGCTGTACACAAACACAAGCTTTACACAAACACAAGTTATACACAAACATAAGCTATACACAAACACAAGCTGTACACAACAAAAGCTGTACACAACACAAGCTGTACACGTCATAAGCTGGTCAGAACAAAATCTGTATACAACACAAGCTGTACACACCACACACTGTACATATCATAAGCTGTACAGAACACAAGTTGTATACAACCAGTTGTATACAACACAAGTTATATAAAACACAAGGTGTATACACCACACACTGTATACAACACAAGCTGTATACAACACAAGATGTACAGACCACAAGTTGTACACATCATAATCTGTATAGAACACAAGCTCTATTCAACATAAGCTGTACACAACACAAACTGTATACACCACAACCTGTATACAACACAAGCTGTTCAGAACAGAAGCTCTATACAACATAAGCTGTACACAACACAATATGTATACAACACAAGCTGTATACAACACAAGCTCTAGACAACACAAGATGCACACAACACAAGTTGTATTAAACAGAAACTGTATACAACAGAATATGTATACAATAAATCCAGAAGCTGTGTACAACACAAGCTGTGTGCAACGCAAGCTGTATGCAACACAAACTGTATACAACACAATCTGTTTACAACACAAACTGTACACAACACAAGCTGTGCACAACAGGTTGGTTGGTGTTGGAGGTTTATGTCCTGGCAACATCTAAGATCATATCAGCATGGGTACCGACTTGTGACGGTGAGCACTAATGGCGACTTTATAATACTGCCCCACTGGGAAATCACGCTGCCTGCATCATGACCGGGCATCCCACTCAGTCACATTATTCCGACACTGCGCCAACCACTCCTTGCCCTATCCTATTAAGCCTAGGAAGCCACACGTATCAATTTTATAAGTCACTGGTTTGACTCGACCGGGAACCGAACTCCGGACCTTCCGCACGCGAGCCCCGCGCTCTAGCGACTCAGCCACCACGTCCTGTGCACAAAACAGAATCTGTGCAAAACCCCATGGCTCATTTATACGTCATGATACCACAGCTGTACGTCATTCAGGTGCCTGGCCCGTATGCGCATGCTCAGGTGCGCCACACGCGCATAGCGGCAGTTCAGGTGTGTGCCTACCTCCGGTTGCCATGACAACTGGTGATAAAGGTGAGCATGGTGCACAATGCTCCCCCTCCTTTTACAGCTCCCCCTCCCCCAACTGGGTTCCCTCTAGTGGGACAGCCCTCGAGCTGTTTGCATGTATTTCTTTGTGTGTGTGTCTATGGGGGTGGGGGCGTGAGTGTGTGGGTGGGGGCTGTGGGGTGGGGTGGGGGCTGTGGGGTGGGGTGGGGCTGAGGGTGGGGTGGGGGTAAGGATGGATAGGTAAAGGATAAAGAGGAAGCAGGAAGCAGGAGGAAGTTGCTGATCCTAGCAGGTTTATGATTGCTTCTTGGGTGTTTTATGTTCTAACAACATCTCAGCTCATATCAGGATGGATATCAACTTGGGACCGTACGTACTCCTGGTGATTTTATAGTGCTGCCCCATCATCATCCGGTCACTCAATTTGGTCAGCAAATGTGCTACTCTCTCTCCACTTCTGGGTGAACCGGTTGTAAAATTGTCCGATTTGATAAATGTGAACCGAGGTGAAATTACTATAATAAATTACAGACTGTCTATATAATGATAAATGTTAATATATAAAAACCCAAAGGCATATGGAGGATGTGTGAAATTGGTAAACTATTAGTCATTAGGTATAGAACTTGTATAATTGAATACTCTTTGGAGGGAGTGTCACTTCCGAGCTTGGCTAAGAACAGTCTTTGGAAGAGTCACCTCACATGCCCCCACCCCCCCACATGGTATACACGATAACACGGTTTGGCCTTATATGGGCATGTCCTACTTTCGCGAGAACGAGGCCACTTCCGGTTATAGGTAAACAAACAGTGATAGCCTTGAGTTTGCCAGAACGCACAGTGCAAAACGTCAGTTTTATTCAAAATTAATAGAAATCCAGAACCCTAACCTGATAAATTTAATATAATCTATTCGTTGATTATGTTTTCTATATGTGTACAAAGCGATTTGTTTCTAGATGGTGTGGTTTTAGAGATATTTCACTTTTTCTGTATGAAGATTACTCACTGCCATTGACAACGCATTGAGTATTCCGGTACGCGCAGTGCAAAACGTCAGTTTTATTCTAAACTAATAGAAATTCAGAACCCTAACCATATCAATTTAATATAATCTTTTTTGTAAACATGTTTTCTATGTGTATTCCAATCAGTTTGTTTCTAGGTGTTGTACTTTTAGAGATATTTAACTTTTTCTCTCTGAAGATTGCTCACTGCCATTGACAATGCATTGAGTATGCCGGTACCAGCAGTGCAAAACGTCAGTTTTATTCAAAATTAATAGAAATCCAGAACCCTAACCATATCAATTTAATATAATCTTTTTGGTAAACATGTTTTCTATGTGTATTCCAATCAGTTTGTTTCTAGGTGTTGTACTTTTAGAGATATTTAACTTTTTCTCTCTGAAGATTGCTCACTGCCACACTGATGATACTGCCATGTGCGTTTGTGTACCTGCAAACAGGAATTAGGTCAAGATGGCCGCCAAACCGTGTTTAGGTGTATCGTTATGATCATTGACCACTGCATTGTATTCTAATTGGAGGATTAAGTCATGTGACCACTGCATTGTACTGTGATTGATGAATGGAATCATGTGACCACGGCCATCTTGAATTCTGATAAGCCTATATAAGCCAATAAATTGAAGAGTCTCATTCTCTTACCTTTCACTCTTACCCTGTTTTCCTTCATTACCTGTAGGGCTTTCATTTGACCTATTTACACCACCCACACCACCAGCCGGCACGTTTACAAAATGGCGACCACGACTTGAGAAACTACCGAGATTTGGTTAGTTCTGACTATAAATAGTTTATTGAATAGTTTCGGTGTGTTTCGGTAGCATTTTCTTTTTATTTGTTTTATAATACTGCACATTTATATGTATTTATTTAATTGTTAGTTGACTGCTGGTTATTTGAACGCACGTGGTGTGACTTGAATGCACGTGGTGTGACTTCAACGCACGTGTTGTGTCATTTTCGACGTCAGGGCTAGTACTACAATTATTTAATAGAAATTATATGACATACGTAGTATTTTTATTTCATTTAATTTGATATGCTATTTTAAATTCTAAATTTCTTGAGGTTGAGAAATATAAGGACTGAGACATAGACTGCGAAAGGTGGGTAGTTGGAGTGGATAGGTTGTTTTCTTCTATTTTATTCTCTATTCTTTTTACTTTTTGCAAGGTATAAATTGAATTAAATTACTTTGTCGACGGATTTCCGACGAAAGTGTCTTTTCTTAAGGGTTACATTAGTCTTTGACGTTGATATTACGTAATATTACTAGTTTATCGCCTGTCTGAAGCCTCGTGTCACCATTAGAATTGTTTCAGACTACTTTTGGTAATTTTCTTTAACCTTGGAGTAAATTAGAGCGTATTGTGGATGTTATTCTTAACATCAGTAATTCCCGCCGGAGACGAGACAGCCCTGCTTTAACGCGGTACGGTGGCACCACCTA
>CM059200.1:1697298-2003718 GCA_030323885.1 Branchipolynoe longqiensis | reverse complement strand
AGATCAAGATTTTCAGCCCTTAAGAAGAGGTACCTGAGAGAATGCACAAACGGCGGCGCATGGCCTTTCGGAACTTGGGAATGTGACTTTAATGGCTGAACTCAGACTTTAAAGGCTTGATTCTGACTTTAAAAACTGGGCCCTTAATTTAAAGGCTGGACTCTGAATTCAAAGCTGAATATAAATTTCACTGTAGGTCACTAATCAAACTGTCTGCTGGTTCTCAAAGAATAACTAAAGCTGGAACCTGGCGTGTTTGCTTGTTGGAAGTAGGGTGGTTTCCTCTCAGGCCTATCCTTCACTGTAAGCTCGGCCACTTGGAACCCAGAAACACTGATCTTGGTCACAAAACTTACGAGGCTTCTTTTTGGTTGTTGGTACATTAGTTGTTTAAGCAGAGGAAATTTCAATCGCGGACGATTGGTCTTCCACATTCCACTGCTCCTTCTCCTATCCTATTCCTAATAATGCCGAGCGCCTGGCTAGGAAGCGAGAAAGTGAGAAAGTATCAATTATTAAGTCATTGGTTTGACTCGACCAGGGTTCGAACCCACGATCTACCAATACGGGAGACGTATGCTCTAACTTATCCCGCCATTCCGTCTGGTCCCGTCCCATCTCTTACTACTTTCCCCCCAGAATTGACTCGGATTGAAATTGTGCTGACAACTATTCAATCACTTTATATTAATATATGTATCTCAGAAGGTGAATGGCAGCAGAGGGAGGGGGAGACCAAGAACATCATGGTTTACAAATATTTCACAGTGGACAGGCTTGAATTATTCACAGTCTATCAGAACAGCACAACATCGGGACAAGTGGAGAACCATTGCATCCAACCCTCGACTAGAGGACGGAACTATTGATTGATTGATCTCAGAAAAATGGCAGAAACTCAAAATGATCTGACTATGCAACTTTAAATAACACACCACTTCCTGTACGTGTGAAGTGCTGCAGCGTGCTTCAACCTAACCTAGCATGGCCAGCAGCCTGACCATAGCCGTGTTTACACGGGGAATTGTGAAACGATGTAGACAAAGCGATTTATATGAAGCGTTTTAGATGCGTGTTTACATGGCGGAGTTTGAAAGTGTGTCGGCACCGGGAATCAGCAGGTGCCTGTAGCCGGCAAGTACTGCTATTTGTTTAGTTTACACACATCGATTCGACAGAGATGTAGCTGCGACGTTAATATCGCTTGGAATTTAAGGTTAATTTAATTAAATTTCATTATTTGAGTCTGTAATTCTGTTAAATATGATCGCATTCAATAGATTTCGGCCTAATAGGTCCCTCACACTGCTGGGCACCAGCGATTAGTTACTGCTCTGCCTGTAGCCAGCAAGCACTACTACTTTACACTATCACCGCCCGGAAACAAGCTGAATCGCTTCAAATAAACCACCTCCCGAGGTGGTATAGATGAACCATTTCATATGAAGCGATTCAGCCCTAAAACGCCTCAGAGTCGCGTTTACACGCCAAATGTGTGTCGATCTAGGCAAGTGGTTTCATATGAAGCGTTTTAAATCGCCCGTGTAAACACGGCTTAGGACAGGTGCAACCAACTCTTAGTATCTCAGAAATGTTGCGTTGACGACAGACAAACTTGTCCTGAGACTATAAAGGTTGCCTTTAATAACCAGTTGCTGCTGTAATTTATGTTCTCTGGGAGTGAATGGGCGGAGATGTGGGGGGCGGCCTTGGAGGACTGGAAGGGAGGAGTTTCTTGTTGGGGGGGGGGGGGAGTGGGGGGGGGCTGAAGGGGGTGTGAGGGGGGTGTGAAGGGGGCATCGAGCTAATATGTAGACTTGTTTTTTTATCATGTTGAATTAACACAGTCAGCTACGTCTCCATTTGCAAAGGACACCTTCCTCCTGGCGACTTGCTTGCCTGCTACTAAGGCTGCCTCATACCTCATGACATTTCCAGAGGTTCGTACACTCCACTACTACTGCGTCCTGCTATGGGACTGTTGCAGGAGTGTTGCAGGAATGTTGCAGTATTGTTGTGGGACTGCTGCAGGACTGCGTCATGCATGTTGCAGGACTGGTGCAGGTCTTTTGTGGGACTGTTGCAGGGCTGTTGCAGGATTGTTGCAGGACTGTTGGGGGACTGTTACAAGAATGTTACAGATCTGTTGTGGGACTGTTATGGGACTGTTGCAGGACTGTTGCAGGAATGTTGCAGGGCTGTTGTGGGACTGCTGCAGGAATTCTGCATGACTGTTGCAGTACTGGTGCAGGTCTGTTGTGGGACTGCTACAGGACTGCTGCGGGAATGTTGCAGGACTGTTGTAGGAATGTTGCAGGACTGTTGGAGGTCTTTTGCAGGACTCTTGCATGACTGTTGCATGTATTTTGCAGGACTGTTGCAGAACTGTTGTGGGACTGTTGTGGGCTTGTTGTGGAACTGCTGCAGGTAAGTGGCAGGACTGTTGTGGGACTGTTGCATGACTATTGCAGAACTGTTGTGGGACTGTTGCAGTACTGGTGTGGGTCTGTTGCAGGACTGGTGTGGGTCTGTTGCAGGACTGGTGTGGGTCTGTTGCGGACTGTTGCAGGACTATTGCAGAACTGTTCATATGACCTTAGATGTTGGTAGGACGTAAAACAACAACAAACAAACAAAGCGACAGTTTGGCGCAATGTGTGGGAACGAACCTAGCGTACGGGTGGCATGTGCATGACGTTCGCATAACGTTATTCCAGTGCATCCAACGTATCTCGATGTGCCCTTAACGTCGCCATAATGTTGGCACCGGCGCGTTGTTGCACGTCGAAAGTTTTGTGCAAGCACAAAACTTTCGACATGCGACGACGTGCGCTGCCAAACATCGCCGTATATCAACGTCTGCCAACGCGTGCGTAACACACGCGTAACGCTTCCTGATGTATCCCGACGTAGCGCCAAAAAATCACACACATCGACGCACGTTGGCTAGAAGCGTCATAATGTGACAGCACCATCATTATCTTTCTCGGGTTCAGCATTTCAATCATAAGAGAAGGAATATTTCATCTAGTGTCAGCACAATGCCAATTAATGGAATATCGGTCCATGGTGCCAGTGGCGCGGTATCCCAGTATGGCAGCACTGTAACAACCCCATCAAATGAGCACTGTCAGACTTAGGTATGTGCCCACCTTAATATATAACACCTCAAATGTTGTTAAGATGTAAAACCCCAATCAATAAATATTGAGAACATACCTTGTTGCTAAGATATAAAACCCCAATCAATCAATCTTGAGGGCATACTTGTTGCTAAGATGTAAAATCCCAATCAATCAATCTTGAGAACATTGTTTGTTGCTAAGATGTAAAACCCCAATCAATAAATATTGAGGGCATACTTGTTGCTAAGATGTAAAACCCCAATCAATCATTTGCGAGGGCATACATTGTTGCTAAGATGTAAAACCCCAATCAATCTATCTTTATAACATTACTTGTTGTTAAGATGTAAAACCCCAATCAATAAATATTGAGGGCATATGTGCTGCTAAGATGTAAAACCCCAATCAATCAATCAATCTTGAGGGCATCCCTTGTTGCCCTTAGGGCCTGCACATCTACACCCCCCCCCCCCCCCCCCCCCCCCCCCCACCTCTACATTGACCTTCATCTGGTGCGTACAATTGACCTTGGAGCCTGGTGGAGATTGGATGCTCCTTGCTTCCATCTCGAGGCCCCACTGGTAAACACTGCCACCTCGCGGATTGCCAGCTCGAGGCTTACAGATATCACGTGACATAGCGGGATTGGAATGTGGCAGTGACCACTCAGCAGCACCTGCCCCCATTACAATGCGGCACGGCCCTGGAGAAGGGAGGGGGGGAGTGATGAGGCTTTGGGCTGAATCTAATACTGGTTAGTTGTTGGAGTTTTACGTCCTGGCAACATCTAAAGTCATATCAGGACAGGTACCGGCTTGTGACAGTGCACACTCATGGCGACTTTATAGTGCTGCCCCACTGGGAGATCAGGCAGCCAGTGTCATGCCCTGATATCCCACTCAGTCACATTGTCCATGATGTGCGCAACATGGGTAATTGATATCGCGAGACTGTGTATTTCCCATAGATTCGAGCGACTTTGGCACCACCTATATTCTTGATTCTGAACTGACTCAATGGTCGTCGATTGACCCGCCACCTACTGTAAATTCCTTGAACTCAATACTACGCAGTTAGCGAAACTGCGCAGTAGATTTGAAAAATATGACCATTGGCGCCACCTGCATACTTCTTGTGAACTACTATTTGGCCGCTATCGACGCGCCACCTACTGTAAATTCAGAGCAAAGCCTATGACGCAGTTACAAAGTCTAGACACTTTGACCTTAGCTTTTCAACCGATCGGACATGCTACCTTTCCTGTAGATTTGCCGTCCCACCCACCCAACTAATGACATAGATCGATAGGGTTAAGTGCCTGAAATCCTCGAACTGTATTACCATTACCACCTTGAATCTTAATGTAACAAGCTAAATTAGTAAGAAGAAATGCCTCTATATTCCACTGTATTGCGTTTGTTCTATCCTACTTATACTGAGCGCCAGGCTAAGAACCGATAAGTATCAATTTGATAACTCATGGGTTTGACTCGACCAGGAACCAAACTCCTGATCTTTGGTATTACTGTAGAAGCCTATGGTGTCAGAGCTTTAACATGATTTCCAAAATTAATTTCACATGTTTGCTCTTCAAATATCTCTAATGTTAGCCATTTAAGATTAAAATAATACTAAGGTAGATTAAAACAATAATTTTAATATATTTATCTCAGAAATGACAAAACCTCAAAACCATCGGACTATGCAACTATAAATTGACTTCGTATTCAATTTTTATGCAGGACCACATTCTTAAAGTTGCATAGTCCGATGCTTTTGAGTTTCTGTCATTTTTCTGATATAAATACGTTAGATCGATTGTTACAATCTACCTTACTTTAGTTTGAAGTAACTTTTATTTTAGATGGTAAACTTTAGAGATATTTGAAGCACAGACATGTAAAATTAGTTTTAGCAAGCAAGCCACAATTATGACACTATAGGCTTCAGCAGTAACAGGTTCTATTAAATTGACTTGGTATTCCCTTCTATATGACAAATAATGTTTAGCAGCATTTGAGATGTGGACTTATCGAAGGATGATGAAAATATCATGGACAAAGAAGATCACCAACAAAGAAGTTCTCAGAAAAATTAAAAAATAAGAAAAGCTTGTTTGCCACTATACAGACAAAGAAAATTTATTTTGGCCACATCATTCGTCAGAGTTCAATATATCTAAGTTAGTTCAGTATCTAAGTTAGATATGTAGAATCAATTCTGGATAATTGTTTTGGTTTTGAAAATTTGATACTTCATCGGACTATGCAGCTTTAATAAGGGCGCCAGTATCATCTAAGGATGCAGGACCAAGTGTAAGCGATTGTCTTGGTTTTGACAATTTGACGATTCCATTAGACTCATGCAGCATTAAGCAATGGTTGCCTAGACCTACATATGACTGAGGTCGATATGGATTTCTGAGCCTCCCTGGACACAAACTCAATTTCATGATGATAAGCCATTTCAGAAAGATACTAGCTTTCAAAACTTTGTCATTTCGCTCAATGAAGCTAGAAACTGACTGTACTTATTTGTTTACATGTATGCAATCATTGCGAAGTAGATAATAATGATATTAAGCATTTAAAATTCACAGATAAATCGTCTCTCTCATTCCACTGCCCTTTGTCTTATATTGTTTTCCTTGAAGATTTATACCACCTATTGTCGTTCACGTGAGGAAAATGGGAAATATTGCGCCTAGAGCGGGACTCGAACCCACATCTATTTGCATTCCGGGCCAGTGTGCTAACCATTACACCACCTTGGCTCCCTGATGTCATCACACTACCCATGCCTACCTGTCTATGTGGTTACTTGCCGGAAAGGTCAGTGCAACCTACTACACTATCATGGATAAGTCTGAATAGACTTGTTTTTCCCATTAGACAGTTGGTCGATTGAAAGCCTGAGCCTACACTTTTACCGACACAAGGGATTTTTAACTTTCCACACCACATAGAAATCCAAATTCACAGAGGTGATGGCATGGGGAATCGAACCACCAACCTTCAGATTAGGAGCCTGACACTCTAACCACTCCCGGCGTAGGACGTTCAAAACACTACCCCGTTGAAAACTGTACGGTAGTGTTTTGAACTTAAGTTGAAAACACCACTGTAGTGTTTTGAACTTAAGTTGAACAAAACTACTGTTAAGTTCAAAACGCTTCCGGTATGTAGGTCCAAAACACTACCCAAGTTCAAAACACTATCATAACATAACAGTGGGGCTGTAATGCCGCAGAATGTAACCTACTGGTACATATACGCTGACCATGCTGTGGTGTTTGAAGTACATACTACATGGTTTGGTTGTTGGGAGTTTTACGTCCTGGCAACATCTAATGTCATATCAGGACACACATACTAGTAGTATACACTGATAGCGCTGTGGCGTCTGCACCATGTATTACTATACGCTGATGGTGCTGCAGCGATTTTAGCACGTATTAGTATACGTTGATGGTGCTGCAGCATTTGAAGCACATATTAGTAGTATACACTGCATACAGCCTCACCCTACTGCATTCTTCTCCACACTACTGCATACCCGATCAGTCCCGGTCAGTCCCGATCAGTCCCGCGCTAGCAGCGGTAGTGAGTAGTTCCGAGCAGTTCCTCGCGATTTTTCATCGTGGTCCTCCCACTGAGAGTCAGCAAATGCGCAACGAACGAGTGGGTTGGATCTTCGCCATCTTTGTTTGCAGCTTTCTCTGGACCAGTTTCATCAGGACTTTGGCATTTAATCCAATTTAGTTAGCCACCGCATCAGAGGTATCTGATTTCGAAATTGAAAGTGCCAGCGGCTTATCTTTATGCGCAACTGTGCGTTTTTGTTTATGCACACATCAACCTGCAAGTTCTAATAAACCTGAGTTCTTGTGATTGTCTCCAGGATAATTAGCGATGTGGTACTTAATTAGCAAATTCTGAGATAGGTAATCCATTGAATAAAAGCTCTCTTCACCACGGACACCTTTCTTCTTCCAGCCACGTCTTAGGGCCCATTCACCTACACGTTAGTGGACGTAGTTGAACGTAGTGGAGGCTAACATAGTTGAACGTAGTTGAACGTAGTTGAACGTAGTTGAACGTACCAGCATCCATGCGTCTCCATCATGCTAACTTGGTAATAATGTGGGTGGGCCATGAGTTCCGATTTAAACTTTGGACATGTTAAAAATAGTGCTACTCTTAATGTACTCTAGCATACTCTAGCGTACTTGGAAGTGTTGAACGTAGTTGACAGTAGTGGAGTCTAATATATGTTGAACGTAGTTGAACGTAGTTGAACGTAGTTGAACGTAGTTGAACGTAGTTGAACGTAGTTGAATGTAGTTGCACGTAGCTGAACGTAGTTGAACGTAGTTGAACGTACTGAATCCATGCCGTAACATATTTATCTATACAAAAACCTGCTGTACCTTAGCGTTTTTCACTTTAGTTTAACATACTTACACCACGTTTGACCCACATTAATCTATCCTACGTTCAACTACGTTCAACTACGTTCAGTAATGTGTGTGTGACCAGGGCTTTAGACTACAGTTTGTGTAGTGGACTGGTTTGGAGTTTCTCTACTTGTATGGATATATCAGGTTGATGGTTATAATTTAACTTACTTTTAGTTTGGGGTAACTATTATTTTCAATGACTAGCGTTGGTGGTATTTGAAGTGCAGATATGCAAAATCACTCTGTTACGTAAGAAAGTGTCGGCTTATAACAGAGGTCCGTCAATAACAGGGTTACCATTGGAATGTACTACTGTATCTGGAGTCAGAATTAGGGTGTTGTGTACCATTGGTACTAGCAGAGAAAGAATCAGATTGTGTGGACCATCAGTACTGGGAGATGAAGAATCAGATTGTTGTGTACCATTGGTACTGGGAGAGGAATAATCTGATTGTTGTGTACCAGTGGTACTGGGAGAGGACGAATCTGATTGTTGTGTACCATTGGTACTGGGAGAGGAAGAATCAGATTGTTGTCTACCATTGGTACTGGGAGAGGAATAACATATTGTTGTCTACCATTGGTACTGGGAGAGGAATAACATATTGTTGTGTACCATTGGTATTGGGAATGGAAGAATCAGATTGTTGTGTACCATTGGTACAGGGAGAGGAAGAATCAACTTGCTGTGTACCATTGGTAATGGAACAGGAAGAATCAGATTGTTATGTACCATTGGTACTGGGACAGGAAGAATCAGATTGTTGTGTACCATTGGTACTGGGACAGGAAGAATCAAATTGTTGTGTACCATTGGTAATCAGGAAAAACACGAAGACAGCAAGTATAATTATGGTAACTTTAATCAAGGTAAGGTTGAAACATCCGGTTACACAATGTCAGCTCACAAGTGCTTATAAACGAGGCTAGAGATGCTATGGCCCTACTAAATGTCATACGTGGGGTGGGTGGGAGGCCAATTTTTAAGTCTGGTCAAAGTCTCCTGGCTCCTCCGGTCGTAATGACAGAAACCCACTGCTGCGTCGCCTTATATAGCTAAGTTGTACCCACAAAGCATCGCGTCAACAGTTTAAGCACACTGCCTGCTACGTCATCAGAACCTGAGATCCACGGTGGCGAGGCTAAGTAAAGAAACCGCTAGTCGGCGACTGAGTTAAATACGTAGTTCTGAAGAATTCCGCTAGTCGGCACCAAAGAGGTCCTGGCTACTGGCACGCCTTGTACTGTCTTCGTGATCCTGATTACCCGCAATGCCAAAGCATTACGCACAATGGGACAGGAAGAATCAGATTGTTGTGTACCATTGGTACTGGGAGAGGAATAACATACTGTTGTGTACCATTGGTACTGGGAATGGAAGAATCAGATTGTTGTGTACCATTGGTGCATGGAGGGAAGAATCAAATTGTTGTGTACCATTGGTACTGGGAGAGGAATAATCAGATTGGTATGTACCATTGGTACTGGGACAGGAATAATCAGATTGTTGTGTACCATTGGCACTGGGAGAGGAAGAACATATTGTGGTGTACCATTGGTACTGGGAATGGAAGAATCAGATTGTTGTGTACCATTGGTACGGGAGAGGAAGAATCAAATTGTTGTGTACCATTGGTAATGGGAGAGGAAGAATCTGATTGTTGTTTACCATTGGTACTGGGAGAGGAAGAACATATTGTTGCGTGCCATTGGTACTGGGAATGGAAGAATCATATTGTTGTGTACCATTGGTACTGAGATAGGAATAATCAGATGGTTGTGTACCATTGGTACTTGGAGAGGAAGAAGGGGGGTCTGTATAACGATGGTCATAGGGTCAGGAAAAAGTACACGGGTTAAATAATTATCTTTCACTTATTTCCAATTTTCTTGAGAGGCCTTTTCCAGACTGCCTGATCACGGCCCTGTCTATTACTGCGCAGAGATCACAGGCTTGCACAAGATCAGACACTTGGTTCTTGCAGTGTCCATCTTTCCTACTTCTCACTTTGTTATCCTGATGGGATGCGGTAGCCAAATAAGTAAGAGTGCAGGCTTCCAATGCGGAAGATAGGGAGTCCGAATCCCAGCAGAGTCAAACCGATGACTTATCAAATTGATACTTGTCGCTACCTAGCCTGGCTATTAATAGGATAGGGCAAGGACTGGTTGGCTTAGTGTCAGGATAATGTGATTGTGGGATATCGAGTCATGGTGCTGGTGACCAGGTCTACCAATGGGACAGCACTATAAAGTCGCCATGAGTGTGCATTGTCACAAGTCGCTACTCATCCTGATATGATCTTAGATGTTGCTAGGATGTGAACCAACAAGAAGCAAGCTTCTTCCGCTGCTATTACAGGGTGGGTTGGTGGTGTAAATCCTCTATAAGACGTTTTCCACCCAGCATTCTGCACAATGACCTTCTACTCTCAGCATTAGTTCTTGCCACTGCCGGCAGGCAGTGCAGTTAATGGTGGACATCTTATTTGACAACGCAATCAGTGAGTACAATGCAACACTGCTCCCCCCCATCTCCCCCCACCCCCACGCTACACTTCCTCCCCATGATTGACCTTTTCTAGTGGAGTGTTAGTTGTTGTTGGGTTAATCCAAAGTTGGTTAATCAAAATTATCGGTTATTCCAAACAAAATCGTTGGACCCCAGGCCACCTCCGGTATGGCTAAACCAAACTTTCATGTGGTTATAAGGTCATCTGAGACCTCACCAACTTTTTCTATGATAAATGGTAGTATTTTGACGGGCTGCTGAAAAAAGTTTGGATTAACCGATCATTTGGTTAAACCGAGCTTGATTTAATGGGATTATACGGTATATACATTAAAAAAAACACTAATTGAAGTGTCCACATACATTGTATATTACATTCCTATTGCACCCACATTTTTGCCAAAGCCAAGTCAAAGTCAAAGCCAAAGCCTGGTTAAACCAATGATTGGTTAATCCAAACAAATTTCTAGGGTCCCTTCAAGTTTGGTTTAATGGGGTTATACTGTAATATAATAAAATCGTGGAATATCAGCTCGGTGTCTTCCATCAACGGTAATGTTCGTATTTTAAACAGAAATTGTTCATTAAAGCTGCATAGTCTGATGAACGTATGTATGTGATGAATACTCCAACAGACGGGGCTGCCCTCTATGGAAGATCTTTTGATCAAAAAGAATCTCCGGTGGACTGGACACCTCATGAGGATGTCATCAGACAGGCTACCAAAGCAGATCCTCTATTCTCAACTGTCTTCTGGTTACAGAAAGAGAGAGGGCACCCTCGTCTCCGGTTCAAGGATACCATCAAGAGAAACCTGAAGCTGAGAGACATTAAGACCGACTCATGGACATCACTCTCACAGCAGAGAGCTAAATGGAGTAATGAAAGCAGTCTTTGTCTCATCACCACTGACAGCAGGATGAGTCTGATGAAAACGTCAAATTTTCAAAACCATAGCAATTATCTAGATTTGATTATAGATGTCTAGGTTAGATACTCACGCACTTGGTCGTAATGCGAAGCATTTCGTTTGATGCGAGGGGAGGGAGAGCGACTCACCCGGCCCTGAGCGACTCACCCCCCCCTCCTGCCACTGCTCACCTCCCCCCCCCCCCCGAGCGACTCACCCCCCCTCCTGCCACTGCTCACCTCCCCCCGCCCCTGAGCGACTCACCCCCGCCACTGCTCACCTCCCCCAGGCCCTGAGCGACTCACCCCCCTCCTGCCTCTGCTCACTTCCCCCCTTATAAGGCCGCCCGCCGGCCTCCCTCAGGCACTCAGCCTCCAGCCCCCTTCCAGCTCTCTGCCCTTTTTCTTCTATCTTTGGCTCTCCTGCCCGGCTCTACTCCTCCTCGGATCGCTGCTCCTCTGCCGATATTCATCATGCCCGGGCGCGGAAAGGGAAAGAGCCGGAAAACCTCCAAGATCTCCGGCATGGCTACGCCGGGGCCCTCCTCGGGCTCCCCGGGGGGATCCCTCCCCTCCACGGCCCCCACCTCGCCCGCAGCACCCTCGGGCCACGCCAGCAGCGAGATCGCCCTCCTCATCCAGGCCATCACCCGCCTCACCAGCCGCGTCCAGGCCGTTGAGACGGGGATCGCCCGAGGAGCCTCGGACCTGCCTGCACCCGCGCCGCGGCAGGAGCCCGCCTACAGCCTGCCGCCCGTCCCGGCATCTCGGGCGCACGCCGCAGCCGG
Organism: Branchipolynoe longqiensis; assembly: GCA_030323885.1. NCBI lineage: Eukaryota > Metazoa > Annelida > Polychaeta > Phyllodocida > Polynoidae > Branchipolynoe > Branchipolynoe longqiensis. Next base: position 1,991,925 of record CM059200.1, on the reverse strand, counting down.
GAGCCGGCCGCCGCCTCCACCTCACGCGACTCAGCCCGGAGGCCTGCACCCGCAGTACGAGCTGTACAGCCGCGTCCACGCCAGCTCGACACCGTCGGTCGCCTACCGTCAGGATCCCGCGGAGCACACCCCAACATCCGCGGCCGACGCAGTCCGGGACATCCTCGCATCCGCCGAGGCGCAACACACCGTACGCCGCCGAGGTATTCCCGCTGACTACGTCTTCCCCTGCGACCTCGTGGAAAGGGGGCCGGGGCGCAAGGCGGTAAAACTCGGGGAGGCGACCAGGGACGAGTATAGCCTCGCCCTCCTCACCTTGGTTAACCATCCCTCCTTCCCGGCCCACTCCCTCCAGGGCCTACACCACCACCACCTCACCGTCATGAGGGACATCCTCATCCACCCCTGGCCGACCGTCCGCCAGTACTCAGAGACCATATTTTCCTGGATCGCGGACGGAAGGCTCCCCCAGGGCTGGCATGACCCTGTCGCCCTCAACGCGGTCAGGCTCGACTCCCTCACCACGCCTACCACCCCGGCAACACCAGCTCCCCGAGGCGATGAGGGGGCCCGAGGCGCACACCTCCCCCGGCAGCAGGTCGACACCCGCACCGCCTACGATAGGCACGCTCACGGGGCCCCCTGCTCCGCTTGGAACCGCGATCCCACCTCGTGCGATCGGGCACCCCTCGGAGAGGCTCACGGCGAGGTGGGAAACAGGCACCGGCACGTCTGTGCGTATTGCGCCAACGTCCGGCGCATACTAACATTGCACAGCGAGGCCGCATGCCGCACCAAGCAAGCCCGTGAGCGCCAGACCCCCGCCACCTCGGCGGATTTTTGATCCGCCGGCCTCCCCCCGGCTGGCCCGGGGGGCATAGCCCGGCGCCTCACCCCGACCATTCCCGACAGCTCCGCAACGCCCACCGACGGTCCCCCAGCAACACCGATCGAAACGCCGCCCAGACGAAGCCGAGGATCACCACCTCGCACCTCACACCTCAGACGACTCAGCCCAGCCTCACGGGAGACCCCCCCCCCCCAGACAGCCCAGCCACCGACCTACACGGCACCGACCTTCACGACACCGCCTTCATGAAGCCGCCCGACCCGACCCCCATTCCCACCCAGCCCAGCCCTGAGGAGTTCGCTGCCCCCCTGCTCGACCCTCACCGGACCTCCTCCCCCAGCCCTCAGGAGCGGGCCTACCCTTTTCTTTTGGCCGCCCGCTCCCCCTCCACCTAGACCCCGGACCCTCCTCTCATCCAGGCCTGCCTCTCCGGGCCCCGCCTCGGGCGCCCCGCGCCCCCGCCTCGGGCGTGCCTCGAGCCCTCTCCTTACTCTTTGGCGGAGGGCTCCTCGGCCCCCCCTCTACCAACTCTGACACTGCTCCTTATGAGCCCCTCACTATTTATCCTCTGCTCCTCATGAGCCCCTGACTCTTTGCTCCTCGCGAGCCCCCTGCTCCTCATGAGCCCCCTGTATTGCTCTGTGCCTCCTCAGCCTGTTTACCTCCTCAGTTACCCTGTTTGTACCTTACTTTGTCATTTATTGTTATTTTCACTGTTTCTCTGTATGTTGCCCGAGGCGTCACAATAAACGCCTCAGTTTTCCCACCTCCGCCTCTGTTCTTCCTTCTCGCGCATCGGTCGTAATGCGAAGCATTTCGTTTGATGCGAGGGGAGGGAGAGCGACTCACCCGGCCCTGAGCGACTCACCCCCCCCTCCTGCCACTGCTCACCTCCCCCCCCCCTGAGCGACTCACCCCCCCTCCTGCCACTGCTCACCTCCCCCCGCCCCTGAGCGACTCACCCCCGCCACTGCTCACCTCCCCCAGGCCCTGAGCGACTCACCCCCCTCCTGCCTCTGCTCACTTCCCCCCTTATAAGGCCGCCCGCCGGCCTCCCTCAGGCACTCAGCCTCCAGCCCCCTTCCAGCTCTCTGCCCTTTTTCTTCTCCACCCACCCACCCAACTCTCCCTCCTCTACCCTCCCCCCTCTGCGGCGGAGGGCTCCTCGGCCCCCCCTCTACCAACTCTGACACTGCTCCTTATGAGCCCCTCACTATTTATCCTCTGCTCCTCATGAGCCCCTGACTCTTTGCTCCTCGCGAGCCCCCTGCTCCTCATGAGCCCCCTGTATTGCTCTGTGCCTCCTCAGCCTGTTTACCTCCTCAGTTACCCTGTTTGTACCTTACTTTGTCATTTATTGTTATTTTCACTGTTTCTCTGTATGTTGCCCGAGGCGTCACAATAAACGCCTCAGTTTTCCCACCTCCGCCTCTGTTCTTCCTTCTCGCGCATCATCAAGCATGATGTCTGAGATTGTGAAGAGATTTTCCTACATGAGATTATTCATACATGATGCCCGAGATTGTGAAGAGATGTTCCTATATAAGAGACAGTTCATGTTTGGTGAAATGTTTCGTGTATGCACCCATAAAGAGTGCAAGTGGAGGAAAAGAATATTTTTAATATATATATATTTGTAACTGTCTGCAACTACCTGTTACCCCAGTGCCGATGGGCAAGCACACCAGCCTAATCTGCATACAGTATGGACACCACCTACAGCTGGATTGAGTGACAGCCACCCATACTGGGGGTGTTGCCATCCCAGGCTGTGGAGGGTGCCTGATTGGCTGACTGTGGGATGCCCAGTCACCTGCACTCCCTTGACCACCTGACCACACTAGCCTTACTTTGATATTAATTATTCAAGAAACTGCTCCAGACACACTGGGCAGATCACTCTACTCCTGGCTCTTGAGACACCTACTCTAGAGCAAGACCCCACACACTATGTCTAATGCTGCCAGCTTTCATTTATATACAAATTGAGCTGTGTGCAACAACCAGGGGACTCCGGTTCAATGGGCTGTAGGCACTGATTCATATACATACATTTAGAGGTAATGAGACTCTGTGTGGACAGAAGGTAAGGGGGTCAGGGTGACAGGTCACTAGCAGGTTAACAGGAGTTGATGCCAATAAAGCACAACTTATTCACTGTCAATTTTGGGTGACTTGTCTTCCCTTTCTTCCTTATGATTTGTTTGAGAGGGGCATCAGGTATGATAGAATGGGGGAAGTTTATGATATTATCTGGTGTTCTGAGAGCCGGAACAACCCAGTAATATTATACACTGGTTCCATTCTGACTGGTGTGTTTTTGGTGCAGCATCCACTGGGTCCAGTCTGACTGGTGTGGTTTTGGTGCAGCATCCACTGGTTCCTGTGTGACTGGTGTGGTTTTGGTGCAGCATCCACTGGTTCCAGTCTGACTGGTGTGGTTTTGGTGCAGCATCCACTGGTTGCTGTGTGACTGGTGTGTTATTGGTGCAGCATCCACTGGTTGATGTGTGACTGGTGTGTTTTTGGTGCAACATCCTCTGGTTCCAGTCTGACTGGTGTGTTTTTGGTGCAGCATCCACTGGTTCTAGTCTGACTGGTGTGTTTTTGGTGCAGCATCCACTGGTTCATGTGTGACTGGTGTGTTTTTGGTGCAGCATCCACTGGTTCCAGTCTGACTGGTGTGTTTTTGGTGCAGCATCCACTGGTTCCTGTGTGACTGGTGTGTTTTTGGTGCAGCATCCACTGGTTTCGGTGTGACTGGTGTGTTATTGGTGCAGCATCCACTGGTTCTAGTCTGACTGGTGTGTTTTTGGTGCAGCATCCACTGGTTCTAGTCTGACTGGTGTGTTATTAGTGCAGCATCCACTGGTTCTAGTCTGACTGGTGTGTTATTGGTGCAGCATCCACTGGTGTGTTATTAGTGCAGCATCCATTTGTTCCAGTCTGACCGGTGTGGTATTGGTGTAGCATCCACTGGTTCTAGTCTGACTGGTGTGTTTTTGGTGCAGCATCCACTGGTTCCTGTGTGACTGGTGTGTTATTGGTGCAGCATCCACTGGTGTGTTATTAGTGCAGCATCCATTTGTTCCAGTCTGACTGGTGTGGTATTGGTGTAGCATCCACTGGTTCTAGTCTGACTGGTGTGTTATTGGTGCAGCATCCACTGGTTCCATTCTGACTGGTCTGTTTCTGGTGCAGCATCCATTGGTTCCTGTGTGAGTGTTGTGTTTTTGGTACAGCATCCACTGGTTCCTGTGTGACTGGTGTGTTATTAGTGCAGCATCCACTGGTTCCAGTCTGACTGGTGTGTTATTGGTGAAGCATCCACTGGTTCCTGTGTGACTGGTGTGTTATTGGTGCAGCATCCTCTGGTTCCAGTCTGACTGGTGTGTTATTGGTGCAGCATCCACTGGTTCCAGTCTGACTGGTGTGTTATTGGTGCAGCATCCACTGGTTCTAGTCTGACTGGTGTGTTTTTGGTGCATCATCCACTGGTTCCAGTCTGACTGGTGTGTTATTGGTGCAGCATCCACTGGTTCTAGTCTGACTGGTGTGTTTTTCGTGCATCATCCACTGGTTCCAGTCTGACTGGTGTGTTATTGGTGCAGCATCCACTGGTTCCAGTCTGACTGGTGTGTTTTTGGTGCAGCATCCACTGGTTCCTGTGTGACTGGTGCGTTATTGGTGCACCATTCACTGGTTCCAGTCTGACTGGTGTGTTTTTGATGCAGCATCCACTGGTTCCTGTGTGACTGGTGTGTTATTGGTGCACCATCCAGTGGTTCCAGTCTGACTGGTGTGTTATTGGTGCAGCATCCACTGGTTGTAGTCTGACTGCTGTGATTGTGGTGCAGCATCCATTGGTTCCTCTGGGACTGGTGTGTTATTCGTGCATCATCCACTGGTTCCAGTCTGACTGGTGTGTTATTGGTGCAGCATCCACTGGTTCCAGTCTGACTGGTGTGTTATTGGTGCAGCATCCACTGGTTCCTGTGTGACTGGTGTGTTATTGGTGCAGCATCCACTGGTTCCAGTCTGACTGGTGTGTTATTGGTGCAGCATCCACTGGTTCCAGTCTGACTGGTGTGTTATTGGTGAAGCATCCACTGGTTCCTGTGTGACTGGTGTGTTATTGGTGCAGCATTCACTGGTTCAAGTCTGACTGGTGTGTTTTCTGGTGAAGCATCCACTGGTTCCATTCTGACTGGTGTGATTTTGGTGCAGCATCCACTGGTTCCTGTGTGACTGGTGTGTTATTGGTGCAGCATCCACTGGTCCCATTCTGACTGGTGTGTTTTTGGTGCAGCATCCACTGGTTCCTGTGTGACTGGTGTGTTATTGGTGCAGCATCCACTGGTTCCAGTCTGACTGGTGTGTTTTTGGTGCAGCATCCACTGGTTCCTGTGTGACTGGTGTGTTATTGGTGCAGCATCCACTGGTTCCATTCTGACTGGTGTGCTTTTGGTGCAGCATCCACTGGTTCCTGTGTGACTGGTGTGTTATTGGTGCAGCATCCACTGGTTCCATTCTGACTGGTGTGTGTTTGGTGCAGCATCCACTGGTTCCTGTGTGACTGGTGTGTTATTGGTGCAGCATCCACTGGTTCCATTCTGACTGGTGTGTTTTTGGTGCAGCATCCACTGGTTCCTGTTTGACTGGTGTGTTTTTGGTGCAGCATCCACTGGTTCTAGTCTGACTGGTGTGATTTTGGTGCAGCATCCACTGGTTCCAGTCTGACTGGTGTGTTATTGGTGCATCATCCACTGGTTCTAGCCTGACTGATCTGTTATTGGTGCAATCTGAACTGGTTCCTCTCTGATTGTACAGAAATATAAGCCCTACCAAGCTACAAGGCGTGTGCCGTATATTCCTTTTTTTTTTTTTTTTTTGGTAAAGTACTTATTCATCCGAATATGACATTTCTCAGAGCTTGAGCACTGGTCTTCCAGCCATCTTACTATTGGAATTTACATTCTAAATAATCTAAGTTTGGTCAGTGCTGTATTAGTTACAACACTCATCCTGTAGAATTAAGGGAGTGGCTCCTGCTGTATAATGTACAGCACCAGTCACTGCGGTCCATGCAAAAATGGGGAGCAGCATTCAGTAGAAGATGTGTACTCGGGGCAATTCAAAGAATCATTGCCGGTTACATTTTTTCTCTTATAAAACAAGCTAAGTTTATAGTTGACAAGATATTTTGTCTGTCTTATATAATATTCAATGTGTTTAAACAGATTGATAGTTGTGTAGGATGTTCGGTGTGTTGATGTTTTTTTCATGATGGTTAAATGTGGTGGCAGGGGAGGGGGGGCCCATTGGGGTGGGTGGCAGGTAAGAGTCTCTATGACAGTTTTTGTAAACTGCAGAATCGGCAGCTTATTCCCCAGGTCTGATTGACTTATGTTGCTTCGTAATTAACTGGCGACAGTGCCGGTCAATAAACAAAAGCTCCCAGTCCCACTCCCACTCCCACTCCCACTCCCACTCCCATCCAATTCCGCCTCCCACTTCCCCTGCGCCACCATTCAGCCTCCCACTTCCCAATCCCCCCGCCACTTCACCCCCACTCCCCCTCCCACTTCCCCCCACATATCCGCTGTTACTCCTAGAGCCCTCTCCCTCTTCCACTGACTACCTAACAACTACCCTCCCACTCCCACACCCACTCCCACTCCCTGCTCCCTGCCCTCTCTCTGCACCCTCCCCTCCCACTCCGCCTACATCTCTCATTCCACAGCCACTCCTCTCCCACTACCACTTCCACACCCCTTCCCCCTCCCCCCCCCCCTCTTCCTCTCCCTTTCTCCCCCGTCCACTTACCTTTGCCCATACCCCTGCCGCACCAGCTCCCCATACCCCACGCCCTCTCCCTCCCCCTCTTCCCCTCGCCCCCTCCCCCTGTCCCTCCTCTATCTCTACCCATACCTCTCCCCCTCTCCCTTTCTTCCCCGTCCACTTACCTTTGCCCATACCCCTGCCGCACCAGCTCCCCATATCCCACGCCCTCTCCCTCCCCCTCTTCCCCCTCGCCCCCTCCCCCTGTCCCTCCTCTATCTCTACCCATACCTCTCCCCCTCTCCCTTTCTTCCCCGTCCACTTACCTTTGCCCATACCCCTGCCGCACCAGCTCACCATACCCCACGCCCTCTCCCTCCCCCTCTTCCCCCTCGCCCCCTCCCCCTGTCCCTCCTCTATCTCTACCCATACCTCTCCCCCTCTCCCTTTCTCCCCCGTCCACTTACCTTTGCCCATACCCCTGCCGCACCAGCTCACCATACCCCACGCCCTCTCCCTCCCCCTCTTCCCCCTCGCCCCCTCCCCCTGTCCCTCCTCTATCTCTACCCATACCTCTCCCCCTCTCCCTTTCTCCCCCGTCCACTTACCTTTGCCCATTCCCCTGCCGCACCAGCTCACCATACCCCACGCCCTCTCCCTCCCCCTCTTCCCCCTCGCCCCCTCCCCCTGTCCCTCCTCTATCTCTACCCATACCTCTCCCCCTCTCCCTTTCTCCCCCGTCCACTTACCTTTGCCCATACCCCTGCCGCACCAGCTCCCCATACCCCACGCCCTCTCCCCCCCACCCCCCCCCCCCACCCTTCTCCCCCCTCTCGCCGTCCCCCTCTCCCTCCCCTATCTCTACCCATCCCTCTCCCCCTTTCACCACTCCCTTGCCCTACCGCGTCCCTCACCCTATCCGCACCGCTCCCCCTCCCCTACCTCTCCCCTTGCAGCACCACCTCCCCATACCCCCTCGTCCCCTCCCACTTTTACACCTACGCCCCCACCTACATGAACTCCCACCCTTTCTCGTCACCTATATATGGCAAACCTCACTCGGAGCCGCCAGGTGGCACCACTGACCAGGTTTATTTTCAAGGCGGACTGGTCCCTACAGTGGCTGGTGTTTGTGTGTGGGAGGGCGGGAATGAGAGGGGGGGGGGGTGTGAGGAGAGGGGTGACTGCGGTTATCTTCCAACACCAGACCTACTGAGACTGAATGGAACTTTCAGACGCTAAATACCTCCACCATCCCACGTCTCTCCCCACCCGAGACCTGGGAGCTGGTTACCAGGAGTTGGGCGCTGGTTACAGGGAGTTGGGAGCTGGTTACAGGGAGCTGGGAGCTGGTTAAAGGGAGTTGGGAGCTGGTTACAGGGAGTTGGGAGCTGGTTACAGGGAGTTGGGAGCTGGTTACCAGGAGTTGGGAGCTGGTTAAGGGGAGGTGGGAGCTGGTTACAGGGAGTTGGGAGCTGGTTACAGGGAGTTGGGAGCTGATTACCAGGAGTTGGGAGCTGGTTAAGGGGAGGTGGGAGCTGGTTATAGGGAGTTGGGGGCTGGTTACAGGGAGTTGGGAGCTGGTTACCAGGAGTTGGGAGCTGGTTAAGGGGAGTTGGGAGCTGGTTAAGGGGAGTTGGGAGCTGGTTACAGGGAGTTGGGGGCTGGTTACAGGGAGTTGGGAGCTGGTTACCAGGAGTTGGGAGCTGGTTACATGGGAGCTGGTTACATGGAGTTGGGAGCTGGTTAAGGGGAGTTGGGAGCTGGTTACATGGAGTTGGGAGCTGGTTACATGGGGTTGGGAGCTGGTTACAGGGAATTGGGAGCTGGTTACTTAGAGTTGGGAGCTGGTTACAGGGAGCTGGGAGCTGGTTAAAGGGAGTTAGGCGCTGGTTACATGGAGTTGGGAGCTGGTTACTTTGAGTTGGGAGCTGGTTACATGGAGTTGGGAGCTGGTTACTTGGAGTTGGGAGCTGGTAAAGGGGACTTGGGAGCTGGTTACATAGAGTTGGGAGCTGGTTACTTGGAGTTGGGAACTGGTTACATGGAGTTGGGAGCTGGTGACTTGGAGTAGGGAGTTGGTTACTTGGAGTTGGGAGCTGGTAAAGGGGAGTTGGGAGCTGGTTACATGGAGTTGGGAGCTGGTTACTTGGAGTTGGGAGCTGGTTACTTGGAGTAGGGAGCTAGTTACTTGGAGTTGGGAGCTGGTTACTTGGAGTTGGGAGCTGGTTACTTGGAGTAGAGAGCTGGTTACTTGGAGTTGGGAGCTGGCGAAGGGGAGTTGGGAGCTGGTTACATGGAGTTGGGAGCTGGTTACATGGAGTTGGGAGCTGGTTACTTGGAGTTGGGAGCTGGTTACTTGGAGTTGGGAGCTGGTTACTTGGAGTTGGGAGCTGGTTACTTGGAGTAGAGAGCTGGTTACTTGGAGTTGGGAGCTGGCAAAGGGGAGTTGGGAGCTGGTTACTTGGAGTTGGGAGCTGGTTAGCGGGAGTTGGGAGCTGGTTACTTGGAGTAGAGAGCTGGTTACTTGGAGTTGGGAGCTGGCAAAGGGGAGTTGGGAGCTGGTTACTTGGAGTTGGGAGCTGGTTACTTGGAGTTGGGAGCTTGTTACTTGGAGTTGGGAGCTGGCAAAGGGGAGTTGGGAGCTGGTTACATGGAGTTGGGAGATGGTTACATGGAGTTGGGAGCTGGTTAACGGGAGTTGCGAACTGGTTACGGGGAGTTGGGAGATGGTTACAATTTAAGCATTGTATGATTGTTGAACTTACCCTCTGTATGTAAGCATAAGTGCATTGCCTGTACGTAAGTAATTGCAAGCATTAAATGACCATTTACAAAGGTTACAATTCCAGGGGCATGAGTGTAGTAGTCTGCTCTGACTTCTCAGGCAAGGAGCTGCATAGACAGGGAGGCATGGGTAAGGTAGTGAAATCAGGGAGCCTAGGTGGTGTAATTGTCAGCACACTGGCCCACAATGCAAGAGATATGAGTTTGATTCCTGTTCTAGGCACAATATTTACCATTGTAATCACCGGCACGACAATATTTGATTTCTCAACGCTGTGACACTGGTCTTTCTGCTGTAAGTCCTACAGATATTTACATAAAGGTAGTTATATAAAGTGTACTTAAAGTAGAAATGATGCAACAAGTAAGCAACATGAATTACATCAAATAATGTTATGATTATATGCACTGTGTTTTTCAGAGCTAGGTTGAATTTTGAGTCAGAAATGAAATGGAATACTAATACCCCTTTTGAAAGTCTTTGTCCTAGTTCGATATGATCAGAGGCACCTTTATATAATACACTGTATTGCATTTAGTAAGCAGGGGTTTGGGTGGTAGTTCAAGAATCTTTGAGTCAGTAAATGGGATTTTAATATGTTGGCTCTTGATTTTGTGCTGTAGATAAGCAAATATTTTTGTGTGTGTGTGATGGTTTATTTACCCTGTCTGTAACAAGTTTGTTATTGTTTTTTGTTTGCCATAATTAAGGCATCCATAGAATAGCATGTGAGGAATAGGGGGAGAGAGCCAAGCTAGCCCAAGAAGTTTAAGCATAACGTAATAGGCTCTATTAAATTGACTTGGTATTTTATTCTATGTAGGAACAAAAAAAGGAGTGTGTGTTTCATTTAATGACACCTCTAGAGCGCATTGATTTGTATCGTTGGCTCTTGGAAGTCAAACATGGTCATTCTGACATATTTCTTTGGAGGAAACCTGCTGCCACCACATAGGCTACTTTTTCCAATAAGCAGCGAGCGGTCTTTAATATGCACTTTCCCACAGGACAGCATATACCACAGCCTTTGATGAACCAGTTGTGGACCACTGGTTGAGCTGATGGCGGCTTGAGGAGTGAAGGGTATCCCAGTTCAAAGATGCTCCATCATGTTGCTCTGTTGAAACTCATTTGTAAATAGAGTGAAACCCATTATAACGAGCTTTCACTGTACTAGATTGATTGATTGATTGATTGGTGGTTGCTTTACGCCGTGTCGGCAGCATAGGCCATATTCACGGCGAGAAATGTTTGTTTTTTGTTCAAACCATCGCTTTTACATGTAAAAGCAGACAATCAATTATGTTCCAATAGACACTGATTAAATTAGAAAGCTCACAATCATATATTTGGGGTCAAGGGAAACAAATTCCCATAGAAAAAGAAAAGTTTTATTAATAATTGATAGAATCCATTTAGTAAACTATATAAGGTGGTACAGTCGAGCTGCCCTCAAAAAGGCTAAAATGTTTTCCTGTTTTACTTTAGTAAAAAGGTCATGCATACTGTCTGCAGTGTGGAACCTTTGGCGCAGGGCAAAAAAATCAATGCAACTTAGTAAAATGTGTTTGAGTGTCAGTGGTGACTGGCACCCAATACATTCAGGGGGAGGTTCCCCCTTGAGCAGAAAAGCATGTGTATGCCATGAGTGGCCAATACGGCAGCGGCTAAGGACCACTTGGTCCCGCCGACCTCCCGCATGAGTATGTGGTGGCTTTCCCACAGATGGTTCAATTTCTTTAAGTTTATTAATGTTTTCATCCCACTCATGTTGCCATTTGGATTTTATGTGGGTGGCTATTAGTGGTTTCAGATCAGAGTGAGGGATCAGACATGGTTCAAGATCACAGTTCAGGGCCTTCTTCGCAGCCTGATCAGCTCGTTCGTTTCCTTGTATGCCAGCATGGCCAGGCACCCAGCACAGGTGGATATCATACCCGTCCATTGTCAGGTGGTTCATTTTATAAATGACCGTTGCTAGAATAGCGTGATTCGTTTTCAATCCAGCAACAGCCAGGAGGCAAGAGAACGAATCACTGTATATAACATAGTTAGTGTGGTTGGATACCTCGATACACTCCAAAGCGAGAAGGAGTGCTCGGGCTTCTGCAGTGAAAATCGAGCTCTGATCGGGCAAACATACACCAACTTTTTCCCGTTGGCAGACTGCCGCAGCAGCTACCCGGCTTTGGTCTTTCGAACCATTAGTATATATGGAGAGGTGGTCTGCAAACTGGCCTTGAATCTCTGCATGCAGTCCTTGGTACTCGAGTGGATGTGTCCCAGACTTCCTCAGTTCCGTGAGTCGGAGGATAACCGATGGCTTTCTCAACAACCACCGGGGATGTTCTGGGAGTTTGGCATCCTCCAACACGCCCAAATCCACTCCCAAGGCCTCCAAATGAGGTTTCATTCGTAGCCTCAGTGGCCGGATGTAATTTTGCCTGGCTTCATACCTGGATTCGTCATGTTGCTCGAATAGACAATTGTGTGCAGGATTCAATGCATTAGTTTTTATCTTGACTACATATTGCATGGCCAGTTTAATTCTCCTGTTGTTAAGTGATGGTTCATTGGCTTCGACATAAAGGCTCTGAACTGGTGAGGTGCGGAAGGCCCCAAGGGCCAGGCGCAGTCCCTGGTGGTGGATCGTGTCCAGCAGCCCAATATATGATTTCCTTGCCGAACCGTATACTATGCTGCCGTCATCCACTCATGAACGAACCAAGGTTCTGTACGTGGAGAGCAGAACATCTCTGTCCACTCCCCACTGGACAGCACCCTCAGAATATCCAGCGCCTTCAGGCATCTTGTTTTCAGGTACTTTATATGTGGCACAAAAGACAGTTTTGCGTCGAGAATGAGGCCCAGAAATTTGGTTTTCTCAACGACTTTAATGGGATCCCCATCCAGGGTCAGCTCCAGTTCCGCATGCATTCTACGCAGCAGGCAGAAGTGCATGCAGACTGTTTTCGTCTTGGAAAATTTGAAACCGTTCAGAACTGACCATCGATGGATCCCATTTATGCTTGGTTGTAGCTGTCTCTCTATGACATTCATGTTAGCACCGCTGTAATATAAAACAAAGTCGTCCACAAAAAGACTACAGGAGACCCCCCGCTTTACAGCAGCAGCAATACCATTGACCTTGACCCCGAAAAGGGTCACGGCCAGTATGCTGCCTTGAGGTACACCTAGTTCCTGTGAGTGTAGACAGGAATAGGTAGTCTTGACACGGACGCAGAAATGCCTGAAGGCTAGAAAGTTCCTGATGAAAATTGGCAAGTGGCCACAAAGGCTAGAAGACCACCTTCTTAGAGGGGATGTTGACCAAACCCATCCTGTCATATTGTATGCAAAGAATAAAGCTACATAGTGCGATGAAGCATCACATTTTCAAAACCAGAACACTCACCTAGATTTGATTCGATATAGCTAACTTTGCTACTGATACACTTATTAACATATTAAGCATTTATTGCGAGGTAGAAGGGTATTAATACTGAGTCAATTTAATAGAACCTGTTATTGCATAAGCCCATGGCATATATAGAGCTTTGGCATATTTCCACTTCAAATATCTCAAAAGTTATCCATTTAAAATAAAAGTTACTTCAAACTGAAGTTAGGTAGATTATAACAATCAAATTAATAAATTTATCTTAGAAACATGATAGAAACTCAAAACCATCAGACAATTCAATTTTAAATTAAAATCAAATGAAATACAATAATGGAAGTGGAACAAATTTGCTGATTGCAATTCATTTATTAATAATACTCTCAAATGTGAGAATGAATTAATAATTAGACGAGAAGCACACAGAGAACAGTGCTCAGGCTTTGTATTTCTGAATGATTTAAATCGACGTGATTTGCAGTTCCTGTTCTTTGAGTGGGTGGGTTATTGTCGTCTATTTTTTTAGAATGCATTTCCGTTGTCTCCGAATGCCTTTGCCATTCCTCTTGTCATAGCGACATATCAGGTTTTCCTATTAATTGTATACCTCTGTTGAGAATAAAAAGATTGATGCATTTTAAAGAGGACACTAGAAATATAAGTTACTTTTTTATTTTAATAATCGATTCATTTATGAACGAGAGTATATCTCAACTGTCAACCTTTTAATTGTATACCTCTGTTGAGAAGAAAAAGATTGATGCATTTTAAAGAGGACACTAGAAATGGAAGTTACTTTCTTTATATTAATAATCGATTCATTTATGAATAAGAGTATATCTCAACTATGAACCCGGAACTTTCCTCAGGGCCAGGATCAGAGTATTTTGCGCCCCAGACAAAACCAATGACTGACCAGACGGGAAGGCCAAATAAGTTGAGCATCCATCTTCCGTATCGGTAGAACCATGGTCCAGTAAAACCAAATTGATACTTGTCGCTTCCTAACCAGGTGCTCGACATTATTATGATAGGGCAGGGCTGGTTTGCTCAGTGTCAGGATAATGTGACTGAGTGGGATATCAGGTCATGGTGCTGGTGGCATGGTCTCCCAGTGGTCAGTATAAAGTTGCCATGAGTGCACAGTATACACATCCTGATATGATCTTAGATGTTGCCAGGATGTAAAACTCCAACAACCAACCAGACCAATGACTAGTACCCTCCTGAAATGTCACCCTACCCTGTCAGCTTGGTAGTTCTGGGATTGGTTAATTGTTCGGTTCCTATGGTTACTTTCCCTAACTTGCCTTCACCATGTTGTGTTAGTGGTCATCAGTTGTGGGGTTTTAAAGTCTAAAGCTTATCTACCCCCTGGGTATATCATGCCAGGAATTTATACTCACTTTCCAAGACTTTCTTTAATCATTGGTAATTTTGTTGTACCTTTCTCAAAATGTGATATTGGGTTTTATAATGTAAACAACAGGGTTTTATAATGTAAACAACATATCTCAGTACTCACACTTGGCCCATTCACGGTTTTCCTGTACTTCTTCTTCAAAACTAACAGATTTTAAAGTTTCGATTTCCTTAAGATACTCCCTCATCTTCGTAAACAAGGCTGGCATGTAGGGTTCAACTGATGCTGGTTTATCCATCTCTTGCATTAATTTCATAAGGTCGTGCATCATATCACTGACAAGATGATCTGAAGCAAGAACAAATCCAGTATGGTGAGTAGAGCTCCTGCTTCACACACAGGCGGTCAGGGATTCGATCCTTGACAAAGTCAAACCAACAACTTATGGTCAAATCAAAATGCAGTGCATACAATCGTGGTGTAGCTAACATGAGAGCCAGTATTTCGAATAAACTGCCAACTGCAACACGAAATGTAGACAATGCAGCAATGTTTAAGAAACTATTAAACAAATAATGTGACCTAGAAAAACGGATGTTTAAATGGACTAACACAAAGCATAGTAAAAGCTGGATGTTGGACTGTTTGCAATCTACAAACAGTTACAAGCCTGAAAAAAGAAGCAAGAAAACCTAAGTTATTACTAAGACAAAATTCAAAAGATTTAATTAAAATTGGATTAGTGCTGCCCAGCATTCATTGCACAAACAAAAAAAAGAAGTTTGGGACATTTTGTGATTGCTTCTGGCGCTGAATATCACTGGGATAGTCCAGGACGCATTGTCGGTAATTTCAATCCCACTAGTTTAAACAATGAATGGAGGATGCCTTTACTCTGTTGTCCATACCTTATAAGTGTTGGTACCTTTTGACAGGTGTACATTGGAAGATTTGAATTGGATTCTGCTTGTATTTGATGACAATAATTGTTCATGTTATTAGTAACATGGGTAATTCTCGAGCGGAGGTTTATCCATACCCCCACCATAGAATTAACATTGAGCACAGTGGTGCAACCTGCCAGAACACTACAAACCACCATCAACAAGGGCAGCGCCCACCCCCTCTCCAGTTGAGCCACCTAGCATCGGTTGGCAGCATTCACCTCAATGCCAACACCACCCGACCCCACCTTTCTGCCATAACCTGAATATATGACTATATTTCAAACTTTTGAAACTGCTTCCATGGTGACACTCCTCCAGCATCTGTCGGCCATCCAGGTTCTCATCCCTTTCTTCACCTACCCTCCGACACCTCTCCTTAAGAACAGGTGGCTAGGGTTGGGAGGTTTGAGTCCCGCCCATTTCACCATCAGGCAACCAACAATTGACACTCGAGAGGGATCCTTTTAGCATTCCCACCAGCACTCATTGATAATTGTCATATATACTTGACCTGTTCATGATTTACTGCAAAAAATGACCACTGTATACAGCTCTGTCTCTGCATTCATGAATTAAATAAAACTTACTTCTCAAAACTTGCTTCAATTCTCCTACCGTCACGGGTTCCTTGGCCGTATGATGTGGTTCTTTACCGTGGGACCCATGATGCGATGCTGTAATTAGAAAAGGTGCACATACAAGTCATTGACAGGTTAGACGTAATGTAGCAGTGGTTCATCTGAAATGATTCAATGAAACAATATCACAAAATGCTTAAATATCTGGCCTCTGTGGCCAAATAAGTTGAAGCCCTAAGATCATCCAAGCCACAGGTTATTGGGTTCGAACTGCAGCACTATCAGTACAGTCTCTAACCATTTAGGTTTGACACTACGTGGCCAGATGTTCAGGATTGCTAGGATAGTTCAAAGAGCATTTGAGTTCGAAAGAGCAATTGTTTAGTTTTTTGTTGTTGGTAAAACAGTTTATTCATCAGAATATACAGTTTTTTCAGCGCCGGTCTTCTGGCCGTTTACATCAGATTGTAAATAAGTGGATGAGTGGGACTTAGGTAGGGCATATTAGTAGATTATGAAGGAGGTTAGTGTGTTAGTAGGTTAGCCATAATGAGTTCAGTATTAAGGGCTAAGATGATGGGTCGCTGCAAAAGCTGTGCTGCTATTATGGGTACAGTGTATGTGATTTTTCAATTTAAATGTTGCCTGCTTAATCAGTGGATTGAATGTAGAAAGAAGTCTAGCTTTAGACTGAGAGTAAAATGAATATAAATCTAATGACTCAGCAATTTATACTTGTCATTGTCTAGTCTGGTGCTCGGCATTACTAAACTAGAATGATGAGCAGTAGAATGACAAAGACCAATTGTTTCGATTACCATTTGTCTTACCTATTCAATGAATGTAACAATGAAAATGTAATTATATACACTCACATAAAACATTATATATGTATAGATATGTCATGGACTGCCAGTGTGCATGTGCGGGCCTGGGACACTCACTCCCGGCCTTTACTTGCCCCAGTTCCTGCCTACCAGTCAGCCTCACCCCATGATAGGAACTCATAGCCCAAAATAATAAGATCACTTAGAAGAAACTCACACCACCCTGTATGAATGCTTTCTAGTAAACCAGAACCATCACAATGCTTTGAGATAATTAATATAACTAAAATAATTATTATACTTTCACAATTATTTTATAAGTATTGTGAACCTGCTTTCATCACTATGCCCACACCATATGGACACTGCCATCAGTTGTCTAATCTATGTAGGTATCATCCAGTCCATGGATTCCTTATGTTGCCTTTCCATATTTTCCTATCCTTGAACTGAGGCTCACAATCATTATCTTTTAACCCGATAAACTTTGCTGTAATTAGAGAAGGTGCATATTAAACAATTAAAGCTTGTTTTATTTAATGATGCCTCTAGAGTACAGTGATTTTCATAACATTGACTGGTGGATGTAAAACATATGGTCATTCTGTCATATTTCTTCAGAGGAAACCTGCTGCTGCCACATAGACTACTCTTTCCGATAAACAGCAAAGGGTCTTTTGTATGCACTTTCCCACAGACAGGACAGCACATATAATAATCTTTCATGAACCAGATGTGGACCACTGATTGGAATGGAAGAATAGCCCAAACTGCAAATGGGTCCACTGAGCAGGATCAATAGGATGACCAACACCTTCACAGGTCGACACTCTACTGCCTGAGATACATCCCGCTCTTTACACATTCAAGTCAGTGACATGCTAGGAGTAATGTAACAGTGGTTCATCTGAACCAATTCAATGAAACAATATCACAAATTGCCAGCGTGGCCAAAGGATTTGAGCACCTAAGATTGTCCATGTGGCTGCTTTTGGGGTTTGGACTGCAGTGGTGTCAGCACAGTTTCTTAACAATTTACATTTGACATGATCTAGCTTGCTGTTTGGGGTTGCTAGGATAGTACAAGCTCAATCACTGATTTTAACAAAACAAAACCAACAACAAACTCCACTGCCTCTATTGTGATATCGATTGGAATGCTGGCCAGACACAGTGGTCAAATCAATACAGTGCAGACATCCTGTGCAGAAGGTCGGGAGTTTGAAAGCTGGCCAAGTCAAACCAATGACTTACAAAATTGCTAATTGCTGGTACCTAGCCTGCCATTAAGCATTACTAGGATAAGGCATGACTGGTTAGCTAAGTATCAGGATAATGTGACAGTGAGAAATTGGGTCATTGTGCCAGTGCCCTGGTCTCCCAGTGGAGCAGCACTATAGAGTCACCATGAGTCATTACCCATCCTGCTATGACCTTATATGTTGACAGGATGTAAATCCCCAATAAACCAAGTATAGCATTATTTCCGGGATACTATATTTCATGATATTTCACAATATTTCTACTCTATTATGGCAAAATTTAATAACGAAATAAACGTGATGAGCAAGATTGACAATGCCTCAAACCCCTACATCATCAAGGCCATTTAGCGGCGGGCCGCTCCCCTGCCAACAAACCGCAGCCACATACATAACAGCTATAGCCAAACAAATCTGGAGATCACCAGATTGGTTTAAAGAAAAAGTCCTTCAAGACATAGTCAGTGAAAATTCACCCATTTTCAAAGAAAATCTGATGAGCACGTCGACGTCTATGTTCAGAGTATGTACAAGATGCCCATATTGGGGGATCTGGCACATTCCGTAATGATGCCAAGGCTGGGGGAAATCAAACCCTTGGCAATAAGAATATAATGGGAATCATGCTACCCAAGGTTGAAGAAAGTCTTATCACCATAACCCACAAGTAACTTGGACATCTCATACCAAGCGCAACCGTTTTAAATCTCGCCCAAGGTGAATTTGGCACCTGACGGCAACCAATGAGAGCTCAACAGTTTCAAAGGATCTGTCACATGGGGTGCACAAAATCAACTTCCTCCCACACCAAAGTGAACACAATGAAAACATCCCCAGCCCAAGGAAGTGATAGCCATTACTAACAAATCACTACACTCATCTTTTGTCGAAGAACGTGGCAAAATGGCTGCCAATATTCTCATCTGTTTGTTGTTTGTGTGTTGTTTTACATCCTAGCAACATCTAAGATCATATCAGGATGGGCACCGACTTGTCAAATTTCGCACTCATGGCGACCTTATAGTGCTACCCCATTGGGAGACCAGGATGCCAGCACCATGACTTGATATCGCACTCAGTCATATTATCCTGACACTGAGCCAAACAGTCCCAGCCCTATCCTAATAATACCGAGTGCCTGGCTAGGTGCAACAAGTATCAATTTTCAAATCATTGGTTTGACTTGACCCGGGTTCAAACCCACAAACCCATGGTTCGGATCCACCAATATCCCAAAACAGGAGATGGATGCTCAACTGATTTGTACATCCCGTCTGGTATATTCTCATCTGTGGTTACTCGTGAGTAAGATTGACTGAATCCACAACATATTAATTAGAACCACTTGACTAGTGCCTGTAAACAAGTGTATCAATGGAAAGAGCAAAGTGATAGTTTTTCGAGTCTAATATATATACTTCATAAGCTCTAATCATTAAATCTAGTTAAGCTATAAAACCTTCTAATTAAGGCAGATTTATGGAATAGCTATGTAAATTATACACACAATTAATCAACTACATCACAAAGACTCTTTCTTACCAGCAAGACAGTCCCAACCAAAATATGCACTGTGGTCGAGGCAATGGAAAATAGGCTAAGTGGAGGCTTGCATCTTGCCGACCTAAACTGCCAAAGTGCCTGTAATTTGTGTGTATGATGGTTTATTTACCCTGTCCATAATGAGTAAGTCGCATCGCTGCTTGTTTTCATCGATGAACAGCAATAGTGTCAATTTGGTAATCTTAGCTGTTAGTTGGACATTGGAAACCCCAAACTTGTACCAACAGCAACTTTCAAATAGTCTGGGTATTACTGGAAACTACTTAAAAGGGTATAATACTATGGTGGGGAGCAGGACGTAGCTCTGTCTGTAGAGTGTCGACCAGTGAAGCTGTGGGTTATCTGATCGAACATTTGCACTTTGGTCTATTTTACGTTCCAAACCATGGTTGACAACTGGTTCATCAAAGGCTGTGATATGTGCTTCCTGTCTATTGGAACATGCATATAAAAGACCCCTTGCTGCTTATCGAAAAGAGTAGGCTATGTGGTGGCAGCATGTTTCCTCAAAAGAAATATGTCAGAAAGACCATACATTTGACGTCCAATAGCCAATTATACAAATCAATATGTTAAATAAAACAAGCTTCACTTTACAAAACTATATATACCTTGGAGTTAAGGTAGATAACAAACTAAATTACCACCTATGCATAAATAATATAATCCAGAAAGTAATTAATAAAACAAAAGCACCTTCATGACACAAAATATGCAATGAAAACATTTCACGGTGCATGCTAAAATTAGTATTTACTTCAAATATCACCAAATTTAAGAATTTATAATAAATCAACCATATATATTTATATAGCCTTGTATACAGCCACTGTATGCAGATGTAGGGCGAAGGGTCTCCGGCAACCGATTCTATTCTGGGCTACCACTAGAGGTTCGCGGGTTCGACGCTAGGCATGCGTGCAGTGCCAGTGTTGCAGCACTGGGTATGCGCACTGGCGTTCTTGGCCGTGATACAGCACTGCGCTGCCTCCATCCAAGAGCGACACACCTCTGATTTTTTTTTTTTTTCCTTTCCGGTAGGGCAGTTGCCCAGCCAGATGTCATTATATTACCGATCTAATATTGACTGGTTGTTGATGTTGCCTATTGTCAACGTATGATATCGCAATATATATACTTTATTGTTATTTGATTGCTTACTGTTACTCTGAGCAATAAAAATGATATCGCCCATACTTATTCACTTTGTTGCCTCCCTTCCACTTACAAAAGCGATATAGCAGAAACTCAAAACCATTGGACTACGCATTATTTTGAATGGCTAAATTTGGAGTTATTTGACTAAAAAACTGCAGTAATAATTTTGCCATTTACATCCAAATGCTAGACAGAATAAGCTTCCGCAGTGGCAGTGGCAGCTTCAATTAAATTGACTTACTTTTCCCTTTGACACAAAATCATACATGCATACTTTTGATATGTTTAGTAGAATATAGATTATATATAGTGAGTGACTTCGAGGTTCGACGCCATGTCGGCAGCTATCCCCATTTGATGGTGAAGATTAAATATAATATAGTATCGCTAACATTCTTAACATGCACATGCAAGACTAATTATTTGACTTCCTACAGATAAGAGAAAGACTTGATTATCACCGTGGTAACCAAATAGATGATGTCGAGTTTAGGAGAATGACATACTTACCGACGGCGACTAGCACCAGGCAGGAGACAACGATAAAAGCTGTGAATAACCCCATGGTGGTCAGTGATAGACTGTGGAGAGTGGACTGTAGGATTCCTCATTTATATACACTAATTCCCCCCCCCCCCCCCCCCCCCCCCCCCCTTTGCAGCAGGGACTGGGAGAGGGGGGAGGTAGGGAGGGGGGAGGGAGGGACTACACAGAATGGATATTCAGTCTGTGACGTGTCATTATGCAATTCGATTTTTACAGGGTCGTTTTCTTCTTGCTAAAGTCAGTACCTGATTATATTCAGTGCCCTTCACAAGTCAGGGGTCAAGTGTCAAGGCCATGGGAGTGAATGTGTTTGCAGCAACGTGATATTTATTAGTTGTTCATGGGAATTGAGTGTTTGTTGCCATTGCTGCCTATGGAGTATGCGCTACCATTACTAATCTCAGTGCACATATTCATTTAACCCTATTGGTTATTTATTTTAGATCCAACAAAATGTGCCTCTCAGGGCAAGATGAACTATGAGTGCGAGACTGAGGTTTTATGTCATAGATGACGATTTATTTCGAGATGTGTAGGCTACTGACATGTGACATTGCGCATCCATAGATACTTTATAATGCTTCTGCATTGGGATGCCACCCCTTCAGCACCATGAACTGATATCTCACTCAGTCAGAGTATCATGACCCTGAGCCAATCAGTCCATACCCTATCCTAGTAATGCTGAGTGCCAGGAAAATTGGCTTACGGTATCGATCTTCTAAGTCTTCAGTTTTACTCTGGTGGCGATCGAACCAGCAATCTCCTGCACTGGAAATGGGACTCGTGTCCGGTCTCAGTATGAAGCGCAATGGACAAATACGACTTAATGCATGACACATGTGATGTGATTAGAAACACTTCATTTTCCAGTGTAGTGTGTGTTAAGAATGGTAGTCAATGTGTCTTAGAAGTAGGTCAGATTTACTGAGAATCTGCAGCATTAACTTTACATCAGATGGCATTTAATGAGGTAACCTGATAAACCACGATGTTTGTTTTGCTGTTTTATTTCCTAGCAAGATCTAAGGTCATATCAGGATGGGTACTGACTTGTGACAGTGCGCACTCATGGAGATTTTATAGTGCTGCCACCCTGGAAGACCAGGCCGCCAGCACCATGACTTCATATACCACTTAGTCACATTATCCTGAAACTGAGCCAATCAGTCCTTTCCCTATCCTAATAATGCCGAGCACCAGGCTAGGAAACAACAACTATCATTGGGTTGATTCAACCAGGGTTCGAAACCACGACCCCACGATCTCCCAACATGGGAGACGGACGCTCTAATTCATTTGGCCATGCCATCTGGATAAGTTAATAGAACCCATTACTACAGAAGTCTGTGGTGTCAGAGTTTTGGCATGCTTGCCAAAATTCAATTAGCATGTTTCCAATTCAAATATCTCAAAACTGAACTATTTAAAACAGAATTACTTCAAACTGAAGTGATATCAATTATGTCAATCAATTTAATATATTTATCTCACAAATTGACCTAAACTCAAAACCAACGGACTGCGCAACTTTAATGGAACATTAATTAATTTGCATAATCAATCAAAATTTGTTAAGCCACTGGTCGCATTTGCCGGCTAGTTCCCATGTGAAGTGGTTTTCTGGTGATTTACTGAGTGATCTGCGGCATAATGAGACTTGGCTTAAATCACTGTGGGACTCTGAGCTGCATCGCTGATGAAAATCAGGGCTGAGGCTGCAACGTCAGCCGGATCTGAGGGCATTGGCTTCCGTTGTAGAGTGAGAACAAAGATTGGCTATGAAATTGCTAATTTCATTATATCTTTAATATTATAGCAATTGAGAAGAAGACCATCAATAATTTGTTTGGTTCAACTTGGTGCAATGTGCATGTGTATATCATCTATATAAAAAATTCCACAAAGAGCTGAAATGAACATGACTTAATCATTTCAAGCCCAAGATTTTATTGATTATACATGGGCTACAGTAGCACACCATTTTACCATGTATTTACTGCCAGTTTACCTGAAGAACATTATTACTTATTTAAATTCTAAATAAAATAATCCAAGTTTAAAAAATGAATCTCCTATACAGAAGGTGATGCACAGACTTAACTGCGTGGTAGATGGTACAAGAGACATCAACACTATAGTGCAATAAGTCTGTACCCATCTTGATATGACCTTACGTGTTGCTAGCAACTGAGACCTCAATAATCCAAAGCAATGCCATCAACAATGCGCTAAATGAGATGGCCGATCCGTCCAGATGTGACCGTAGATGTTGCTGGGATGTAAAAAAAAACCACACACAATGGCCGATTATGTTGAACACTTGCACCTCATATTGCAGGTCATGTGGTTGAAACTCAAGCCAACTTTTAAGTGTGTCATGAAAATGTACACTTGTTGCTGGGGGTTTGGATTAATGCGATAGTTGTTGAAATTGTTGAATTTTCCAGTGCTTAATTAACTAAATAACAAATAAAACCAATAAATGCTTTCTATTAATCACTTTTTAATTATGCTAAGTTAATTCCTCCTCCGTTCTTTGGTTTGCAATCTCTGAGTTAAAATCAAGATGGCTTGATTGATTGATTGGTGGTTGCTTTACGCCGTGTCGGCAGCATAGGCCATATTCACGGCGAGAAATGTTAGTTTTTTGTTTAAACCATCACTCTTACATGCGAAAGCAGACAATCAATTATGTGCCAATAGACACTCATTAAATTAGAAAGCTCACAATCATATATTTGTGGTCAAGGGAAACAAATTCCCATAGAAAGAGAAAAGTGTTATTACTAATTGATAGAATCCATTTAGTAAACTATATGAGATGGTACAGTCCAGCTGCCCTCAAAAAGGCTAACATGTTTTCCTGTTTTACCTTAGTAAAAAGGTCATGCATACCATTTGCAGTGTAGAACCATTGGCGCAGGGCCAACAAATCAATGCAACCTAGTAAAATGTGTTTGAGTGTCAGTGGGGACTGACACCCAATACATTCAGGGGGAGGCTCCCCTCTGAGCAGAAAAGCATGTGTAAGCCACGAGTGGCCAATACGGCAGCGGCTAAGGACCACTTGGTCCCGCCGACCTCCCGCATGAGTCTGTGGTGGCTTTCCCACAGATGGTTCAATTTCTTTAAGTTTATTTATGTTTTCATCCCACTCATGTTGCCATTTGGATTTTATGTGGGTGGCTATTAGTGGTTTCAGATCAGAGTGAGGGATCAGACATGGTTCAAGATCACAGTTCAGGGCCTTCTTCGCAGCCCGATCAGCTCGTTCGTTTCCTTGTATGCCGGCATGGCCAGGCACCCAGCACAGGTGGATGTCATATGCATCCATTGTTAGTTGGTTCATTTTATAAATGACTGTTGCTAGAATAGGGTGATTCGTTTTCAGTCCAGCAACAGCCAGGAGGCAAGAGAACGAATCACTGTATATAACATAGTTAGTGTGGTTGGATACCTCGATACACTCCAAAGTGAGAAGGAGTGCTCGGGCTTCTGCTGTGAAAATTGAGCTCTGATCAGGCAAACATACACCAAATCTTTCCCGTCGGCAGACTGCCACAGCAGCTACCCGGCTTTGGTCTTTCGAACCATCAGTGTCTATGGAGAGGTGTTCTGCAAACTGGCCCTGAATTTCTGCATGCAGTCCTTGGTACTCAAGTGGATGTGTCCCAGACTTCCTCAGTGCCGTGAGTCGGAGGATAACTGATGGCTTTCTCAATGACCACGGGGGATGTTCTGAGACTTTGGCATTCTCCAACACGTCCAAATCCATGCCCAAGGCCTCCAAATGAGGTTTCATTCGGAGCCTCAGTGGCCAGATGTATTTCGGCCTGGCTTCATACCTGGATTCGTCATGTTGCTCGAATAGACAATTGTGTGCAGGATTCAATGCATTAGTTTTTATCTTGACTACATATTGCATGGCCAGTTTGATTCTCCTGTTGTTAAGTGATGGTTCATTGGCTTTGACATAAAGGCTCTGAACTGGTGAGGTGCGGAAGGCCACAAGGGCCAGGCACAGTCCCTGGTGGTGGATCGTGTCTAGCAGCCCAATATATGATTTCCTTGCAGAACCGTATACTATGCTGCTGTAATCCACTCGTGACCGAACCAAGGTTCTGTACATGGAGAGCAGAACATCTCTGTCCGCTCCCCACTCTGAGCTGGACAGCACCCTCAGAATATCCAGCGCTTTCAGGCATCTTGTTTTCAGGTACTTTATATCTGGCACAAAAGACAGTTTTGCATCGAGAATGAGGCCCAGAAATTTGGTTTTCTCAACAACTTTAATGGGATCCCCATCCAGGGTCAGCTCCGGTTCCGTATGCATTCTACGCAGCAGGCAGAAGTGCATGCAGACTGTTTTCGTCTTGGAAAATTTGAAACCGTTCAGAACTGACCATCGATGGATCCCATTTATACTTGGTTGTAGCTGTCTCTCTATGACATTCATGTTAGCTCCGCTGTAATATAAAACAAAGTCATCCATGCAAAGACTACAGGAGACCCCCCCCGCTTTACAGCAGCAGCAATACCATTGACCTTGACCCCGAAAAGGGTCATGGCCAGTATGCTGCCTTGAGGTACTCCTAGTTCCTGTGAGTGTAGGCGGGAATAGGTAGTCTTGACATGGACGTGGAAATGCCTGAAGGCTAGAAAGTTCCTGATGAAAATTGGCAAGTGGCCACGAAGGCCAATAGCATGAAGATCCTCCATGATGCCATGCTGCCACGTTGTGTCATAGGCTTTTTCGAGGTCGAAAAAGACAGCCACAACGTGCTCCTTCTTAAGGAAAGCATCTCTTATGAAGGTCTCCATGCGCACCAAATGGTCGAGGGTGCTGCGGCAATCGGTTTGTGACCCCCCGCACCCTCCCCCTCTGGGGAGGTCTGCAGGGTTATTATTTTGTATCATGCATACAACTGACACTCATTGAAGCCTATGCCATATTCAATGAGCTATTGTCTGTAGCAGCTGGTTGTGGTACAATACACTATACATTGTAGCCGACACCAAAGCTCAATCCCACATCATAAATATTGTATCTAAATCACTGAGGCGGAATACAAAATGTCTATGTTAATTCTCTTTGTTAAGCAGTAGTTACTCTTTTTAGTTGGCAATGTATAATGTCCAACAACTTGACACATGTTCAGTATACAATTGCGAGGGAGAACCACATTTACTTTAGTCAATGCTGATTTTAGAATGTTTACTAGCATGCCCAAATGAATGGTTTCATGATAGGGGTTTACCATGATCTGAATTTATGATATTTTGTTGATCTCAACACAACCTGATATCTTAAGAGGTTTCATTGTGTAAATTTAAATTTCAAATCTTGTTATTATCATTGTTTGTTGCTATTGCATTAGCTGATTAATCAGGGGGTAATATCAATTGCATACACTTGGTCTTTCTTATTCCACTGCTCCTTGCCCCATCTGAGTAATGCCAAACACCAGGCTAGATAGTGCCAAGTATCAATATTTAAGTCATTGGTTTGACTCCATCAGGGTTTGACTACCATGACCTGTCATACAGGAAGTGGGCGTTCAACCCATTTGGCCATCACATTCATCTTAAAAGTTATTACTTCCATAATTAGAACAGATGAGACAATTAAGTATAAGGTGGCATTTATTTGTTCTTTATCATTACAGATTGTCAGTTAGTAGATCATGGGTCAAAGTCACTTAACTCTATCTTATGTAGTTTATAAGCTGGGGTGGGGTGTTGTCCTTTTGAAAGCTTGGGACAAAGTGACTACGTCTCAATTATTTATCAGATATGTGAATATCCTTAACACTATGTAGCACGTTGATCGGTGGTCATTTAAATTGTTCAGTTATATATCGATAGGTGGCACCTTGTGCGTTCTTAGTCTTGGAATGCTGTCTGCCCCACATGTAAAATTACCCACATCGATCTACATGAATGATGTGACTTGCCTGTATTGGCTAGTTATGAGCCAGTATAGCTAACTTTCATATAAGGGCCTCAATCAATATGGTTCATCATAAGAGAAACAGTGTCTTGAAATTGCACAACTTCTGTGCATAATCTAATAATCGAAGTAATACCATGTCAGCTATCATGGCTTTTGATTTTAATTTGATTAAGTCCAACATGATTTCCTATAATGGGAACAGCATCTAGATTAATGTTTTGTTTTTTAAATCACCATTGAGAACATTTTGTGACTAACCGATTTTTACATAGAAATATAGCTAAATGGACATTGGTCAGTGATAAATTATATATTTTGATCCCCTTTATACATCGACATGATAAGAGGTGTTGCTTTCATTTTCTTTTTTTTTAATCAAGTATTTATTCATCAAATAATATCTCTTCCGGCCGTACAGTACAACTCCTTAATACATAAATGATACTACCATCAGTTTTAATAGTGACTGCATGCAAATCCTGCTTGTTACTAAAAGTATTATACATTTTATAAATGAAGTATCAGCTGTAGTAGTAACTGTGTACAAATCCAGTCCAATAGAAGTATCGTGCATAAATGAAACTACTATCAGTTGTAATAGTGACTGCATGCAAATCCTGTTTGTTACCAAACATACGATACATTTTATAAATGAAATATCAGCTGTAATAGTAACTGTATACAAATTCAGTCCAATAAAAGTATCATGCATTCAGTAAATATGTATTACATGGGTTTAGAATTGTCTTTAAACACTTTTTCCTTTTTAAAAGAAATATATCAAAATATATGTACCTATCTTCAAATACACAGTGACTGCATGCAAATCCTGTTTGTTACTATAAGTATTATACATTTTATAAATGAAGTATCAACTGTAGTAGTAACTGTGTACAATTCCAGTCGAATAGAGTATCGTGCACAAATGAAACTACTATCAGTTATAATAGTGACTGCATGCTGCTTTTATTTTATCTCAATCAGCGAATTGCTTAGATATATATGTATATAGGTATATACAGGCATATGTATACATATTTACATTTGTCATGAGGGTGGTGAAAATGGAAAATATTGTGCCTAGAGCGGGACTCGAACCCACATCTCTTTGCCTTCTGGGCCAGTGTGCTAACGATTACACCACCTAGGCTTGCCTAATTACATTATACATATATATGTACATACATATATATGTATGTTTATTTATGTATATATATATATGCTGTATAAGCCATTATACAAGTATAATAAGGCCGGAAGCTTCCATCTGCTCCTCAGCCCCATATCTCCTCCCTCTGTCATCTACTGGAGGAGCCTGTATGTTAACCTAAAACCTTCCATCCTACTCACACTCAGATCCATTGGTGGGCGCCACCCATCTGTGCAAGCACAACAACCCCTCACCCCCTACATACACTCACTCTACCGACCGAGTATATATGTGTTATTTGATTTTATGTAGGATGATTTGCACATTTAACAACTTGGATAACCAGAGAACTGGCTTCAGAATGATGTTGCTACCTTCCTCTGGGCTCAAGCTACCATCAGTACAATCATTACTATTCATCTATTCCAATCGGAAAACTCTATTATATTATACAGCCATATATATATATATTATAGCTATATATAGAGGGAGAGCCAGAGTGGCGTTGATTCAGAGCAAAAGTATTTTAACTGTGGGATGTTTGGATCCTAGCAATGGAAATTGACTTACTTGACTACAGATCTCATATGATCAAGGTCCCTTAGCAATATCACACAATTATTACACTGTAATGTTTAGGACCAACTGAAAACACAGAATAGTCAATCCCATCTAAATAATATATGTATAATAAATTACTTTCGTTACTTTTGTTGAAATAGTTTCATTCCTAAGAATAACATATCAGTGCAGTGCCATTGTTTTTGTCCATCCCTATTGACAAATGCCAGAAGATGCTAAACAAAGTTATAGCGATATAGATAGACAGTTACAATGCAATCCAGAACAAGGCATTGACATGAATTGAATAGGCGATGTCTGAGATAAAAGAACAATGTGGAAAATAAAGTGTGGTAGACTAGCTTGGTGGTAGTTTTGTATGTGTCGATGTCGGTGGGCATTAGTTGATATCTTTTAAAATGTTACAAGCTATCCGAAGACTTGTGGTGGGGTCTATGGTGGGTCTTTTGTTTGTTTGTTGTTGTTTTACATCCTAGCAACATCTAAGGTCATACCGGGATGGGTACCGCTTGTGACAGTGCACACACCTGGTGACTTTATTGTGCTGCCCCACTGGAGAGCAGGCTGCCAGCACAATGACCTACTATCTCACTCAGTCACATTATCATGATAGTGAGCCAACCAGTCCTTGCCCTATTCTAATAATGCTGAGGGCCTGGCTAGGTAGGGACAAGTATCAATTGTTAAGTCATTGGTTTGACTTGACCAACAAACCCATCAGTTCGGTTTCCCCCGATCTCCTAAAACAGGAGACAGACGCTCAACTCATTTGGCCATCCCTTCTGGTTTTTCGTGTTTAAGTGATCTTCAGGTTTACATCAAGATACTTAACATAAACCACTTGATATTGATAGATGATCTATGTCATTTATTCACGTTTGTTTTTTGGTAAAGTATTTATTCATCTGAATATGACACTTGTCAGCGCCTGAGCACTGGTCTTCCGGCCATCTTACTATTGTAGTTGACAGTCTAAATAATCTAAGTTTGATCAGTGCTGTATTAGTTACAGCACCGATCCTGTAGAATTAAGGGAGTGGCTCCTGCTGTATAATGTACAGCACCAGTCATTGTAGTTCATGCAAAAATGGGGAGCAACACCAAGTAGAAAGTGTATACTCAGGGCAACTCAACAATCATTATGGGTTACATTTTTCTCTAATAAACAAGGTAAGTTTATAGTTGACCACACATTTTGTCTGTCTTATATAGTGTTCAATGTGTTTAAACAGGTTAATAGTTGTGTAGTATGTTTGGTGTGTTGATGGTTTGTTCTTGATTGTTAAGGGTGGTGGCAGGGGGGGTGTCCCATTGGGGTTGGTGGCCAGGGGGAAGAACTGCGGTAATCATTCAAGGGCCTGAATAACCAGGTGGGCTCTATATGCATTTTTGAAGGCAAGTATCGTTTGTGCTTCTCTAACTCTGGGGAGGTCATTCCACATTTGTTGAAGGGTGTGGTACATTGAACAGAGTGGAGGCTCCACTTCTTGTTATTCTATTTGTGTGGTCAATGAATTGTTCGTCTTTTGCGCATTTGTGCATTAGTGCCATCAGATGTAGGCTTTCTTGTGCAGTTCAGCCACACTGAGTGTCTTGCCTTGGTAAGCTGTTCTCAGTGCTCGGTTCTGAATTCTTTGCAGTTTGATCTTTGGTTGTTTTGTTAAGAGCTCATATATAATGTCCTTGTAATCTATAACTGGCAATATTGTAGTCTTATACAGGAGCAGTGCAGTGTTTTCGCATATGAATTTCCTGAATTTCCTAAATGTTGTCAGTTTTAGTGCCAGTGTTTGATTCAGTTTTGCCAATTGCCGGTTCCCATTTAGAGTGGATTCAAGAGTTGTGCCCAGGTATTTGTAGGAGTCCACTTCATGAAGAAAGGTTCCAGCTATTTGTAGTTGGATTTGAGGGGCTCTTGTTTTTCTCATTTTCATCCCATAAATCACATACTCTGTTTTGCCATTATTTACTGTTAGTTTATTTTCATGGCACAATGTATTCACCTTGTCTAGCACCATGTCTGTCTGGGCTGCAGCTGCCACAATATCTCTATTGTGTATTCTGAGTGCTGCATCATCAGCAAATAATGTAAATAGTGGTATGTCATTAATAAAGATTAGGAATAGCAGGGGTCCTAGGGTGGAGCCCTCTGGCACGCCGGTCTTGACCCTACGGGTGATGGACTCATTGTTGTTTAGTTTTGTGCACTGCATCCTGTTCTTAAGATAATTTGTGAAGAAATGATATGCTTTGTTGCCTAATCCAGCTCTTGCTACTTTCTGCATCAGGATCTCGTGGTCAATTGTATCAAATGCCTTCTTGAAATCAAGGAAGACAGTGATTGTTAGTTCACCTTTATCCATGTTGCCCAAAAGTTCATCCAGTAGAGATGCAGGAGCCCCTCTTGTGGATTTGTTTTTCCTAAATCCATTTTGCTGGTAGGTGGAGTCGCCTACTCGGTAGAGCGTGGACCTTGCAAATGGAAGGTAGGGAGTTTGGTTCCCGGTCGAGTCAAACCAATGACTTTAAAACTGATACTTATCGCTTCCTAGCCAGGCACTCTGCATTAATAATATGATAGGGCAAGAACTGGTTGGCTCAGTGTCAGGATAATGTAACTGAGTGGGATATCGGGTCATGGTGCTATCAGCCTCGTGTCACAGTGGGGCAGCACTATAAAGCCACTTCGAGTGTGCAGTCACAAGTCGGTACCCATCCTGATATGACCTTAGATGTTGCTAGGACGTAAACCAGTAACCAACAGCGACAATCGCTACTGCCCCACCTTACTACCTACTGCCCCACCCTACTGCATACATCCCCACCCTACTGCAAGCTACTCTACCTTACTGCATACTGCCCCACCTACTGCACACTGCCTCACCCTACTGTACACTGCCCCATCCTACTGCATTCTGCCCCACACTACTGCACACTGCCCCACCCTACTGCCTACTACCTCACCCTACTAGAAATGAAAATGAATATGCAGAAATTGTACAAAAGCATTCAGAGTAGTGTTTTGAAGTTAAAGGTAAAGTTTTGAACTTAAGGGTAGTATTTTCAGGGTGGCCACCGTAGTGTTTTGAACCAACCTTAGACTAAGTTGAAAACACTACGGTAGTGTTTTGAACCTAGGTTGAAAACACTACCATAGTGTTTTTATAGGATAGTGTTTTGAACTTACTACATCGTTAATAGCAGTGGATCTTGGGGTTTTACCACCTTGGGTTTCTTTGTTGCCCTCATACACGAGCTGCAACACGGGCCGGCCGCCTGGTGTGTAAATCAGTTTATTTATATTCCACTATTGCAAACTGGTGTGTAAGCCTGTTTATTTATATTCCACTAGTGCCAACTGGTGTGTAAATATGTTTATTTATTGTCCACTAGCGCCACCTGGTGTCTACGAGTAGCACCTGGTTTGTTTTACAACCTCGTGTGTAAATATGTTTATTTACCTTCCACTACTGCCACCTGGTGTGTAAATCTGTTTATTTATATTCCATTAGCTGCCACTTGGTGTGTAAATCTGTTTATTTATATTCCACTAGCTGCCACCTGGTGTGTAAATATGTTTATTTATAGTCCACTAGCGCCACCTGGTGTGTAAATATGTTGATTTATCTTCGACCAGCACCACCTGGTGTGTAAATATGTTTATTTATAGTCCACTAGCTGCCACCTGGTGTGTAAATATGTTTATTTACCTTCCACTAGCTGCCACCTGGTGTGTAAATATGTTGATTTATCTTCGACCAGCACCACCTGGTGTGTAAATATGTTTATTTATATTCCACTAGCTGCCACCTGGTGTGTAAATATGTTTATTTATAGTCCACTAGCTGCCACCTGGTGTGTAAATATGTTTATTTATATTCCACTAGCTGCCACCTGGTGTGTAAATATGTTTATTTATAGTCCACTAGCTGCCACCTGGTGTGTAAATATGTATATTTACTTTCCGCTGTATGTAATAAAGTGGTGAAATATCCCAAATTGAGTGTGTTTGTTATTAGAATAATGGGGACCTTTCATTATCCATTTCTCTCGCTCTGTACTTGGTGGCAGCACCCGTTCCCAGTCCAACTCGGCCATCATGGTTGGATAGAAGGGTGTAGGTGTGTGTGTTGATGGTGTAGGTGTGTGGTGGGGGGTGTGTGTGTGTTGGGGGTGTCGGAATGTGTGTGGTTGGGGTGTAGGTGTGTGTTGGGTGTGTTTGTTGGGGGCGTAGGTGACAGTCCGTTTAACAAAGTAGGATTCAACCTGTTTCTATTCCAAAATAAAAATATCTAATCTTAATTGACCCAGCAAAATTTCCCGAATTAGTGGAATTACATAGAACAAATTTAAACGCAGTATTTAAAGCATTTAGTGACATATTTGGGCATCATGGAATACAAACCACGCTGATATCTGACAATGGACCCCAATTTGCAAATCAGGAATTCAAAGATTTTGCTAGAACATACTACTTCAACCAAATTTGTTCTATCCCATACTACCATAACTGCAATGGCCAAGCAGAACGATTTGTCCAAACTATTAAACAAATTATGAAAAAAGCCTTCGAGAATGGACAAGATTTCAACCTGTATTTATTAAACTACCAAAATACTTCACTCAGACATTTGAGCACATCTCCCGCACAATTACTAATGAGTCGTAGACTCCGTTCTAAATTGCCAGCCACCAAGCACCATTTCAAACTCCAAACTCCAAAATCAAAAAGAAAAGACCTAATAAAAATAGCAAAAACAGCTGTAAGCGTAAGTCAGCAGCTAAGCAAGGAGGATATAGTGAAACTGGTAATCCAGACAGTAAAAGAGGAACTCACACGAGAAAGCCAAAAAAATGAAGACGAAAACAACACGGGAAAAGACATGGGTGCAACCGGAAACGGAAACGGACAGAACAAAACGAAAACAAACAGCAATGATGATGACAATAAATATGAGACCAGGCTACAGGCACTCCAAATGGCATATAGCACTCTACAAATAGAGTGCTCATGGTACAAAGCAGAGTATGAAAAACTCAAAGCAAAAGAAAACAACACCAATGCCAACAAAACCACCAACGATGCAAAGAAAACACCCACTGAAATAAACAAAATGCCCACTGACCCTGCCCCAAAACCAAAACCAACACAAAAAGATGAAAACAAAAAGCTCAGCGTTGTTGTGCATGGTATCCCTGAAAAAGAGGATGGAACCATAGAGAAAATAATCACAGACATGCTGAGTGAAGCGGACTGCGACTTTGGATGGATGGTAGTGACTAAAGCGTACCGTCTAGGGAAGAAACAAAAACAAAAAGACAAAACACTGAAAAAAAGTGAGGCAGACATGGAGCAGACAAAAGGCAAAAGCCAAAACCAGAATCCTGAAGAGGCATCCCCACAAAGCAACGAAAAAAACCTAGATAGGCCAAGGAGCATCAGAATCCAACTAGAAAAAGAATCGCAGAGAAAAGAACTTTTCCAAAAAAAGAAAACTCTACAAACCAAAAAACTCTATAACAAAGTATCAATCAGGCCAATCAGGACAGAAGCAGAAATGCTGAGTGAAAAGACAGTACAACAAATGTACACACTGGCCGTCGAAAACAAAAGGCAAAATGAGAAAATAGAAACGGTCAAGATGAGAGGGTGCAATATCAAGATAAACGGGAAGATGTACTTGCCCAACGAGTTCGAAAAAAATAGAAATAGAAGAAATCACCCAGGAAAAAGCAGCAACCAGGGAACATGCCTGGGGAGTATCCTTTCAAGGGCACAACTCCCCCTTCAGCAACCTATACACGTGCAAGATCACAGGCAAAGACGGAAAGAAATACACATCAGCCGAACAATACTACTGCTCTATCATGGCCAAATTTCATGAAAAACATGACCTAATGAGACTGATAGACAATGTAGAGAATCCATACACGATAAAGGCAATGGCCAAGAAAATATGGAGATCGCCAGAATGGTGCAAACCCAACCAAAAAGTCCTGGAAGACATCATATGTGCGAAATTCACTCAAAATGAGAAATTAAAAAAAAAAAAAATCAATGCTCCAGGCAATGCATTCAGAGAGTGCACAAAGTGCCCATACTTGGGGCTCAGGTAGGTTCCTGGACAGTGCCAGTGAAGGGGAAACAGTCAAACAGGGATACAAGAATAGAATGGGAGAAATCCTACAAAAAGTCAAGGTAAGCCTCACAAACACCAACAAATAGAAACCAAAATAAATAAGCAAAATAAAGTAAATATAAAAAAAATAGACTCAGTAAACCCAAGCAAGCAAAGCAGCGAAATAACTTACCACTAACCAACATTTAAAGCACTAGAAATACTGTGTATAGCTAACATCCATCCCAGGGCATGTACCTCCCCTCCACTCACACAGGTGCAGTCTACGGTAATGTATGAAACTATATAACAAAACAGGGCATATGTACTGTATGCACCAGCCCATACGCCCATAAAACAATCTAAACAAAGTTAAAAACTCGCGAAATCTAACAAACGCCAAACCTAAAGGTAAAGAAAGATGGTAGAAGAAATTGAATGCAGTCTGGGAAGGGGCACGCACTTTGCCCACCTAAACTGCCAGAGTGCATCCAATAAAATAGACACAATAAAAATGCACCTACAAAATGAAAATCTTGATGTTTTAACATTGTCAGAAACATGGTTCACTGACAGACATCAAGACAACACCCTCAACATAGAAGGATATAGGCTTGTACGTAATGACAGACAGCAAATTAACATAGCAAACCTAACAAAAAAAGGAGGAGGTGTTGTAATCTACTGCAAAACCTCAAAAAATCTAGACAGTTAGGCCTTAAAAATAGCAAACAACTCAAATGAACACCTGGAGCTACAAAGGTGCCTAATAAAAAACGAGAATCAGGCTAACATAGCCATAGCAAGCCTCTACAGACCACCGTCCAGAGATATTGAAACATTCCTTGAAACTCTAGAGAAAAGTATAAATACAGTGAGAAAACTAACAAATGCAGAAATCTTTGTGCTAGGGGACTTCAACATAAACTACAGTAGTAATTACAAAAATAAACTAATGCTACAAACCACTATCAAAATCCTAGGGCTACAGCAACTTATTACAGACAGCACAAGACTAGGAAACAATAGCTCAACAATTGACCTAATACTAACCAACTCAAACCATGCCACAAAATGGGGCACTAGAAGCTGGGGTATAAGTGACCATGAGCTAATATATGTAACGAGGAAAAAACACAAGCCAATATAAATATAAGATGGGCAGATCCCTAAAAAACTACTCAATAGAAACACTAAAAAACCACCTATATGAAAATATAGACAACCTCACAACAGACAGAGATGACCCTGATATCTACTGGAATAATGATTGATTGATTGGTGGTTGCTTTACGCCGTGTCGGCAGCATAGGCCATATTCACGGCGAGAAATGTTTGTTTTTTGTTCAAACCATCGCTTTTACATGTAAAAGCAGACAATCAATTATGTGCCAATAGACACTAATTAAATTAGAAAGCTCACAATCATATATCTGTGGTCAAGGGAAACAAATTCCCATAGAAAAAGAAAAGTTTCATTAATAATTAATAGAATCCATTTAGTAAACTATATAAGGTGGTACAGTCCAGCTGCCCTCAAAAAGGCTAAAATGTTTTCCTGTTTTACCTTAGTAAAAAGGTCATGCATACTGTCTGCAGTGTAGAACCGTTGGCGCAGGGCCAACAAATCAACGCAACTTAGTAAAATGTGTTTGAGTGTCAGTGGGGACTGACACCCAATACATTCAGGGGGAGGTTCCCCCTTGAGCAGAAAAGCATGTGTAAGCCACGAGTGGCCAACACGGCAGCGGCTAAGGACCACTTGGTCCCGCCGACCTCCCGCATGAGTCTGTGGTGGCTTTCCCACAGATGGTTCAATTTCTTTAAGTTTATTGATGTTTTCATCCCACTCATGTTGCCATTTGGATTTTATGTGGGTGGCTATTAGTGGTTTCAGATCAGAGTGAGGGATCAGACACGGTTCAAGATCACAGTTCAGGGCCTTCTTCGCAGCCCGATCAGCTCGTTCGTTTCCTTGTATGCCAGCATGGCCAGGCACCCAGCACAGGTGGATATCATACCCATCTGTTGTCAGTTGGTTCATTTTATAAATGACCGTTGCTAGAATAGGGTGATTCGTTTTCAGTCCAGCAACAGCCAGGAGGCAAGAGAACGAATCACTGTATATAACATAGTTGGTGTGGTTGGATACCTCGATACACTCCAAAGCGAGAAGGAGTGCTCGGGCCTCTGCAGTGAAAATCGAGCTCTGATCGGGCAAACGTACACCAAATTTTTCCCGTCGGCAGACTGCCGCAGCAGCTACCCGGCTTTGGTCTTTCGAACCATCAGTGTATATGGAGAGGTAGTCTGCAAACTGGCCTTGAATCTCTGCATGCAGTCCTTGGTACATAAGTGGATGTGTCCCAGATTTCCTCAGTTCCGTGAGTCGGAGGATAACCGATGGCTTTCTCAACGACCACGGGGGATGTTCTGGGACTTTGGCATCCTCCAACACGTCCAAATCCACGCCCAAGGCCTCCAAATGAGGTTTCATTCGGAGCCTCAGTGGCCGGATGTAATTTGGCCTGGCTTCATACCTGGATTCGTCATGTTGCTCGAATAGACAATTGTGTGCAGGATTCAATGCATTAGTTTTTATCTTGACTACATATTGCATGGCCAGTTTGATTCTCCTATTGTTAAGTGATGGTTCATTGGCTTCGACATAAAGGCTCTGAACTGGTGAGGTGCGGAAGGCCCCAAGGGCCAGGCGCAGTCCCTGGTGGTGGATCGTGTCTAGCAGCCCAATATATGATTTCCTTGCGGAACCGTATACTATGCTGCCGTAATCCACTCGTGAACGAACCAAGGTTCTGTACACGGAGAGCAGAACATCTCTGTCCGCTCCCCACTCTGAGCTGGACAGCACCCTCAGAATATCCAGCGCTTTCAGGCATCTTGTTTTCAGGTACTTTATATGTGGCACAAAAGACAGTTTTGCGTCGAGAATGAGGCCCAGAAATTTGGTTTTCTCAACGACTTTAATGGGATCCCCATCCAGGGTCAGCTCCGGTTCCGCATGTATTCTACGCAGCAGGCAGAAGTGCATGCAGACTGTTTTGGTCTTGGAAAATTTGAAACCGTTCAGAACTGACCATCGATGGATCCCATTTATGCTTGGTTGTAGCTGTCTCTCAATGACATTCATGTTAGCACCGCTGTAATATAAAACAAAGTCGTCCACGAAAAGACTACAGGAGACCCCCTGCTTTACAGCAGCAGCAATACCATTGGCCTTGACCCCGAAAAGGGTCACGGCCAGTATGCTGCCTTGAGGTACTCCTAGTTCCTGTGAATGCAGGCGGGAATAGGTAGTCTTGACACGGACGCGGAAATGCCTGAAGGCTAGAAAGTTCCTGATGAAAATTGGCAAGTGGCCACGAAGGCCAATCGCATGAAGATCCTCCATGATGCCATGCTGCCACGTTGTGTCATAGGCTTTTTCGAGGTCGAAAAAGACAGCCACAACGTGCTCCTTCTTAAGGAAAGCATCTCTTATGAAGGTCTCCATGCGCACCAAATGGTCGAGGGTGCTGCGGCCCCGTCTGAAGCCACATTGAAGGTTGGACAGGTGTTGTCCTGACTCCAGTAGCCAGACGAGGCGGTTGTTTGTCATGCGCTCCATGGTTTTACAGATGCAGCTTGTAAGGGCTATGGGACGATAGTTGTGGGCTTCACTCTGGTCTTTACCAGGTTTGGGAATCTGTATTACTGTCGCCTCCCGCCAAGAGGCGGGGACGACACCCGACTCCCAGATGTTGTTGAAGAGTTGAAGCAACAGTCTCAGTGCATGTTCAGGGAGATGTTTCAAAAATTGATAATGAATTCCATCAGGTCCAACTGCTGTGTCATGCGAACTTTCCAAAGAACACCTCAACTCACCCATACTGAATGGGGAGTTGTAGTGCTCCTCGCCATCAGAAGAAAAGTCCAAGAGCTTTTGCTCTTGGCGTTCCTTGACCACCCGAAAGCCCGGGAGGCAGTTTGCCAAAGACGAGTTTCCGGCAAAGGTGCGAGCCAATTCTTCACTTATTTCGTCGAGTGATGTGAGAATGGTGCCGTTGTGTTTCAAGTGCTGGACTACAGAAGAATCACCTCCCCTTCGTTTGATTCTTCTGATCATTGTCCATACTTTGCCCAACGGCGTGTGCATGGTGATGCTAGAAACAAATTGTCTCCAACACTGCCTCCGCGCTTCTTTGATTGTTCTGCGAGCGCGAGCACGCATAATTTTAAAGAGCGCCAGATTTTCAGCAGTCGGTCTCCTGTGGAATTTACGCTGAGCTTTCTTTCGTTCCTTAATAGCCCTCCTACAGCCGTCATCTAACCATGGAGGCGTCAAACGCTTGGGAGTTGCCGAGGTCTTCGGAACAGTTTTCTCCGCGATCCATCCCAGCATCTCAGTGAAGGCATCGATGTCACTGATGTCTGGAGTGAACTTCTCGCAACATAGGGTCTGGAAGGTGGGCCAGTCGGCTTTACAAAGCCACCAGCTCCTCTCTCGCTCTATGGGAGATGCCCCCCCACAATTAAGAATAATTGGGAAGTGGTCGCTCCCGCAGAGGTCATCCCAGACCCTCCACGAAAAGTCCAGCGCCAGTTCTGGTTCTACAATGCTGAGATCGATGGCGGAATATGTTCCATAGCCGGGATGCAAATATGTGTATGAACCATCATTCAATACACACAGAGCATGAGCGGCCACAATGTTATTCTACTGGAATAACATTGTCACAGAAATAAAACAATCATTAGATGAGATGTGTCCCATAAAGAAACTAAAAATACAGAGAAACCAAGACCCATGGGTTGACAGGGAACTGTTAATGCATATCGCAACAAAACGAAGGCTAGGTGACAAAGTGAAACGTACTAAAGACCCAGAGGATAAAAGGGCCTATAATACTGCCAGAAACAACTCCCTCAAAGCAGTAAGGAAATATATAATAAAACAAGACAATGACTGGGGAAGCAACGCAAATAAGTTCTGGAAAAATGTAAGCTTACTATTCCCCAGAAATAAGATAGAAGAACAGATAAGCTTCCAGGATAAGGATGGAAATACGCACACAGATAGTGATGCAGCAAACAAACTAAATACACACTTTGCCACGGTAGGACAAAGGTTATCAAAGAAATTCACAAGAATCTGGGAAAACAAGTCAGAAAATATCCAGGATGAAATCCCCACCTGCAAAACTGACTTAAAAGAACTAACACAGCTAATAAATGACATAGATGAAAACAAACCAAGTGGAATAGATGAAATCCCCACAAAAATACTAAAGGAGGCACTCCAAGCCATCCCAGATACCATGGTCGACCTGTTCAACATATCGTTTGAGCAGGGACATTTCATCACAGCATTTGAAGATGGCAACCATCACCCCCATATACAAAAGTGGTGACAAACAAAACATGGGGAACTACAGACCAATATCAATCTTGCAAACACCAGGCAAACTAATTGAACAAATATTCCACAGGCACATAAATGAGCACCTGGAAAAAAACAATATACTATACAAGAGGCAAGGAGGTTTCCGAAAACTACACTCCACATCAAAAACAATAGCAAACCTAACAAGTGATGTGCTGGCATCATTGAACCAAAAGAAATTAGTTGGAGCAGCCTTCATTGACTTCAGCAAAGCCTTTGACACTGTAGACAACAGCATATTAATAAGAAAATTAAACAACATGGGCATTAAATCCAAATCAATAAACTGGATAAAATGCTACCTAAGCAACAGGCAGCAAAAAACTAAAGTAAATGGTACACTCTCAGACCAACAAACTGTCACCTGTGGTGTACCCCAAGGATCAGTCCTGGGACTACTACTTTTATACTATACATAAATGACCTAGAAAAATGGCTGGAGACAGAATGTTTCCAGCTATATGCGGATGACACTGTTGTATATGCAGAAGGAAGCACAGTAGAGGAGGTAGCAACCAAACTGAGCAACCTCCTGCTAAAGCTGGACAGCTGGTGTGAATCCAATAAAATAACCATCAATGCAAATAAATCTAAAACAGTACTCTTCTCACATACAGCAATCACAGGAAGAAACCTACAATGCACACTAGGAAACCAAACACTGGAAAGTGTAAATCACTACAAATACCTAGGCCTAGAACTAGATAGCCAGCTAAACTACAATCTGTGTGTAACAAAAATCATACAAAAAGTAAATCACAAACTATGGCTATTTGCTAAACTAAGAAACTATATGACACAAGATATGTCAATAAAAATCTTCAAAGGCATGGTACTCCCCTACTTTGACTATGGGGATGTAATCTACATAGGTGCTAAAAAAGAGCTACTTAAAAAATTGCAGATACTACAAAATACGGCCCTGAAAATATGCCTGAAAGTAGACAAACTACACCCCACTTATGACCTACACAAAAGAACTAAAGTAAAGCTACTAGAAAATAGAAGGATAATCCACCTAAAAACATTAGTGTGTGGATATAGCCAAGACATTAAGCGTCTAACCCAACCACTAAGGGACACCAGAGCAAGCAAGGCACCACTACTGAGGCAGACCAGAAGCCAGATCAAAGCCCATTAAAAGAGCACACTGGAAATGGCCGCCAAGGCATGGAATGCGCAAACGGTGAAAGAAAGACAAATCCCTGACCTAAAAATGTACACAAAATATCTGTGTAAAATAAAAACTGGGAACCCCAACTGAACTGCACCGCAAGGGGGCAGGTGATATGTCACGTCCCACCAACTGGACAGCCCAGGGTGGGAAAACCGGAAATATAAAAGCCAGATAACATATCCAACAACAATATAAATCAAATCCAATCCAAACAAACATAACTCAACCACCTATTACGTACAAGCCTATGAACATGTAAATAAAATAGGCTAGTATAGAATTAAGTAGAAAAAAAGCGGAAAACTCTTCCCAAGAAAACCCCAAAACACTAACATAGACAACTAACATAGTAATAAGAATAAACGTACCAACAGACTATCTATCTGCTAATGAAATGCAGACAATCAAATAACTTATCAGCAGCTACTGGTTGGTAAGACAACAACAACACTACAGCTGGCCAGCATTGAAAACAAGCCTGGGTACACAGGCTTACATGCTATGGACAGAATAAATACAGCCTCAATAAAAAAATTAAAAAAAAGGAACAACAAAAGTACTATTATGATAAAAGAAAAGCTGGCAAACCTCACAAACCACTAAAAGTTGCAGATCAAATGAAATATAAGACCCATGACGGGAAGTGGAAACACGGCACCATAATTAAAACCAATATAATTGGGTCAGGAGACTATCAAATCGTAAATCATTAACGAACATGCCTATCCCAACCATCATCATCATCATGCTGTCAGTTGCAATGCGACAAAGACTGCTTTCATTACTTAACCGCCGCTTTGCGCGGTTGTACATTTCATAAAAGCTGCTTGCAAAGTGTTGAAGTGCTGCTGGCTTTTGCAAGTTACTAGTGGCACTCTCTCAGGGAGCAAATAGAGGTCTCACACCAGCAAGAAGATGTCAAGACAGGCACAAACTATTTGTCCCTGCAGTGGCTAGTTGGGAGATGTTGGGAGTTCCATTCATCACCACCCTTAATGCTGCCACGATAACATGGTTTTCTGTTAGGGTTTGCTCCCTTAGCCTTTGATTCTATCAAGAACCAGAACTTGTACCACAAGGCAGTGGTTTACAACTTTGCAAGGCAGGGGCGTCAAACTCCCTGAGGTATTTTAGCACCTAAGGTATCCAAGGTACTGCATTACCCGCATACCAACCAACAAACAATTAAATCAAAACAGAGTCCAAAATACCATGCACCCTCCCAAACAGAGCTCAACACACACACAGTCAGACACCACAACCGGCATATGGAGCTAACAATAAAACTGCCACCAACGCACAGTCAGGCCGTAATCGATTAACACGACCCGGGCGACTCGGGTCACCACAGTCGTCAGAATTTCAAATCGAACAAAGCGAGTGGAGTCGACAAATACACGTGCCATGTGCAAAACGATCCGACCCCAGTAATGCACTTCTTAGCTGTGGTTTGATAGGAGCAATGACGTCACAACTGTGCTGGTAACTGTAGGATAACAGCTACCAGTACAACTCCTAAGTGTTTTTTTAGTGCTTTTTTTTAATAACCCAGTTTTTCAGCTTCTACAATCATAAAATACTTTAAATCCTATTTTGCTGTACTTATATCAGTTATTGAAACTAAATTTTAAGTTTTAGATCAAGCCACCATTTTGTCCACCCCAAGCATATTCGTTTATTCAACCTGAGTCTGTAGGATGTGCGCATGCAACGAAAAGTGGCTCGGGTGACCAGAGTTGATT
Source organism: Branchipolynoe longqiensis (assembly GCA_030323885.1). Taxonomy (NCBI): domain Eukaryota; kingdom Metazoa; phylum Annelida; class Polychaeta; order Phyllodocida; family Polynoidae; genus Branchipolynoe; species Branchipolynoe longqiensis. The sequence continues at coordinate 1,948,693 of CM059200.1, read as the reverse complement.
AATTGATTACGCCCTCAATGGCCAACTCATCTACAACTACATACACTAAATGTGGGCGCGTATCACGGCAACCCAACCTACTAGGCATATGAACAATCACCCGAAACTAGGCACTTCTGGCATCAGCCAAGTCAAACAAGCACAAACACACACACAAATAAGATGACCGAATCCGTTTTTAGGTCCCGTGCAATTATGCATGTTGAGTTTCAACATGGATAGTTTACGAATGCGTCCGAGCGCACTACTTTCTTTCCAGTGCACTACTTTCCTATCACTTCCACTTACCTCCTCACACTTTCCGGCTGACAGTCAGCCACGCCAGTCATTTCACTCACCCTCCCTCCCGATGCTCAAGGGGTTGAGGGCTGACTCTTGTTCTTGTTGCATTGTTTCCCTCTCTCCTAAATTTCCTTTCTCGTGTTTAACCGATGTATTATTCTTTCAGTAACCATTACCTTGATTGATTGATAACGATTCAATGTCTTGTTATTCTCTACTTTGATGACCGATATGATACCGATATGTTATGACATTATGATGTGTTGAATTACGCTTGATACAATACCCAATACTGATTCCATTCTCCAGAGATTAGATTATAGACTTCATTGTTCGATATGTTCTCCAATAAATTGTTGAAATCCAGCTTCTCGGTTGTCTCTCTGTATGCATGAGGAAATTAGCACAGTAGCAGATCAACACTCATACAAGCAGACAACCAAATATACAGTGTGGGTAAATCACCATGTGGTCATCATCATGCTGTCGGTTGTGATGCGAAAAAGACTGCTTTCATTACTTGATTGCCACTCTCCATTTAGCTGTTTCATGAAAGCTGCCTGCAAAAGTGTTGAAGCGCTGCTAGCTTTTGCAAGTTACCAGTGGCACTCTCTCAGGGAGCAAATAGAAGTTTCACACCGGCAAGAACATGTCCAGACAGGCGCAAAACTATTTGTCCCTGCAGTGGCTGGTTGGGAGATGTTGGGAGTTCCAATTATCAACCACGCTTGATGCTGCCACAGTGACATGGTTTTCTGTTCAGGGTTTGCTCCCTTAACCTTCGGTTCTGTCAAGAACCTGTACCACAAGGCAGTGGTTTACAACTCTCCAAGGCAGGGGCATCAAACTCCCTGAGGTATTGCAATACCTGCATACCTGCACGTGGTACCACCTGTAAAATATCTGTTGTACCTTGGCTTGAAAAGCTTCTTGGAGTGACCTCTGGTATTGCTTCCCTGTATGAGGCCTTGCTATTCAGACGCATACAGGGAAGCAATACCAGAGGTCACTCCAAGAAGCTTTTCAAGCCAAGGTACAACAGCTCACTCAGAGGGGCCTTCTTTTCACAGCGAGTGATAAACATGTGGAATGAGCTACCGGAAGAAGCGGTGGAAGCAGCTACCATGAATCAATTCAAGAATGCGCTGGACAGGGCTTGTACGATTTTGAGGCTGCATACCATTAGAGCTGAGAGCTACAAGCTTTGTATAGGCTACCACAAGCCTTCATCAAAGAAGAGGATAATAATAATAATAATATTCTGAACACTTAGACTTCTGGATACTGAATGCTTTATTCCACGTCCAGGGCCCTGAACCGCCGGCACCCTCTCTTTATGACGTCATCTCATTTACACACACACCTATAGAGTCGATGTGGGATCTGGTGAGTCAGGGGGTGGGTCAGATAACTACTGACGCAGCGGAGAGCAGATGGTTCAATAAACCAGATTGAAGCGTACACTGATTGAATCTTGGTGTTCTTCCATGTGTGAGCATGCAAGTGAGAGTCGGAGGGCCATGGGCCATTACAATAGTATAGACATTATATTACTCTGTAAGCTGACAAGGTCAGGACACAATTACAAGTTGTTCAACTATAGAACTGTTCTAAACCAGACCCCAAACACATGTTCCAATATCAAACGTCAAATAATAAAGTGTAAAATCGTGTAACTATCTCGATGTATCTCCTATTATTAAAAGGGAAGAGGAAAGGTATGAAGACAGTGCGGGGTCACGCAGTGGACTGATCCACCTTGACCCCAGACCAACACGGATTCACTGGAGGAAAATCTTGTCTGTCACAACTACTAGAAGTGATGGAAATTTGGACTGACTGGCTGGATCATGGCCTGGCATGGGACACCGTCTATCTGGACTTCTCCAAAGCCTTTGATAGTGTGCCCCACAAAAGACTATTAAACAAAGTCAAAGCTCTGGGAATATCCGGATCAATTTCTGAATGGATACAGGACTTCCTGTCTGAGAGAAAGCAAAGGGTAGTTGTAGGTAATAAAAAATCTTCCTTTAAGAATGTCACCTCAGGAATACCTCAGGGAAGTGTGCTGGGACCAATATTATTTATAATATTTATAAATGACCTGCCAGGCAGTGTCTCATCAAACCTAAAAATATTTGCGGATGACACAAAGGTCTTTCGAGCAATAAAAGACGTAAGAGATAAAAATCTCTTACAAGAGGATATTCTGAAACTCTCACAATGGTCTGAGAAATGGCAATTGCCCTTCAATGAAAAGAAGTGCAAAATTATTCATTACGGGAAAAATAATCCTCATTACGCCTATATTATGCAGAACACTGTCCTGCAACAAGATAGCTATGAAAAGGACTTGGGTGTAACCTTCGACTCCCAACTCTCCTTTCAGAAACACATGAGGACTATCATCTCAAATGCTAACCAGAGAGTAGGAATAATTAAAAGAACCTTCCATCGCCTCAACAAGAACAATTTTCTCATTCTATTTAAGTCTCTTGTTAGGCCAATTTTGGAATACTGTCCACAAATTTGGAGCCCAATTTTTCGGAAAGATATTCTGGAGATCGAAAAGGTTCAGAGACGTGCAACGAAACTAGTTGCAGTTATAAAGGACTTACCCTATGAACAAAGGCTCAGGAAATTGAAACTTCCTACTCTTTCCTACAGAAGGAAAAGAAGTGACATAATTGAAGTATTTAAAATTATGAAAGGTTTTGATGAAATAGATATGAACCAATTTTTCACCTTGAATAAAAGAGAAGGCAGCCGGGGCCATACTCTCAAACTAGTAAAACCCAGAGCCGTTTCAAAATTAAGGCAACACAGTTTCTCAAACAGGATCATAAATATTTGGAATAGTCTCCCACAAAATGTTATAGATGCCGGCTCAATAAATTCATTCAAGAACCGATTAGAAAAAGCATGGGCTGATGATATAGGGAAATTTGACCACTTATTCACCACATGCTACTAATTTATTCCTTGTGCTGCTAATTACTTGCACTCAAGCAAAAATGAGAGACAAATAAGTGTTCACACTTCCTGTCTACCAATCACTATATCACTATATCACTATATGTCAGTGAACCCTTCGTGTTGGCCGTGGTCCCAAAATAAACCACTCGCATATTGGTCGTCATGGTTACAGGGAGTTGGGACCTGGTTACCGGGAGGTGGGAGCTGGTTACAGGGAGTTGGGAGCTGGTCACAGGGAGTGGGTAGCTGGTTACCGGGAGGTGGGAGCTGGTTACAGGGAGTTGGGAGCTGGTTACAGGGAGTTGGGAGCTGGTCACAGGGAGTGGGTAGCTGGTTACCGGGAGGTGGGAGCTGGTTACAGGGAGGTGGGAGCTGGTCACAGGGAGTGGGTAGCTGGTTAGATGGAGTTGGGAGCTGGTTACATGGAGTGGGGCGCTGGTTACCGGGAGGTGGGAGCTGGTTACAGGGAGTTGGGAGCTGGTCACATGGAGTGGGTAGCTGGTTACCGGGAGGTGGGAGCTCGTTACAGGGAGTTGGGAGCTGGTTACAGGGAGTTGGGAGCTGGTCACATGGAGTGGGGAGCTGGTTACTGGGAGTTGGGAGCTGGATACAGAGAGTGGGGAGCTGGCTACATGAACTTGGGAGCTGGTTACATGGAGGTGGCAGTTGGTTACATGGAGTGGGGAGCTGGTTACATGGAGTTGGGAGCTGGTTACATGGAGTTGGGAGCTGGTCACAGGGAGTGGGGAGCTGGTTACCAGGAGGTGGGAGCTGGTTAAATGGAGTTGGAAGCTGGATACAGGGAGGTGGGAGCTGGTTACAGGGAGTTGGGATCTGGTTACAGGGAGTTGGGATCTGGTTACCTGGAAATGGGAGCTGGTTACAGGGAGTTGGGAGCTGATTACATGGAGTTGGGAGCTGGTTACAGGGAGGTGGGAGGTGGTTACAGGATTTTGGGAGCTGGTTACCAGTAGGGGGCGCTGGTTACAGGGAGTTGGGAGCTGGTTCCCTGGAGATGGGAGATGGTTAAAAGGAGTTGGGAGCTGGTTGCCGGGAGTTAGGACCTGTTTGCTGGCTACTGGGAGTTGGGAGCTGGTTACTGAGTAATGGGCACTGGCTACATGGATTTGGGAGCTGGTTACATGGAGTTGGGAGCTGGTTACATGGCGTTGGGAGCTGGTTGCCGGGAGTTGGGACCTGTTTGCTGGTTACTGGGAGTTGGGAGCTGGTTAGAGGAAGTTCGAAGCTGGTTACTGAGTAATGGGCACTGGCTACATGGAGTTGGGAGCTGGTTACATTGAGTTGGGAGCTGGTTACCGAGAGTTAGCAACTGGCTACAAGGAGTTGGGAGCTGGTCACAGGGAGTTGGGAGCTGGTTATTTGGAGTTAGGAGCTGGTTACATGGAGTGGGGAGCTGGTTACCAGAAGGTGGGAGCTGGGTACCGGGATTTGGGAGCTGCTTATAGGCAGTTGGGAGCTGGTTACCAGGAGTTGGGAGCTGATTGCCGGGAGTTGGGAGCTGGTTCCATGGAGTTGGGAGCTGGATACAGGGAGGTGGGAGCTGTTTATAGGCAGTTGGGAGCTGGTTACCGGGAGTTGGGAGCTGATTGCCGGGAGTTGGGAGCTGGTTACAGGGATTTGGGAGCTGGTTACCGGGAGATGGGGGCTGGTTACATGGAGTTGGGACCTGGATACAGGGAGTTGGGAGCTGTTTATAGGGAGCTGGTTACATGGAGTTGGGAACTGGTTACCGGGAGGTGGGAGCTGGTTAAAGGGAGGTGGACACTGGTTACCAGGAGTTGGGGGCTGGTTACCGGGAGTTGGGAGCTGGTTTCCGGGAGTTGGGACTTGTTTACTGGTTACTGGAGTTGGGAGATGGTTAGAGGCAGTTGGGGGCTGGTTACCGAGTAATAGACACTGGCTACATGGATTTGGGAGCTGGTTACAGGGATTTGGGAGCTGGTTACATGGAGTTGGGAGCTGGTTACCAGGAGTTAGCAGCTGGCTACAGGGAGCTGGTTACAGGTAGTTGGGAGATGTTACTGAGAGTTGGTAGCTGGTTGTTTGGGTGCTGGCTATATGGAGTTGGGAGATGGTTAGAGGCAGCTGGTAGCTGGCAGCTGGTTAGAGGCAGCTGGGAGCTGGTTAGAGGCAGTTGCGAGCTGGTTAGCAGGAGTTCGGAGCTAGTTACAGGGAGTTCGGAGCTGGTTGTTTGGGAGCTGGTTATGGGAAGTTGGAGCTGATTAGAGGCAGTTGGGAGCTGGTTATGGGGAGTTGGGAGCTGGTTACCATGGGGATGGGAGCTGATTATAGGGAGTTGGTAGCTGGTTCCTGGGAGTCGGGAGTTGGTTGTTGGAAGCTGGTTATAGAGGGTTGTGAGCTGGTTGTTGTGAGCTGGTATTGGGAGTAGGAAGCTGGTCACCATAGTTGGGAGCTGGTTACCGGGAGTTGGGAGCTGGTTAAGCAGAGTTAGGAGCTGGTTACTACAATTGGGAGCTGGTTACCAGGGTGTGGGAGCTGGTTACAGGGAGTTGGAAGCTGGTAATGGGTAGTTGGGAGCTGGTTTCCGGGAGTTGGGAGCTGGTTACCATGGGGGTGCGAACTGATTATACGTAGTTGGTAGCTGGTTACTGGGAGTCAGGAGTTGGTTTTTGGGAGCTGGTTATAGGGAGTTGTGCACATGTTGTTGTGAGCTGGTTATGGGGAGTTGGGGAAGCTGGTCACCATAGTTGGGAGCTGGTTACCGGGAGTTGGAAGCTGGTTAAGCAGTGTTAGGAGCTGGTTCCTACAATTGGGAGCTGGTTAGCAGGGGGTGGGAATTGGTTACAGGGATTTGGAAGCTGGTTATGGGTAGTTGGGAGCTGGTTACAGGGAGTTGGAAGCTGGTTATTGGTAGTTGGGAGACAGTTACAATTTAACCGTTGTATGATTGGTGAACCTACCCTGTGTATGTAAGCATAAGTGCATTGCCTGTATGTAAGTAAGTGCAAGCATTAAATGACCATTTACAAAGGTTACAATTACAGGGGGACGAGTGTAGTAGTCTGCTCTGACTTCTCAGGCAAGGAGCTGCATAGACAGGGAGGCATGGGTAAGGTAGTGAAATCAGGGAGCCTAGGTGGTGTAATGGTCAACACACTGGCTCACAATGCAAGAGATACGAGTTTGATTCCTGCTCTAGGCACAATATTTACCATTGTAATCACCGGCACGACAATATTTGATTTCTCAACGCTGTGACACTGGTCTTTCTGCTGTAAGTCCTACAGATATTTACATAAAGGTAGTTATATAAAGTGTACTTAAAGTAGAAATGATGCAACAAGTAAGCAACATGAATTACATCAAATAATGTTATGATTATATGCACTGTGTTTTTCAGAGCTAGGTTAGAATTTTTGAGTCAGAAAACTGAAATGGAATACTAATACCCCTTTTGAAAGTCTTTGTCCTAGTTCGATATGATCAGAGGCACCTTTATATAATACACTGTATTGCATTTTGTAAGCAGGGGTTTGGGTGGTAGTTCAAGAATCGTTGAGTCAGTAAATGGGATTTTAATATCTTCGCTCTTGATTTTGTGCTGTAGATAAGCAAATCTTTTTTTGTGTGTGTGATGGTTTATTTACCCTGTCCGTAACAAGTTTTTTATTGTTTTTTGTTTGCCATAATTAAGGCATCCATAGAATAGCATGTGAGGAATAGAGGGAGAGAGCCAAGCTAGCCCAAGAAGTTTAAGCATAACGTAATAGGTTCTATTAAATTGACTTGGTATTCTCTTCTACGTAGGAACAAAAAAAGGAGTGTGTGTTTCATTTAATGACACCTCTAGAGCACATGATTTTATCGTTGGCTCTTGGAAGTCAAACATGGTCATTCTGACATATTTCTTTGTAGGAATCCTGCTGCCACCACATAGGCTACTTTTTCCAATAAGCAGCGAGGGGCCTTTAATATGCACTTTCCCACAGGACAGCATATACCACAGCCTTTGATGAACCAGTTGTGGACCACTGGTTGAGCTGATGGCGGCTTGAGGAGTGAAGGGTATCCCAGTTCAAAGATGCTCCATCATGTTGCTCTGTTGAAACTCATTTGTAAATACAGTGAAACCCATTATAACGAGCTTTCACTGTACATGCTAGAAGACCACCTTCTTAGAGGGGATGTTGACCAAACCCATCCTGTCATATTGTATGCAAAGAATAAAGCTACATAGTCCAATGAAGCATCACATTTTCAAAACCAGAACACTCACCTAGATTTGATTCGATATAGCTAACTTTGCTACTGATACACTTATTAACATATTAAGCATTTATTGTGAGGTAGAAGGGTATTAATACTGAGTCAATTTAATAGAACCTGTTATTGTATAAGCCCATGGCATATAAAGAGTTTTGGCATATTTGCACTTCAAATATCTCAAAAGTTATCCATTTAAAATAAAAGTTACTTCAAACTGAAGTTAGGTAGATTATAACAATCAAATTAATAAATGTATCTTAGAAAAATGATAGAAACTCAAAACCATCGGACGATTCAACTTTAAATTAAAATCAAATGAAATACAATAATGGAAGTGGAACAAATTTGGTGATTTCAACTCATTTATTAATAATAATCTCAAATGTGAGAATTAATTTATAATTAGACATGAAGCCCGCAGAGAACAGCGCTCAGGCTTTGTATTTCTGAATGATTTGCAGTTCCTGTTCTTTGAGCTGGTGGGTAATTGCTGTGTGTTTTCTTAGAATGCGTTTCCATTGTCTCTGATGGCCTTTGCCATTCCTCTTGTCGTAATGACGTGTCGGTTTTTCCTTTTAATTGTATACCTCTGTTAAGAAAAAAAAGATTGATGCATTTTAAAGAGGACACTAGAAATAAAAGTCACTTTTTTAAATTTTAATAATCGATTCATTTATGAACGAGAGTATATCTCAACTGTGAACCTTTTACTTGTATACCTCTGTTGAGAAAATAAAGATCGATGCATTTTAAAGCGGATACTAGAAATATAAGTTACTTTTTTAATATTAATAATTGATTCATTTATGAATGGGAGTATATGTCAACTGTGAAACCAGAACTTTCCTCAGGGCCGGGCTCAGAGTATTTTGCGCCCCAGACAAAACCAATGACTGACCAGACGGGATGGCCAAATGAGTTGATCATCCATCTTCCATATCGGTAGAACCATGGTCCAGTAAAACCAAATTGATACTTGTCGCTTCCTAGCCAGGTGCTCGACATTATTAGGATAGGACAAGGGCTGGTTGGCTCAGTGTCAGGATAACGTGACTGAGTGGGATATCAGGTCATGGTGCTGGTGGCATGGTCTCACAGTGGTCAGTATAAAGTCGCTATGAGTGCACACTGTCACAAGTCGGTATACCCATGCTGATATGATCTCAGATGTTGCCAGGAGGTAAAACTCGAACAACCAACCAGACCAATGACTACCACCCTCCTGAAATGTCACCCTACCCTGTCAGCTTGTTAGTTCTGGGATTGGTTAATTGTTTGATTACCTATGCAGGATTTTATAATGTAAAGATCTCAGTACTCACACTTGGCCCATTCAGGTTTTCCATGTACTTCTCCTGCTTCAAAAGTAATAGATTTCAAACTTTCGATTTCCTTAAGATGTTCCCTCAGCTTCATGAACATGCCTTTCATGTAGGGTTCAACTGATGTTGGTTCATCCATGTCTTGCATTGATTTAATAAGTATGTGTATCATATTGCTGACAAGACCATCTGAAGCAAGAACAAATCCAGTATGGTGAGTAGAGCTCCTGCTTCACACACAGGCGGTCAGGGATTCGATCCTTGACAAAGTCAAGCCAACAACTTATGGTTAAATCAAAATGCAGTGCATACAATCGTGGTGTAGCTAACATCAGAGCCAGTATTTGAAATAAACTGCCAGCTGCAACACAAAATGCAGACAATGCAGCAGTGTTTAAGAAACTACTAAAAAAATAATGTGACCTAGAAAAACGGATGATGTTTAAATGGACTAACACAAAGCATAGTAAAAGCTGGATGTTGGACTGTTTGAAATCTACAAACAGTTACAAGCCAGAAACAAGAAGCAAGAAAACCTAAGTTATTACTAAGACAAAATTCAAAAGATTTAAATAAAATTGGATTAGTGGGTTGGGACGTTTGAGTCCCACCCATTTCATCATCAGACAACCAACAATTAACACTCGAGAGGGATCCTGTTAGCGTTCCCACCAGCACTCATTGATAATTGTTATATATACTTGACCTGTTCATGATTTACTGCTAACAATGACCATATACAGCTCTGTCTCTGCATTCATGAATTACATCAAACTTACTTCTCAAAATTTGCTTCAATTCTCCTACAGTCACGGGTTCCCTGGACCTAGCTTGTTGTTTTTTACTGTGGGACCCATAAGGCGATGCTGTAATTAGAAAAGGTGCACATACAAGTCATTGACAGGTTAGAAGTAATGTAGCAGTGGTTCATCTGAAAGGAATCAATGAAACAATATCACAAAATGCTGAAATAGCTGGCCTGTGTGGCCAAATAAGTTGAAGCCATAAGATCATCCATGCTGCAGGCTATTGTGTTCGAACTGCAGCACTATCAGTACAGTCTCTAACCATTTAGGTTTGACACTACCTGGCCAGATGCTCAGGATTGCTAGGATAGTTCAAAGAGCATTTGAGTTCGAAAGAGCAATTGCTTTTTGTTTATTTTGGTAAAACAGTTTATTCATCACAACATACATTTTTTTAGCCCAGCAGCACTGGTCTTCTGGCCGTTTACATTATATTGTAAATAGGTGGATGAGCAGGACTTAGGTAGGGCATATTAGTAGATTATGAAGGAGTGTAACATTTCCCGATATTTAGACATTGGCGGATGTATAATTACAATTGTTGTAAGAATAGCACAGCAACACAGTATTGGTGGGTACATCATTTATTTACAGGAAATGACAATAGTATGAGAATACTAATGCTCCTGGGTGGGCCTCAAATGCCCTACCTAAATTAAATGAAGGATAAAGAAAAAAGTGTTGAATGGCAGTGTGGATGCGCTGGGTGGTCGTGACACACTGAGGCGACCACCAACAACAGGTGTAGGGAGGTCCTGGACCCACCTGGTGGGTGTGCAGGACACTATCCTGTGAGCCCCCCAGGAGCCCCTGGGTGGCAGCACGGTGCAATTCGGTTACATCCGCATATACGATGTATATATGTAGGTATATAAAAAGCTAAATGGTATAGAGCCAGAGGCATTAAGGTATTATGTGGTCCTGGTGATCCTTTACTGAGTTGATATAAATATTGTATAGTTATAGTGTGAGAGGGGCACTACTTTTATTGTGGCAGAGCCTTGGGAGCTCTGCTCACATACCCCTCCCCCCAATTGTTATTTACGATCACTGCACACCCAGACACAACAGGGCACTGTAGCCATAAACAACCAAGGCTTGGATACAGGCAGGTTGGATGTTCATAGGTTGGTTGAAGAATGCCTAGGGCTGATTGGAGGAGCTGATCAGGTTTGACCACCATCTTGGTTTCATGAGACTGTATAGTAATAAACCTGAGGGTGCAAGCTCTTCTTCTGTCCACTTTCTACTATACCTTTCTCTTGCCTGTAGTGATTTCACATTTAGCCTACCTACACAACCACAGCTGCCAGCTGTCGACTTTACAGGAGGTTAGTGTGTCAGTAGGTTAGCCATAATAAGTTCCATATTATGGGCTAAGATGATGAGTCGCTGCAAAAACTGTGAGGCTATTTTGGGTATGGTGTATGTGATTTTTCAATTTAAATGTTGCCTGCTTAATCAGTGGATTTAATGTAGAAAGAAGTCTAGCTTTAGCTTGAGAGTAAAATGAATTTGTGTTTATATACCAAGTTACAGTCCACACATTTGATACATTTAAAATATAAATCTAATGACTCAACAATTTATACTTGACATTGTCTCGCCTGGTGCTCGGCATTAATATACAAACTAGAATGATGAGCAGTGGAAGGAGGAAGACCAATTGTTTGTGATTACCATTTGTCTTACCTAGTCAATGAATGTAACAACACAACTTTAATTATATATACTCACATAAAACATTACATATGTATATATATGTGATGGACTGCCAGTGTGCATGTGGGGGCCTGGGACACTCACTCCCGGCCTTTACTTGCCCCAGTTCCTGCCTACCAGTCAGCTTTGCCCCATGATAGGAACTCATAACCCAAAATAATATGATCACCTAGAAGTGACTAACACCACCCTGTATGAATACTTTCTACTAAACCGGAACTATCACAATGCTTTGAGATAATTAATATAACTAAAATAATGATTATACTTTCACAATTATTGTATAAGTATTGTGAACCTGCTTTCATCACTATACCCGCACCATATGGACACTGCCAACAGTTGTGTAATCTAGGTATCATCTGATGCCCTAAATCAAACTTCCAGTCCATGGATTCCTTATTGTGTCATTCCATATCTTTCCTATCCTCAAACTGAGGCTCACAATGATTATCTTTTAACCTGGAAAACTTTGCTGCAATTAGAGAAGATGCATATTCAAAAAGTAAAGCTTGTTTTATATAACGATGCCTCTAGAGCACATTGATTTTCATAACATTGACTGTTGGATGTCAAACATATGGTCATTCTCTCATATTTCTTCAGAGGAAACCTGCTGCTGCCACATAGACTACTCTTTTATATGCACTTTCCCACAGACAGGACAGCACATACCATAATCTTTGATGAACCAGATGTGGACCACTGATTGGAATGGAAGAATAGCCCAAACTGCAAATGGGTCCACTGAGCAGGATCAATAGGATGACCAACACCTTCACAGGTGGACACTCAACTGCCTGAGATACATCCCGCTCTTTGCACATTCAAGTCAGTGACATGGTAGGAGTAATGTAACAGTGGTTCATCTGAACCAATTCAATGAAACAATATCACAAATTGCCTGGGTGGCCAAAGGATTTGAGCACCTAAGATCGTCCACGTGGCTGGTTGTTGGGTTTGGACTGCAGTAGTGTCAGCAGTCTCTTAACAAGTTACATTTGACACCACCTAGCTTGCTGGTTAGGGTTGCTAGGTTAGTACCTGCTCAATCACTGAATTTAACGATACAAAAACAACAACAAACTCCACTGCCTCTATCATGAGATCCATTGGAATGCTGGCCAGATGCAGTGGTCAAATCGATACAGTGCAGGCTTCCTGTGCAGAAGGTCATGAGTTTGAAAGCTGGCCAAGTCAAACCAATGACTTACAAAATTGTTACTTGCCGGTACCTAGCCTGCCCTTAAGCATTACTAGGATAAGGCATGACTGGTTAGCTAAGTATCAGGATAATGTGACAGTGAGAAATTGGGTCATTGTGCCAGTGCCCTGGTCTCACAGTGGAGCAGCACTATGAAGTCACCATTAGTCGTTACCCATCCTTCTATGACCATAGATGTTGCCAGGATGTAAATCCCCAATAAACCAATAATAGCATTATTTCTGGGGTACTATATTTCATGATATTTCACAATATTTCTGCTACATTATGACAAAATCTCATAACAAAATAGATGTGATGAGGAAGATTGACAAGACCTCAAACCCCTACACCATCGGTCGTAATGCGCAGCAAGGCGGGGGTGGAAATAAAGGCGTTTATTTACGCCTCAGACAGACAGAGTATACAGAGGAATGAAAGAGAGGCTCATGAAGAGCAGCAGTAAATAAGCTCATAAGGAGCAACAATGTAATGTAAAAATAGCAATAAATCGAAGAAAAGTAAAGAGGCTCATGAGGAGCAATACAGCAGGAGGGCTCATGAGGAGCAGCGAGGAAATGTACATGATGAATAAAAGTTCAGTTAGAGTCAAATGTCAGTAGATGATTGAGGGGGTGCCGAGGAGCCCTCCACCAAAACGGCGGAGAGGGCTCGCGGCGCGCCCGAGGGGGCGAGGCGGGGCACGTATGGGTGAACCGCGTTGGAGGTCCAGGTGCCTTGCGCCATACCGCTTCAGGGGTCAGGTTCCCTCAGTGGGCGGCGAGTGTCCGGGGCCTGCGTCGACAGGGAGTGGGCGGCCAAAAAAAAAGAGGAGGCACGCTCCTTGGCGAGATCCGGTGAGGAGGTCCGAGGAGGGTCGAGCAGGGGGGCAGCAAAGTCCTCAGGGCTGGGTGGGGTGGCGGTCGGGGTCGGGTCGGGCGGGTTGGTGAAGGCGGTGTCGTGAGGGGCAGCGGCTGTGATATCGGCAGAGGGTTCCTCGTGAGGCTGGGCTGGGCTGTGGTTTCAGGCGTGAGGCCCGAGGTGATGATCCCCGGCTCTGACTGGGCGGCGCTGCGATCGGTGGTCCCTGGGAGGTCATCGGTGGAAGTCGCGGGGCTGTCGGCAGTGGTGAGGGTGAGGTGCCGGGAAGGGCCCCCTGGGCCGGCCGGGGGGAGGCCGGCGGATCAAAAATCCGCCGAGGTGGGGGGTGGGGGGGGGTGGCGGTCACGGGCTTGCTTCGTTATGCAGCCGGCCTCGCTGTGCATATTCAGGATGCGCCTCACGTTGGCGCAGTAGGCACAGACGTGACGGCGCCTGTCCCCCGCCTCGCCGTGGGCCTCCCCGACGGGGGCCCGATCGCACGAGGCAGGGTCGCGGTTCCAGGCCGGGCAGGGGGCCCCGTGGTTCTGCCTGTCGTAGGCGGTGCGGGCGTCGACTTGGGCTCGGGGCAAGTGTGCGCCTCGGGGAGGGTCGTCACCTCGGGAGACCGCCGATGCGGGAGCGGCCTGAGGGGCGGGGAGGGTGAGGGTCTGCTGCCTCAGGAGGTCGAGGGCGACCGGGTCGTGCCACCCCTGGGGGAGCCTCCCATCCGCTATCCATGAGAATACCGTCTCGGAATAGCGGCGGACGGTTGGCCAGGGGTAGAGGAGGTTGTCTCTCAGCATGGTGAGGTGATGGTGATGTAGGCCCTGGACGGAGTGGGCTGGGAAGTTGGGGTGGTCGATGAGGGTGAGAAGGGCGAGGCTGTACTCGTCCTTCGTTGCCTCGCCCCTCTTCACCGGCTTCCTCTCGGGTCCCCTCTCGACGAGGTCTGAGGGGAAGATGTAGTCCCTCGGGATACCTTGGCGCCTCCCGGAGTGCCGCGCCTCGGCGGAGGCCAGTATCTCTCGTACGGCGTCGGCTGCGGAGGCTGGGGTGTGCTGGCTGGGCCGGTCGTAGTAGGCTTCCCGGGGGGCTGGGGCGGCTCGGCTGGCGAGGTGGTGGTAGCGCTCGTATGTGGGGTGTGCTGCCCCCGGCAGGGTCGCCTGAGGGGGTGTCGGGGGCCGGGCCCCTCTTGGTGCAGGAGAGGGCGCCTCGGGCGCGGGCCGAGCCCCCCCGGCCTCCAGGGCGTCGATCCGCATTGGATGTCGGCGGCAGTCTGGCGCTGCTCAATCTGGAGACGTTGGAGGGCCTCCAGGATCGCCGAGGTTCCGGCGCCCGAGGTGAGGTCCGAGGGCACCGAGGGAGACGCCGGGGCCGAGGCGAGGGACTGGTCCCGCCGCGGGGTTGAAGACGGCCCCGGGGTGCCTGAGGCGGCCGCCCGGGAGCCCTTGCGTCCTTTTGCCCGTCCTGGCATAGCGAGGCCTGAGGTGTAGAGCGGTCCGAGGTGGAGATGATCCCAAAGGAAAACGGGAAGGAAAACGGGAAGAGAGCTGGAAGACGGGAAGAGAGCTGGAAGGCGGCAGGAGGGCGAGTGCCTGAGGGAGGCCGGCGGGCGACCTTATAAGGGAAGCGGGACGGGCAACAGCAGGTGAGGTGTGAATGCTGCCGGCCCGGGGGAGGGCGAGAGGTGGCAAGCAGCGGGCGTCGGGTGAGGCGCGAATGCTGCGCGACAAGGGGCCGGGGGGAGGTGGCGGCGCGCGGCGGCGTCGGGCGAGGTGAGAAGGCAGTGCGACAGCGCGGGGCGGGGGAGGGTCTCTTCCTCTCCTCGCATCAAGGCCATAGCCAAACAAATCTGGAGATCACCAGATTGGTGTAAAGAAAAAGTCCTCCAAGACATCGTCAGCGAAAATTCACCCATAACAAGGACTTTAAAGAAAATCTGATGAGCACATCAAGATCTATGTTCAGAGAATGTGCAAGATGCCCATATAGGGGCATCTGGCAGATTCCTTAATGATGCCGAGACTGGGGGAAATCAAACCCCAGGCAATAAGAATAAAATGGATATCATAATACCCAAGGTTGAAGAAAGCCTTATCACCACAACCCACAAGTAACTTGGACATCTCATACCAAGCGCAACCGTTTTAAATCTCGCCCAAGGTGCATTTGGCACCTGACGGCAACCAATGAGAGCTCAACACTTTCAAAGGATCTGTCACATGGGGTTCACAAAATCAACTTCCTCCCACACCAAAGTGAACAAAATGAAAACATCCCCAGCCCAAGGAAGTGATAGCCATTTCTGACAAATCACTACCCAATAAAGTAATCTTTTGTCGAAGAATGTGGCAAAATGGCTGCCAATATCTTCATCTGTTTGTTGTTTGTGTGTTGTTTTACATCCT
Organism: Branchipolynoe longqiensis; assembly: GCA_030323885.1. Lineage (NCBI taxonomy): Eukaryota > Metazoa > Annelida > Polychaeta > Phyllodocida > Polynoidae > Branchipolynoe > Branchipolynoe longqiensis. The sequence continues at coordinate 1,932,864 of CM059200.1, read as the reverse complement.
TGCAGAATCTAAGGTCATATCAGGATGGGTACCGACTCGTCAAATTTCGCACTCATGGCGACCTAATAGTGCTACCCCATTGGGAGACCAGGATGCCAGCACCATGACTTGATATCGCACTCAGTCTTATTATCCTGATGCTGAGCCAAACAGTCCCAGCCCTATCCTATTAATTCAGAGTGCCTGGCTAGGAAGCAACAAGTATCAATTTTCAAATCATTGGTTTGACTCGACCCGGGTTCAAACCCACAAACCCATGGTTCGGATCCACCGATATCCCAAAACAGGAGATGGACGCTCAACTGATTCGGACATCCCATCTGGTATATTCTCATCTGTGGTTACTCAAGAGTAAGATTGACTGAAGCCGCAACATATTAATTGGAACCACTTGACTACTGCCTGTAAGCAATTGTATCAATGGAAAGAGGGAAGTGATAGTTTTAAACGCAGATTTATGGAATAGCTATGTAAATTATACACAAAATTAATCAACTACATCACAAAGACTCTTTTTTACCAGCAAGATAGTCCCAACCAAAATATGTACTGTGGTTGAGGCAATGGAAAATAGGCTAAGTGGAGGCTTGCATCTTGCCGACCTAAACTGCCAAAGTGCCTGTAATTTGTGTGTGTGATGGTTTATTTACCCTGTCCATAATGAGTAAGTCGCATCGCTGCTTGTTTTCATCGATGAACAGCAATAGTGTCAATTTGGTAATCTTAGCTGTTAGTTGGATATTGGAGACCCAAAACGTTTACCAACAGCAACTTTCTCATAGTCTGGATATTACTGGAAACTACTTAAAAGGGCATAATACTATGGTGGGGAGCAGGACGTAGCTCTGTCGGTAGAGTGTCGACCAGTGAAGCTGTGGGTTCTTTGATCGAACATTTGCAGTTTGGTCTATTTTACATTCCAAACAGTGGTCAACATGTTTCCTCCAAAGAAATATGTCAGAATGACCATACGTTTGACGTCCAATAGCAAATGAGCGTCCAATAGCAAATGATGTCCAATAGGAAATGATAAAAATCAATGTGTTAAATAAAACCAGATTCACTTTACAAAACTATATATACCTTGGAGTTAAGGTAGATAACAAACTAAATTACCACCTATACACATAATCCAGAAAGTAATTAATAAAACATAAGCAGCTTCATGACACAAAATATGCAATGAAAACATTTTGGGGTGCACTCTAAAATTAGTATTTACTTCAAATATCACCAAATTTAAGGTTTTATTATATATCAACTGTATATATTATATAAAAGTGATAGAGCTCAAAACCATTGAACTACAGATCATTATGGATACCTAAATTTGGAGTTATATGAGTAAAAAACTGCAGTATTCATTTTGTCATCCACGTCCAAATGCTGGACACAATAGGCTTCGGCAGTGGCAGCTTCAATTAAATTGATTTAGTGTTACCTTTCACACAAAATCATACACGCTTATTTTTTATATGTTTAGTAGGATATAGATTATATATAGTGAGTGTCTTGGAGGTTCTAATCCATGTTGGCAGCTATCACCATATTCATGGTGAAGAATAAATATAATGTAGTATCGCTAACATTCTTAACATGCACATGCAAGACTAATTAGTTGACTTGCTACAAACAAGAGAAAGACTTAATTATCACCGTGGTAACCAAATAGATGGTGTCCAGTTCTACACCATGTCGGCAGTTATCGCCATATTCATGGCGAAGATTAAATATAATGTAATATCCTTAACATTTTTAACATGCACATGCAAGACTTATTATTTGACTTGCTATAAATAAGAGAAAGACTTAATTATCACCATGGTAACTTGGAAGCCAAATAGATGGTGTCCAGTTTAGGAGAATGACCTACTTACCATTGGCGACTAGCAGCAGGCAGGTGACAACGATAACAGCTGTGAATAACCCCATGGTCGTCAGTGATAGACTGTGGAGAGTGGACTGTAGGATTCCTCAATTATATACGCTACTTCCCACCCCCCCTTTCCAGCAGGGAATGGGGGAGGGGGGAGATAGGGATAGGGGTGGGAGGGATGACACATATTGTGTACTCAGTCTGTGACGTGTCATTATGCAAGTAGATTTTTACAGGGTCGTTTTCTTCTTGGTAAAGTCAGTATCTGATTATATTAAGGATCAGTGCCCTTCACAAGTCAGGGGTCAAGTGTCAAGGCCATTGGGCTGAATGTGTTCGCAGCAACGTGTTATTTATTAGTTGTTCATGGGACTTGATTGTTTGTTGCCATTGCTGCCCATGGGGTTTGCACTACCATTACTAATCGCAGTGCACATATTCATTTAACCCGTTTGGTTATTTATTTTAGATCCAACAAAATGTGCCTATCAGGGCAAGATGAACTATGAGTGAGAGAGTGAGGTTTTATGTCATAGATGAAGATTTATTTCGAGATGTGTAGGCTACTGACATGTGACATTGTGCATCCATAGATACTTTATAGTGCTTCTGCATTGGGATGCCACCGCTTCAGCACCATGAACTGATATCTCACTCAGTCAGAGTATCATGACCCTGAGCCAATCAGACCATACCCTATCCTAGTAATGCTGAGTGCCAGGAAAATTGGCTTATGGTATCGATCTTCTAAGTCTTCAGTTTTACTCTGGTTGCGATCGAACCAGCGATCTCCTGCACCGGAAATGGTACTCATGTTCGGTCTCAGTATGAAGCGCAATGGACAAATACTACTTAAGGCATGACACATGTGATGTGATTAGAAACACTTCATTTTCCTGTGTAGTGTGTGTTAAGAATGGTAGTCAATGTGTCTTAGAAGTAGGTCAGGTTGACTGAGAATCTGCAGCATTAACTTTACATCAGATGGCATTTAATGAGGTAACCTGATAAACCATGCTGTTTTTTGTGTTGTTTTATTCCCTAGCAACATCTAAGGTCATATCAGGGCGGGTACCGACGTGTGACAGTGTGCACTCATGGTGACTTTTTACTGCAGCCTCACTGGGAGGCCAGGCCGCCAGCACCATGACCTGATATCCCACTCATTCACATTATCCTCACACTAATCCAACCAATTCTTGCCTTATCCTATTATTAATGCCGAGCACCTGGCTAGGAAGCGAAAACTGAAGAGTTTAGGTGCTAAACCACCTATATGCCCATCCAAAAATGTAGTTTAAATGATATAAATGAAAGATTAAATAATTTTAATTCTCACCAATTGCACTTTTCCAATGGTCATATGTGTATGGAGCAACAACAAAAAATAGGAATATAAAAGAATTAACTTTTTGTAGGTTTGAGTCCAATGTTTATCTCCATTTTGTTATTGGCGTTTACGTGGTTTTCGGCCTGAACTCTTCAACTAGTTCAAATATCAATTTTTACGTCATTGGTTTCACTTGGCCCACAGTATAATCCCATGACTGGCCCCACAGGAAGCATGCACTCAAATCATTTGCTACCCATGTCTTACTGCCCAGTTTTTAAAAGCTGCATAGGCGGATGAAGCATCAAACTTTCAAAACCAAAATAATTATCTAAATTTTATTCTGGACATCTAACTTAAATACATATGCACAGTTTAAGCATGTGTTGCTACAGAGCTGCTGATACTGACTCAATTTAATAGATGTTGTTTGTTTGTTATTTTTTACATCCTAGCAACATCTAGGGTCATATCACCGACTTGTGACAGTGCGCACTCATGGCGATTTTATAGTGCTGCCACACTGGAAGACCAGGCCGCCAGCAGCATGACTTGATATACCACTCAGTCACATTATCCTGACACTGAGCCAACCAGTCCTTTCCCTATCCTAATAAAGCTGAGCACCAGGCTAGGAAGCAACAAGTATCATTGGGTTGACTCAACCAGGGTTTGAACCCACGACCCCACGATCTACCAACACGGGAGACGGACGCTCTAACTGTCAATTTAATAGAACCCATTACTACAGAAGTCTGTGGTGTCAGAATGTTGGCATGCTTGCAAAAATTCATTTAGCATGTTTCCAATTCAAATATCTCAAAACTGAACTATTTAAAACAGATGTTACTTCAAACTGAAGTGATATCAATTATATCAATCAATTTAATATATTTATCTCACAAATTGACCTAAGCTCAAAACCAACCGACTGCACAACTTTAATGGAACATTAATTAATTTGCATAATTTGTTAAGCCACTGGTCGCATTTGCCGGCCAGTTCCATGTGAAGTGGTTTTCTGGTGATTTACTGAGTGATCTGCGGCATAATGAGACTCAGCTTAAATCACTGTGGGACTGTGAGCTGCATCGCTGATGAAAATCAGGGCTGAGGCTGCAACGTCAGCCAGATCTGAGGGCATTGGCTTCCGTTGTAGAGTGAGAACAAAGATTGGCTATGAAATTGCTAATTTCATTATATCCTTAATATTATAGCAATTGAGAAGAAGACCATCAATAATTTGTTTGGTTCAACTTGGTGCAATGTGCATGTGTATATCATCTATATACAAAATTCCACAAAGAGCTGAAATGAACATGATTTAGTCATTTCAAGCCCACGATTTTATTGATTATACGTGGGCGACAGTAGCACACCATTTTACCATGTATTTACTGCCAGTTTACCTGAAGAACATTATTACTTATTTAAATTCTAAATAAAATAATCCAAGTTTAAAAAATGAATCTCCTATACAGAAGGTGATGCACAGACTTAACTGCGTGGTAGATGGTACAAGAGACATCAACACTATAGTGCAATAAGTCTGTACCCATCTTGATATGACCTTACGTGTTGCTAGCAACTGAGACCTCAATAATCCAAAGCAATGCCATCAACAATGCGCTAAATGAGATGGCCGATCCGTCCAGATGTGACCGTAGATGTTGCTATGTAAAAACAACCACACACACAATGGCCGATTATGTTGAACACTTGCACCTCATATTGCAGGTCATGTGGTTGAAACTCAAGCCAAATTTTAAGTGTGTCATGAAAATGTATACTTGTTGCTGGGGATTTGGATTAATGTGATAGTTGTTGAAATTGTTGAATTTTCCAGTGCTTAATTAACTAAGTAACAAATAAACCAATAAATGATTTCTATTAATCACTTATTAATTATGCTAAGTTAATTCCTCCTCAATTCTTTCTTTTCATTTGTTTTCTGATGCTCAACACCTTGGTTTGCAATCTCTGAGGTAAAATCAAGATGGCAATCGGCTTGTGACCCCCCGCACCCTCCCCCTCTGGGGAGGTCTGCAGGGTTATTATTTTGTATCCTGCATACAACTGACAATCATTGAAGCCTACGCCCTATTCAATGCGCTATTGTCTCTAGCAGCTGGTTGTGATACAATACACTATACATTGTAGCCGACACCAAAGTTCAATCCCACATCATAAATATTGGACCTAAATCACTGAGGCAGAATACCAAATGTCTATGTTAATTCTCTTTGTTAAGCAGTAGTTACTCTTTTTAGTTGGCAATGTATAATGTCCAACAACTTAACACATGTTCAGCATACAATTGCGAGGGAGAACCACATTTACTTTAGTCAATGCTGATTTTAGAATGTTTACTAGCATGCCTAAATGAATGGTTTCATGATAGCGTTTACCGTGATCTGAATTTATCATATTTTGTTGATCTCAACACAACCTGATATCTTAAGAGGTTTCATTGTGTAAATTTAAATTTCAAATCTTGTTATTATCATTGTTTGTTGCTGTTACATTCGCTGATTAATCAGGGGGTAATTTCAATTGCATACACTTGGTCTTTCTTATTCCACTGCTCCTTGCCCCATCTGAGTAACGCCAAACACCAGGCTAGATAGTGCCAAGTATCAATATTTAAGTCATTGGTTTGACTCCATCAGGGTTTGAATACCATGACCTGTCATACAGGAAGTGGGCGTTCAACCCATTTGGCCATCGCATTCGTCTTAAAAGTTATTACTTCCATAATTAGAACAGATGAGACAATTAAGTATAAGGTGGCATTTATTTGTTCTTTATCATTACAGATTGTCAGTTAGTAGATCATGGGTCAAAGTCACTTAACTCTATCTTATGTAGTCTTATAAGCTGGGCTTTGTGTATACATAGCTGTGATCCCTTTGTATCTGTACCGGGCGCGGTGGCCGAATCGGTAGAGCACAGGCTCGCATGCGCAAGATCGGGAGTTTGCGAGTTTGATTCCCAGTCGAGTCAAACCAATGACTTAAAAATTGATAGTTGTCGCTTCCTAGCCTGGTGGTCGGCATTATTAGGATAGGGCAAGGACTGGTTAGCTCGGTGCCAGGATAATGTGACTGAGTGGGTTATCGAGTCATGGTGCCAGCAGCCTGATTTCCCAGTGGGGCAGCACTATAAAATCGCTATGAGTGCGTACTGTCACAAGTCGGTACCCGTCCTCAGATGTTGCTAGGATGTAAAACAACAACAAACAAACAAACAAACTTTGTATCTGTAAATATATATATATATATATATATATATATCTAAGAAGGGCATGAAGCAACACTCGAATGAGAGATAATATTCATTTTAGCATTAAGTACTACATGCAATATATATAAATAATCTGGCCAGGCCAGAGTGTCCTATCGATAGAAAAAATAAAAATAAAAAGAAGTGCAAATGGAAGTATGGCTTCAGTGCCGGGCTGGAGAGGACTGGCGCAGACCACGAGCTGCCGCTGGTATACAGTTAACCCAGTGCCTCCCAGCACCTCCAAGTGGGGTGGCCATGCATCAGCCGATGAGTCCCCATGCTAGCCGCGGGGGAAGCACAGTGTGAATCCTACACCCGCATATACGCTGGCATATATACATGGCTGTTAGAAGGGTATGAAGCAACACTCGAATGGTAGATAATATTTATTTTAGCATTAAGTAGTACATGCAATATATATAAATAATCTGGCCCGACCAAAGTGCCAAGGTCCCGGACCCACCCAGACAGATTAATTAAAAACAACCTCATGCTCAATAGAAGAGCTCAAGGACGATGCTACCCTAATGTTGGATGTGATGCCCTCGGCAAGCGGGCGCATAATGTATTTGTATACACAATCCGAGGACCAGTCACCCCTGACCTTTATGTCATCAATAGATGCGCCCTGGAGGGCGAGTAAGGTAGAACCTCCCCTCCAGAGAGAATGGCAGGAGAACTTGCTCGGATCCAGACCCGCCTCAGCTGAGAATAGCTTTATAGTTGTCTGTAATGTATGGTAATCTAGAGGTCTGAAGACCCCCTCCACCGCAGGGATTTGAAAAGATGCAGCACCAGGGGCTACCTTCACCTGACTAAAGTGTTTTTCAACCAAATAGATGGCACAGAGTGCAGTATTTTGGATTCGGGCAACAGGGATCAACAACTCCCTTTCAGAAAATTGGATAGTTTTAGACTTGCATATTGACAGAACCATCCCCCCTCTAAAAAACTCAAAGTCCGATCGCCTAAGAACTGAGGCCGAATCAGTCAGATGACACTTGCCCAATAGGGCTCTGAACCCAGTTGAGATGGCTGCATGGGCGCAAACATGCCCATCACGCTCTGATAATAAGGCAAACATCCTCACTAGCTCAACTGGTAGCAACGGGGCCGCCCTTTTCACAGCACACCCAAAAACCTGCGTAGCCCCACCCATGACGCAGGACTGCCCTCAGCCTTCAGAAACAAATTTAGGACACTAACATAATTTGTTATGGAGGAGTAGTTTAAAGTGTGGGATAGCCAGACGACATAAATGGCAACCTGCAAAGATGGCGAGAGCAAGCCACGGAACTCATTGATAAATAGGAGGTATTTTCGCACCTGCAGCGACCTGGTCGACCTTGAATTGTCCAAATAATATTGGCCACACATCGACCTAACTTGCACCTCCAGCTGCGCTAGACCTGAAACAAAGGAAAAGTGTCACCTAACAATATGCGCACAACACAATAGCCCTTCAGGGTCGACACAAGATATTCGGTCTCTGCTAGAAAAGTCCCGCCATCTGCTTAGGGCATTGCAGGTCATGTTTCTGCTTACTCCTTATGTAGACAGATTTTATTTTAAAATTATAGTTCACCAAAGTCCAAAAATGTTCCTTGACCCAGGGCAAAATTTGTTTGTTGACACAATGCCTGGGGGAGAGGGCCGCCCTCACAGTGTTATTGTTGGTGATGAAGACAACACACTTGTCCTGCCAAAGGGGCCCCCAATGTCGAGCAGCGGCAACCACTGCCCACATCTCCTTTACATTAATATGGCCGTCAGCAGCGGCGGGGATCGATTCTGCAAAGTGATGACCAACCTCGGATGAGAGGTCGATATCGTCTATCTCAAAGTTACCAACTAAACAATCGCCCGAGTGAGTCGCTCCAAAGCCCCAATCTGACGCATCACTCTATACTGCTACTGAAGAGGCATGACCGCCCAATAGTTTTATGTAGCCATTAAAGTGGTCGACAAAGTTGAGCCACAAATTCAACTCATATCTGAACTCATCATTCAGGCGGAATTTATAAAATGGTTTCTTAAGTTGGCATACAGCATGATAGACATGGGTAGAGAAAGAGCAACCCTCTCAGATGACCGTATTTATGAAATGGTTTCTTAAGTTGGTATACAGCGTCATAGACACGGTTAGAGAAAGAGCAACCCCCTCGGATGACCTTAGCGCAGTGAGCGGTCCAGGTCCTTACATGTGGCCTTACATTTGCCAAAAAACAGCAATAATTAATCCTTTAAGGCCCTGTCACACTACGACATAACGATGTCAGCTTAGGGACAATGTGAAATGTATCGAAATTCCCGATGTGATATGCAAATTCATGCCCAAGTTGGACGACATGGTCGGAACGTCGGTCTAGCGTTGTGCCAACCAACAACCAACCAGCAACCAACCAACCAACCAACAACCAACCAACCAACCAACCAACAAACCAATAACCAACCAACCAACAACCAACAAACAACCAATCCACAACCAACCAACAATCAACCAACAACCAAACAACGAACAACCAACCAACAACCAATCAACCAACAGCCAATCCACAACCAATAACCAACCAACCAACAACCATCCAACCAACAACCAACCAACCAACAACCAATCCACAACCAACCAACACTCAACCAACAATCAAACAACCAAACAACCAATCCACAACCAACCAACAACCAACCACCCAACAACCAACCAACCACCAACCAACCAACAAGCAATCCACAACCAACCAACAATCAACGAACAACCAAACAACCGAACAACCAACCAACCAACAACCAACCCACAACCAACCAACAACCAATCAACCAACAACCACCCAACCAACAAACAACCAACAACCGATCCACAACCAACCAACAATCAACCAACCACCACACAACCAAACAACCAACAACCAATCCACAACTAACAACCAACCAACCAACAGCCAACCAATAACCAATCCACAACCAACCAACAATCAACCAACAAGCAAACAGCCAAACAACCAACAACCAATCCACAACCAACAATCAATCCACAGCCAACAACCAATCCACCCCCAACCATCAACCAACCAACCAACAACCAACCAACAACCAACCAACAACCAACCAACACCCAATCCACCACCAACCAACAATGAACCAACAACCACACACCCAAACAACCAACCAACAACCAACCAACAACCAATCCACAACCAACCAACAACAAACCCCACGATAGAACTACACAAAAAATGCAAAGCAACACTATTAACAAGCAGAAGAGAAACGCACCTGAAAATACTAGCACACCACTACACCACGAAACCGGATTACACAGTAGCCCCCCGCAGGGACACTAGACACATGGCGGCCCCAATACTCCTAACGGAAAGAAGCAACATGAAAATACATGAGAGAAGTGTACTAACCATGGCAGCACATGCCTGGAACAAACAAAATGTAAAATTGCGGGCAATCCGTAACCCTGACCATTACAACAAATTCCTAAAGAAAACAATTACTTAATGACACAACAAAACCGCATCTGCCCCATAGCACCGTGAATGCTTGCTGTGTACTGGCACAGAAAGCAAAAGACAGGCTAGGAAAAGTGGTAGGCACTAAACAGAAAAAATAGGGAAATTAGCTCTCCCAAGTATTAAGGAAATCAGGAAAGCTATCACCACATGGCACATTCCACCTGGGTATGTGTAATGGCACAAACCAACACAGAAGTGGACAGGCCACAGTCATGCAACTGATCCACCCTGAAATACAAAATGGCTAGGCAAGCAACACAGCCATCCCACCTGGCTGCAGTCCTAAAGGGTCCGAGTGTGTTCTAGCACACAAATGCACTATCTAAGGACAGGGTTTAGGTGAAAGGATGCTGTAACAAATTACAAAAATCTGAATGGAACGGGATCCTCTCCCGCAAGCCTGCATGTCACACAAGTAGATGTACATAGTAGGCTAAGGCATCATTACTCAGACTAGACAAAAAAACTGGAAAATTACAAAAAAACTAACATAGGCTATTACTAACAACCAAAATTGCAGAAGGCTGACCCCAGCAGACACAGGTAAACACTCCTGGGCAAAGGAACAGATCAAGACAGCACCACAGCTGTCCAGCGTTGAAAACAAGCACCCTGACAGGAGCTTATACGTTATGGGCAGACTAAATACCTCATCAATAAAAAAAATAAAAAAACCAACAACCAACCAACAATCAACCAACAACCAATCCAAACCAACCAACAACCAACAAACACCCACCCAAGCAACAATCAACCAACAAACAACAACCAAACAACCACTGTTGATCTAACGTAGCCGATGCATCCCTCTCGCACATCTAACGTCGGCGTAACCTGAGTGTAACGTCACCCAAACGTCACAGCATCACGGCGAGCTAGGTCGAAAGTTTGGATATTGAAAACCTTGACGCGCACCGACGTAACACGACGTGACGTATGTCGACATCAGACTAACATCATTCTAACATCATCATAACGTAATCCAACGTACCTCAATGTAATGATGAAAAGTCACCTACGCCAGGCTTACATTGGCTCTTATGTCGTAGTGTGACAGCCCTTTAAGTTTAATCAACTTATCCTGGGGGAGGCGCAGCTGGAGGTCCACACTATCAATTTCACTACCAAGGAACCTGGTGTGTAGAGACGGAGCGAGAAGTTTTGGATAGCTCAGATAGAAGGCAAGTCTCCTCAACATGGCAGCAATTTTGTTTTGATTCAAAATGTATTACTAGTAGGTAGTGCCAATGATGGCAAAGTCATCTAAATAATTAACTGACCTATCCACACCTTCACGCATTCCACAGCGCAAAACAAAATCGGAAAAGCCGGTTGAAAATATATGGGCTCAGAAGAAAGCCCCATACATAAATGGTTATACAAGAATAACTCTAGCCCGCACCCCTACCAAAAGTCCCAGCAGATTGCCTGACAAGAGCCGTCACTCAGGTGGATGCAAATAGCCCGATACGCATTCTTAATATCGATTGTAGCAATGTAGTCATTACAAATACGATTTCAGACTAAATCATCAACGCCCAGGTAAGAAAAAGTGTTAGATACCTCACCCATATAGTTATTTACAGAATGTTCACTTGGTCTACTGCAGTCAATAATAGTCCGAAGCCCATCCCCGCTTGATTTAGGGATGGCAAAGACATTACATACACAAATAGGAGCACTATCCGCTTTACTTATATAGCCACAACTTAATTTGTTAGAAAGTTTCTTATAGATAAAAAGCTTCTCGCTAAGAACCCTGGCTGTTCTAAATGGGCATGAATAGATAGCATCACATGAAGGATTAATGACCTTAAAGCCGAAAATGGCCCCAGCTAGGATAAACTCAAAATCGCGATCAATTTTGCCTTGAAAGAAGCATTCTCACAAAATCTTATACAGCTTCAATTGAACATGGCTATGACCTACAAAATGCACACAAGAACAGACAGCATTCAAACAGTCACGTGAAACATCAAATTCAAATTCATGCACAGGATTATGTAAGTCACAAGCTTTGATGTGCAGCACAGGCCGAACATACCGGATGGTCAATCAGTTACTATTTATCATGGGGCAATCAGGCATAGCACTGCTAGCACGTGCTGGCACCTCAGCCCTCTTTGGTCCAATTGACCCGTTAGTGACCTTACTGCCCACAAAGGCATCATAAGGCTCAGAGTCATTACCAGCAGTCAAAATGTCATTACCGCAGTCATGGGCCTCAGTCCAATTAGGGCCACTATCAGTTTTCACACCATATCCGGATTCCACATCACGGCTAGGGTATAATATCAGCGGCTGTTCCACATTAGCACAAACAGGTATAATTGAATCAGGGTGGGCAGTAGTGTGGGCAGAGGTCAAGTTGGTAGCACAATATACCTCGTTGATAAGGTCGGAACTAAATTTCAGATTTCCAACCTCCCGGCACAATCCGGACACATGCCAACCTCGGCAACCGACTGGCCCCTAATCATCGATGTACTTATTCCTGATATGGGATTTGCTGCCACAGCTGGAGCATCAGTGGCCATAATTACACGATTTGTCATCACTGGAGCAGCCTTCATCTTTGTTAAATGCAAAACAGGGTTTCTTGCCCTCCTTCGTAAATAGGTGCTTAGATCTTGCAGGACTACCCCTTCTAGCTTTGTTACCACTTGAAGCCGACCCCCTCCCCCTTTTTCATATATTCGAAAGCACAGGTAGGTGTGGGTAGTATGGTGATATCAGGGAGCCTAGGTGGTGTAATGGTTTGCACACTAGCCCGGAATGCAAAGAGATGTGGGTTTGAGTCCCGCTCTAGGCACAATATTTCCCATTTTCATCACCCCCACGACACTAGCGCAGTTCAGTGTAACTACATAGGTGTGCGGCGTCGTCTCCACTACTACCACGTGGTAGTAGGACTCATGTACTGGTCTAGAACAACATCATACCAGCCTGCCAGCCGCCCAGCCGCCCACCAGCCTTCCCACCAGCCTCCCTACAGCCTGCCTACCAGCATGCCCACCAGCCTGCCAACTAACCCACCAACATTCCCACCAGCCTGTCCACCAGCCTGCCTACAACCTGCCTACCAGCATGCCCACCAGCAACCTGCCCACCAGCCTGTCCACCAGCCTGCCTACCGGCCTGCCTACCAGCCTTTCCACCAGCCTGCCAACCAACCCACCAACCTGCCCCCCCAGCCTGTCCACCAGCCTACCCACCAGCTTGTCCACCAGCCTGTCCACCAGCCTGTCCGCCAGTATGTCCACCAGCCTACCCACCAGCCTGTCCACCAGCCTGTCCACCAGTCTGTCCATCAGCCTGTCCACCAGCCTGTCCACCAGCCTGTCCACCAGTATGTCCACCAGCCTACCCACCAGCCTGTCCACTAGCCTGTCCACCAGTATGTCCACCAGCCTACCGACCAGCCTGTCCACCAGCCTGTCCACAAGCCTGCCCACCAGCCCGCCCACCAGCCATAGCAGGTTCCCGGCACGTCCCTATGGTGGTTAATTGTTGTACCGGACACTAGCAGTTTCCGCTAATAACGGGCCACTGGCAGCTGTAGCCGTAGATAGCTACACCTTCTTCTCCCCGGATTCCATGTCTGGCCTGTTGGTCCTTGTGGATACAGACGAGTGGATGTGTAGTGGACGTGTAGTGGATGTGTAGTGGACGTTTCAATTTGACCTGCTTGACATCTTGTCAGGCAGCTGAGTCTTGGCGCCAAAGGTATGGTGGAGGGTGTCACTGTCAGCGGAGAGGCGAGGGGAGGGGTGAGGAGGTGAGAGGGAGGAGAGGAGGTCATGACGTGATGGAGATGGGAAGAGGTGAGGCGGGAAGAGGATGGGAGGAGGTGAGAGGAGGTGGTGGGAGTATATTAAGGGTGGAAAGTAAGTCAGGGAAGGGGAGATGACGGGTTTAGGGGGAGGGTAGGAGGTGAGGGGTGGGGAGGAGGGGGAGGTGTGAGCAAGTGAGGGGGTGGGAGGAAGTGAGGTGGGAGAGGAGGAGCGGGAGAGGAGGAGGGGGAGAGTAGGAGGTGAGCCGATGAGAGGGGTTGGAGGGGAGGAGAGGAGGTGAGGGGTGGGAAGGAGGTGATGGGTGAAGAGGGTCGGGAGGAGGTGAGGTGTGAAAGGCAGGAGGGAGCTGAGAGGAAGGAGGAAATGGGGGGGGGTGAGGGGGGGGGATAAATTGAGGGGCACTGTGGCAAGGTGTGTTCCTGTATCCCCCCGAATCAACACTACTACCAAAATTATGAACCAATGCACTAAGCCTTTTATTGATATACTTGAGTTCCAAAATCAGCTGGTTCGCCTGGCAAATACAAAGTGAAACAAGTCTGACTGACAAGGATCATTCTTGTCCTAATTCAAAGTTAGCAAAGCAGTTGCCTTCTCCCCCTTCAATTTCTCATGGTTGCTCAGATTCTTGAGTGATTCAAGAAGAACACACAGTGGAATGGAGTGTGAGTGTGAGGTTTTTCTTTGAGAAGGTACAAGTGAACAGTGGAGTAGTATAGGAAACAGTAACATGTGTAAGGCATTGAAAAGTACATCAGAAGGTGAATATAAGTGTAAGTAGTATACATGTATTGCAGGTATTGCAATACCTCAGGGAGTTGATGCCTCTGCCCTGCAGAGTTGTAAACCACTGCCTTGTGGTACAGGTTCTTGACAGAACCGAAGGCAAAGGGAGCAAACCCTAAACAGAAAACCATGTCACTGTGGCAGCATTAAGGGTGGTTGCTGTATGGAACTCCCAACATCTCCTGATGAAATGCCTCATGGACATCACTCTCACAGCAGAGAGCTAAATGGAGAGCGGCAGTCAAGTAATGAAAGCAGTATTTGTCGCATCGCGACTGACAGCATGATGATGATGAGTATATACAGTTGCAGTGGTCCTAGCTGTGGGTATGTGACAGTGGGCTCTGGATGTGTGGCCCGGGTTGCAGGCATGTGGCCCTAGCTATGGGTATTTTTTGTTGGTAAAGTATTTATTCATCTGAATATGACATTTGTCAGCGTCGGAGCACTGGTCTTCCAGCCATCTTACTATTGGAATTGACAGTCTAAATAATCTAAGTTTGATCAGTGCTGTATTAGTTACAGCACCGATCCTGTAGAATTGAGGGAGTGGATCCTGCTATATATTTTACAGCACCAGTCACTGTAGTTCATGCACAAATGAGGAGCAGCACCAAGTAGAAAGTGTATACTCAGGGCAACTCAAACAATCATTGAGGGTTACATTTTTTCTCCCATGTAAGTTTATAGTTGACAAGACATTTTGTCTGTCTTATATAATGTGCAATGTGTTTAAACAGGTTGATTGTTATCTAGGATGTTCAGTGTGTTGATGGTTTGTTCATGATGGTTAAGAGTGGTGGCAGGGTAGGGGGGCGCATTGGGGTGGGTGGTGGTGGTGGTGGGGGGGGGGGGCGGGGGAACCCACAAGAGAGCAAGCCAGGATGCGGGGGGGGGAGTAGCTTTGAGGATATGGGCTGTTGGTGTGTGGTCTGGGTTGCGTGCATGTTGCCCTAGTTGTGGGTATCTGGTTGTGGGGTGTGGGTGTGTGGCCCAGGTTGTGGGCATGTGTACCTAGGTCTGGGTATGTGGCTGTGGGTTGTGGGTGTGTGGCCTGGGTTGCGGGCATGTGTACCTAGGTCTGGGTATGTGGCTGTGGGCTGTGGGTGTGTGGCCCGGGTTGTGGGCATGTGTACCTAGGTCTGGGTATGTGGCTGTGGGCTGTCAGTGTGTGGCCCCGGTTGCGGGCATGTGTACCTAGGTCTGGGTATGTGGGTGTGGGCTGTGGGTGTGTGGCCCGGGTTGCGGGAATGTGCACCTAGGGCTAGGTATGTGGCTGTGGGTTGTGGGTATGTGGCTTGGGTTGCGGGCTAGGTCTGGGTATGTGGCTGTGGGCTGTGGGTATGTGGCTGTGGGGTGTGGGTATGTGGCCCGGGTTGCAGGCATGTGAACCTAGGTCTGGCTATGTGGCTGTGGGCTGTGGGTATGTGGCTGTGGGGTGTGGGTGTGTGGCCCGGTTGCGGGCATGTGTACCTAGGTCTGGGTATATGGCTGTGGGGTGTGGGTGTGTGGCCCGGGTTGCAGGCATGTGTACCTAGGTCTGGGTATGTGGCTGTGGGGTGTGGGTATGTGGCCCGGGTTGCATGCATGTGTACCTAGGTCTGGGTATGTGGCTGTGGGCTGTGGGTATGTGGCTGTGGGGTGTGGGTGTGTGGCCCGGGTTGCGGGCATGTGTACCTAGGTCTGGGTATCTGGCGGTGGGGTGTGGGTGTGTGGCCTGGGTTGCAGGCATGTGTACCTAGGTCTGGGTATGTGGCTGTGGGGTGTGGGTATGTGGCCCGGGTTGCAGGCATGTGTACCTACATCTGGGTATGTGGCTGTGGGCTGTGGGTATGTGGATGTGGGGTGTGGGTGTGGGTGTGTGGCCCAGGGTGCGGGCATGTGTACCTAGGTATGGGTATCTGGCTGTGGGGTGTGGGTGTGTGGCCCGGGTTGCAGGCATGTGTACCTAGGTCTGGGTATGTGGCTGTGGGGTGTGGGTATGTGGCTCGGGTTGTGGGCGGACTGGGCGAAGAGGTAGAGGGGGAACTAACAGAGGATCGAAGAGTGGAAGAAGGGAACATCACTGAGGCCGCTGGGCCATGCCGGGAACTGGAACGAGGGTCGGTGGGTGGGTTAAAGATAGAATGGGAAATCATCCTGCTGATGTGGTGCTTGGTGAGAAGTGAGGAGGGAAGAGAGCTGGTGGGACTTATAAGGGGAGTGGGGGGAGGGGGGTGGGTGCGTGGGTGGGAGGAAGATGTGGGTGTGAGTGGCAGGTGACAGGCAGGTGAGTGGGAGAGGGTAGCGAGTGTGTGCTCCCTGCAGCATTCATAATTCCTGAATTACGATTCAATTATGTCGACCACAAATCAAATAACGAATAAAGGATATCAATCCATATGGATTATGACCACTACTGCACAGCGTCGAATAAAGTGCATGCACTTAACCGTTATGAGCAGAATAAACAAACAACCACTAAAAAAAAAAAATATAATAATAACAACTGAATGATTCTAAAATTACTTTCAATCACGCCATTTTTTGCTGGTTACAATGAAGTTGGACTGTGTGTGCTGCAAATAGAGAATAACATGATGTGGGGATTAGGTTATAATGCAAGCTTTATTTAGGTGTCATTACTCTGAACTACGCTTTAAATCATAATATAAGCCATTTCCAAATTCTCTAGTTGTGACACGACATTGTGTCTGTGTCGATTTGCATCCATGATCTTGATCCGCCAAACCTCGCTCTCACTTCTACATTGATGGGTACAGGACGCGGTGGCTGAATCGATAGATCGCAGTCGTCCCGTTTGGGAAATCAGGAGTTAGATTCCCAGTTGAGTCAAGCCAATGACATATAAAATTGATACTTGTCGCTTTCTAGCTTGGTGCTCGGCATCAATAGGATCGGGCAAGGACTGGTTCGATTGGTGTCAGGATAATGTGACTGAGTGGAATATCAGGTCATGGTGCCTGTGGCCTGGTCTCCCATTAGGGAAGTATTATAAAGTCACAATGAGTGCAGACTGTCACAAGTCAGTGCCCGTCCTGATATGCCCTTAGATGTTGCCAGGATTTGAAATTCCAACAACCAACCAACCAACATTCATGAGTAGACATAAAAGCCACGGTTTAATACCATGTTGGTACATCGTGGGGTCGTGGGTTCGAACCCTGGTCGAGTCAAACCAATGACTTGATAATTGATACGTGTTGCTTCCTAGCCTGGCGCTCGGCATTAGTAGGATAGGGCAAGGACTGGTTGGCTCAGTGTGAGGATAATGTGACTGAGTGGGATATCAGGTCATGGTGCTGGCGGCCTGGTCTTCCAGTGGGGCAGGACTATAAAGTCACCATGAGAGGGCACTGTCACAAGTCGGTACCCGTCCTGATATGACCTTAAATGTTGCTAGGACGTAAAATAACAACAAACAAACTGATGCCAAAATAGACTGAACATAGCCGCATCAGCATTAACGGCATAGACAGTTTTAATCTGTTGAGAATTATATTTGTTTATAGATAGTATTTTGTTAAAGTTGCATAGTCTAATCGTTGTGAAATTCTCTCATGTTCCTATGATAAATATATTAAATTGATTGTTACTCTCTACCTTACTTTAATTTGAAGTAATTTTGATTTTAAATGGCTAAATATTTAGATATTTGAACTGAAACCATGTCAAATTAGTTTTGCCGTCCTCTGAAAGAGCAGTAAGATGTTCTAGTAAATTGCCTCAGTATGTATGCCCTTCTGTGTGGCAAAACATGCTTAATAGGTGCAGCAGTATCTAAGCTAGATATGTAGAATCAATTCTAAACCATCACTTTGGTTTAGAAATGTGTTAGACTCCATCGGAATATGGGGTTTTATATGAAGCTTCGCTTCCCGATTTCAATGTGGAATTAATGTTCAATTCCAACTGAATTTGGCTGTTAGTTGAATGCGTCCATTAAGGTTGCGTTTGTAAGTGTCACCAATGTGTGCCTGCAGGGACAGCCCCATAACTATTCTGATACACAAGGCGGATTGTACGATTAGTGGGGTGGGAAGGGGGAGGGGGTAGGGGGAGGGGGTACGTGGAGGTGGTAGGGGAGGGAGAGGGGGGAGGCGTCGGGTATAAATACGATTGGTGGGGTGGGTGTGGGGGAGGGGGAGGGGAACGGGGAGTGGGTAGGGGGGGGGGGGAGATTGGAGGGGAGAGGGGAGAGTGGGGGAGGCGTCTAGTATAAATACGATTGGTGTCGAGGGAGGGGGAGGGAGGGGGGAGGGCAGGGCGAGGGTGATGGGAGGGGGGAGGGGGACAGGGGGGAGGAGGGGGGGGGGAGGGGGAATGGGGAGGTAGGGGGGAGGGGCCAAGGGGGGAGAGGGAGGGGGTCAATAGTGTTTGTCTGCACAGCCGCTGAGGGGAGCCACTTTAACACGCGGTATGACGTCATCTGGGTTGTGGTTGTCAGATTAGCTAGGTCAGCCTCATCTCATTGATGCCACCCTTAGCGTACAGTGTGTTGCCCGCGGTGCATTACAACTATTCAAGTCTTGGCAATCTTGTTTATAAGTAGAGTTAACTGTGGTGTATTAAACCATCTGGTTGTGGTTAATATTCTATAACTATAGTTCACTGTGGTGTATTAATACAATTTAGTTGTAGTTAATATTCTTTAACTATAGTTCACTGTGGTGTATTAATACAATTTAGTTGTAGTTAATATTTGTTAATTATAGTTCACTGGTGTATTAATACAATTTAGTTGTAGTTAATATTCTTTAACTATAGTTCACTGTGGTGTATTAATACAATTTAGTTGTAGTTAATATTCTTTAACTATAGTTCACTGTGGTGTATTAATACAATTTTGTTGTAGTTAATATTCTTTAACTATAGTTCACTGTGGTGTATTAATACAATGTTGTTGTAGTTAATATTCTTTAACTATAGTTCACTGTGGTGTATTAATACAATTTAGCTGTAGTTAATATTCTTTAACTATAGTTCACTGTGGTGTATTAATACAATTTAGTTGTGGTTAATATTCTTTAACTATAGTTCATGGTGGTGTATTAATGCAATTTAGTTGTAGTTAATATTCTTTAACTATAGTTCACTGTGGTGTATTAATACAATTTAGTTGTAGTTAATATTCTTTAACTATAGTTCACTGTGGTGTATTAATACAATTTAGTTGTAGTTAATATTCTTTAACTATAGTTCATGGTGGTGTATTAATGCAATTTAGTTGTAGTTAATATTCTTTAACTATAGTTCATGGTGGTGTATTAATACAATTTAGTTGTAGTTAATATTCTTTAACTACAGTTCACTATTTTGTATTGATACAATTTAGTTGTAGTTAATATTCTTTAACTACAATTCAGTGCGGTGTATTAACGCCATTTAGTTCCAGTGAACCTTCGTGAACTACAGTTCCAACTATTATATTAATTCAGAGTGGACGGCTAAATGAGCATACTACCAGCCTCCCATGTGGCAGGCGATCCTATTTGAATCAATCAAGGCCGATGACATACAATGTGTATGTAGTGCAACTAGCAATGTGTATTCATTGCTAAATAGCCTGGCATTTAGGAAAACTAGGATAAGACAAGGAGCGGTGAAATGATGAAGAAAATAAAGCTTGTTTTATTTAACGACGCCTCTAGAGCACTTCGATTTTTATCATCGGCTATTGGACGTCAAACATATGGTCATTCTGACATATTTGTTTTGGAGGAAACCCGCTGCCGCCACTTAGGCTACTCTTTTCGATAAGCAGCAAGAGAGTGAGATGAGGACGTCTGATGTCTGTGATTGAAATTTCACCTGCTTAATCGACAAATGCCCCCTCTAAAAAATACACCCCAAAATATAGAATTGTTGACGTAAAAACATCTTTTAAAAACACACATGCAAATAGCCGTCCAATAGGCAGAGAGGGAGTGCAATGAGAAAGTCTGATGTCTGTGATTGAAATTTAACCTGCTTGATCAACAAATGTGCCCCCCGGCCCCCCAAAAAAGAACACCCAAGAAAATACCCAAAACACCCACAATTATTTACTTAAATACATCTTTTAAAAAATACCTGCAAATACAAATAGAACAAATGGTGAGTTAGTAGAGAGTTACCCATAGGTGAGTTTAGAGAGTGTGTGTGTGAGTGAGTGTGTGTGTGGGTATGTGTGTGGGTGTGTAGAGCGCCGAGCAGTCACGTAGGCTGTTGGTGCAGTTTTACTGCTCTGGCCGGAAGTGGCCTGATGGTGCAAGATGACAAGGCCAAGCTTTAACTACCAATGGCGGCTACAGGGCATGCGGCTGCGCAATGCGCAAAGCAGAGTCAACACCCGGCTAATACTGACTGACACTTGCCTGCACTGGTCATCGGGTATACTCACCTGGCACTGGTGGTATAGGGCACTGTGTCATCACCGACCGACTCTATTAAACTAGAAACAAGGAATTTAGCTATAGCTCACAGAACTAAAGAGTGTTGTGTCAAGTGTATCATTGTCCAACTCTATTAAATTAGAAGGAAGGAATTTAGTGCTAAGCTCACACAACTATAGAGTGTTGTGTCAAGTGCATCATTGTCCGCCTCTATTAAACTAGACGGAAGGAATTTAGCACTAAGCTCACACAACTATAGAGTGTTGTGTCAAGCGTATCATTGTCTGCCTCTATTAAACTAGAAGGAAGGAATTTAGTGCTAAGCTCACACAACTATAGAGTGTTGTGTCAAGTGCATCATTGTCCGCCTCCATTAAATTAGACGGAAGGAATTTAGCACTAAGCTCACACAACTATAGAGTGTTGTGTCAAGTGTATCATTGTCCGCCTCTATTAAACTAGAAGGAAGGATTTTAATGCTAAGCTCACACAACTATAGAGTGTTGTGTCAAGTGCATCATTGTCCACCTTTATTGAACTAGAAGGAAGGAATTTAGCGCTAAGCTCACACAACTATAGAGTGTTGTGTCAAGTGCATCATTGTCCGCCTTTATTGAACTAGAAGGAAGGAATTTAGCGCTCAGCTCACACAACTATAGAGTGTTGTGTCAAGTGCATCATTGTCCGCCTTTATTGAACTAGAAGGAAGGAATTTAGCGCTAAGCTCACACAACTATAGAGTGTTGTGTCAAGTGTATCATTGTCCACCTCTATTAAACTAGAAGGAAGGAATTTAGTGCTCAACTCACACAACTATAGAGTGTTGTGTCAAGTGCATCATTGTCCGCCTTTATTGAACTAGAAGTAAGGAATTTAGCCCTAAGCTCACACAACTATAGAGTGTTGTGTCAAGTGTATCATTGTCCGCCTCTATTAAACTAGACGTCACACAACTATAGAGTGTTGTGTCAAGTGTATCATTGTCCACCTCTATTAAACTAGAAGGAAGGAATTTAGCGCTAAGCTCACACAACTATAGAGTGTTGTGTCAAGTGCATCATTGTCCGCCTCTATTAAATTAGAAGGAAGGGATTTAGCGCTAAGCTCATACAACTATAGAGTGGTGTGTCAAGTGTATCATTGTCCGCCTCTATTAAACTAGTGGGAAGGGATTTAGCGCTAAGGTAACCCAAGTATAGGGTCCTGTGTCAAGTTCATCATAGTCGTATTCTATTAAATTAGAAGGAACAGATTTAACACTAAACTAACACAACTATAGAGCGATGTATCAAGTTCATCATAGTCCAACTCTATTAAACTAGAAGGAACGGATCTCATGCTAAGATAACACAACTATAGAGTGCTGTGTCAAGTTCATCAGTCCTATTCTATTGAATTAGAAGAAAGGGATTTAATGCTAAACTAACACAACACAGGGTTCAAATCCCACAACTTCCCAACATGTGAGTGAGGCGGATGCTGAACTCAACTCATTCCGCAAAGCCATCTGCCATGCGACTTTAAAATAAAACGGCAATTCTAGGGAGAAACATAATGCATTTAATGTTAATGTTCTCGGAAGCATACTATTGGCCTCGGGGCAAGCCCACTTCCACCTGAGAAGCCGGTGCTGGATGGTTCTAGAAGCGGTAGTTTCAGAATGCCGGAATAGTACATCAAGACTCAGGCAGACCGGGCTGTCAAATTTCCTGACTCCATAACCTGGTACATGGGCCTTCTCTCTATGTGATGACACACGACGTGCACCCTGCACACGCAGATCCCTCATCAGCAGCGCCATTAGTCCGCCATGCCATGAACACGCGGCTGGCGAAGGAACTAACTAACTGACGCCAGCAGTGGCAGATTGTCGTCTGCTGGCACCAAATGGCGGCGCTGGTAGAATTTTGAGTAGTTTGACTCATGTATATAGCTCACGGAAAACACATTTCAGATCTTCTGCATGATTTCCGTTTTAGTTGTACTTATTCCTGTAGATAATTCCACCACATGCTTAGTTAGCACTATCAAATTTACCGGAAGTCAGGTTTCCGTTGTTGTTAATTGGAGACGATTTGCCCGAAATTGTCTGAGATGTATAGAGTATCGACTGATACTACATGTGGTCGCGGGTTCGATTCCCGATTGAGTAAAACCAAATACATTGCTTTGGAGCCGGGTGTCGTCTCCGGTTCTTATTACCTAAATATATCACACCCACTTTGAATACCGCAACATGGGTAGTATGAGTGCATGAGACTCCCTGATTCTGCACTCCAATCACACCCCTTGTGTTATGTTACAGTTCAGGTACACAGGTACAGCCTCCGTGTCCACAAAATGCTAATCTAAGATCACATGAGACTGCTACTGCGGAAGGTCCACTAACTCGCAGACTCATATCGAACTGCCCGCAATCGAAGACTGGCCCTAACTGAATAAGAAGTGACAGCACCATTGACGTGAGACATACAAACGGGATGTTGGGTGGTCCCCGGGCGCCACCCTTAGGGACTGTCTGATATACCACCGCTTACTGTGATATATCACAGATTATTGTGATATGCTACGGTTTACTGTAATATTCCATAGATTACTGTGATATACTACACATTAATGTGATATACCACATATTAATGTGACATCATAGCTCACTGTGATATATCACATATTAATATGATACATCACAGGTTGTTGTGATATATCCCAGATTAATGTGATATATCACGTATTAATGTGATATATCACAGCTTACTGTGGTATATCACATATTACTGTAAATGTAATACATCAACGATTACTGTGATTATCCCACCTTACTGTGATATATCACATATTACTGTAAAACATCAAACATTGTTGTGATTTATCACATATCACCGATTCTTTGGTACATTAGTAGTTTTTTAAGCCGGAGGAATTTCAATCGCAGACAATTGGTCTTCCTCATTCGACTGTTCCTCGCCCTATCCTAGTAAGGTGGAACACCAGGCTAGGTAGTGACAATCATCAATTTTTAAGTAATTGGTTTGACTCTAACTAGGGTTTGAACCCAATGGTTTGAATCCCAAAACCCACTGAAGGGGGAGGCGGGTGCTTAACTCATTTAGACATCATTTTCAGGGGCCGTATGCATGATGCAGTGTTATCGAGCCAAAACTGGTTTTAGCGGGGATTTCTAGGTTAACGGCGAAAAGTCAGTATGCAAGGAGCAGTGTTATGGTGCTGTCACATCATGACGTTTCTCGCCAACGCACGGCGACGTGTGTCACCTTTTGGCGAATCGTTGGCAGACGTCAGGAAGCATTACACACGCATTAGGCGTGCGTTGGTATTCATTGATCTACGGCGACGGTCGGCGGCGCGTGTTAGGCGATTGGCGAAGTTTTGTGCTTGCACAAAACGTTTGATGACCCACAACGCGCGACAATGCGTGGGTGCCAACATTATGGTGACGTCAGAAGCACATTGACATCGCTGGAATAACGTTATGCACATGCGGCGCGCGCTTGAGGCTCGTTCCCACACATTGTGCCAAACTGTTGCTTTTTTTGTATGTTGTTATTTTACGTCTTACCAACATCTAAGGTCATATCAGGATGGCACGCCAAACTTTTTTGTTTTTTTCCACACAACATCGGCTGCACGCTAACAATATGTTGCGCTGACGCCGAAAATCTTGACGTTACTCGACAATTAAAAGTGATTTTGCGCGTTGGCGGAATGCCGGCGAGATACGTCGTAGTGTAACAGGGCTATTAGTATTATTACTCAAACACACCAACTTTAAGATCGGGGAGGCTAACACAATCCGTAGTAAGTTTAAGGGCCGTGTTAGGTGGTTGAACTCATATTTAACAGAGTAACATACTCTAATTATGTTATCTAGAGTCATGAATATTCACTCAGGGGTTCAAATAATATTATTTATGAGAATAGTTGTCTCAAAAAGTGAAATTTTGGTCAAATTAAACCCAAAATCGAAGCGATATTAACACCGCCACTACATCGGCGGCGATATTCATATTGTCAAATGCAAACAAAACAAAATGCACAAATCTATTCACTGCTACGATCTAATTCTGCTATTTAGAATCATGAATATTCACTCGGGGTTTGAAATCATGTTTATTTAACGGAATAACATACTAGATAAGTGAAATTCGGTAAGCTACCCTGCTTTCATATCAGGTTTAACGCCAAGATTTTGTGTTTAGCTTCGACAATATTGCTTGTCGATCGGAAACGTAAAAAGAGCAAGCCCGCTGGTTCCAACGGACTAAACATCCAAATAGCGGTGCTCGCCGGAAACATACTCAGTGGGATTCCCCAAATCTATAAATAACTGATATTTTAGCTAACACCACTGCGCTTTGGCCCCGTACATACCCTTTGACCCATTTCGGCACACCGGTGTTAGATACCCCGGCGGTGGATCTTAACACCGCAGCCGGTAACAACTTGTTCATGCATATGGCCCCAAGTTGTTCTCCACTGTTGTAATTGGGTCAGCCCTAGTTGTATGTATCTGGCTCTGTATGCATTTTACTTGAAATTATTATAGACTCCGTAAGAGACAACGTAAGTCGTATGTTGGTTGAGATCGATACCTCTGGCTCGCCAATCAATTTTAGCCTACCATTTTATTTATGGTCAAAATTTCCGACGAGAGTGAGGGCGATGGTAGTGCTCTCGCCTCCTCGGCGGCAGTTCGCCATGGGTTTGCCTACCTGAATGAAAACCTGAGTCACCCAGGCCTGCTTTTGCCAGCGGGTGGGGCGATTGAGCATTTCAGGACTAAAGCTATAGACCCGCCTGTAAAATACCCTGATATTTAAGACATTAGTTGTAGTGTGAGCTATTCTATAATAAATTACAAATGGTCTATATAATGGTAAATGGTATGCAAAACCAAAGGCATATAAGGTATATGTGGTGTTGGTGATCCATTACTGGTTTAAGATAGACATTGTGTATTATAATAGATATTGTGAGAGGGGCAATTCTTTAGAATTCTGCTCACATACCCCCTCCCCCCCAAGTGTTATTTATGGATCACTGCACACCCAGACACAACAGGGCACTGTAGCCAGACATAACCACTGATAACCATGCCTTGGTTACAAGGTTCTTGAATATCATTGGTGGATATAAGAATGCCTGTTGGTGATTGGAGAGTTTGATCAGGTGTGTACCACCATCTTGATTCTTGAAGCTATAAATATAATAAAGAAGGGATTCTAGATCTCTTACTTTCACTCTATATCTGCTTTCCTTCCTTGCCTGTAGTGCTTTCCTCTTAGCCTACCTACACAACTAAAACTGCCAGCTGAGGACTTTACACTACGTTCAATAATATGTATATAATGGCTTTTTATAACACCTAATAGCTTCATCTATTTTCCTCTTTGCAGATGTCCCATATGTGGCCAAGCCAGTACCAACACAAGGTATGTATCATTTCCAAGTAGCTGCAGCTAAGCAACCCAATGTATTGATCTAACAGGGGGCCGATATGCCGTCCCTTTGAACTGAATTTAATATGATTTAAAGTTGCAAAACCCAATGTGGTTTGGGTTTTTTCTGTTATTTCTTTGAGATAAATGTACTACGCTGGGCTTCCTTTAGTTTGAAGTAACGTCTGTTTTAAAAGGCTAACTTACGCAGTGACTTACAACATAATATACTTGTCTCTACCTAGCCTGGCATTCGGCATTACTAGGATAGTCAAGGCGAGACTAGAATGAGAATTTGGTTGTTGGAGTTTTACATCCTGGCAACATCTATGTTCGTATTAGCACGGGTACTGACTTGTGACAGTAGACACTTATGGCATCATTTTTAGTACTGCCCCACTGTGAAATCAGGCTGTCAGCACCATTACCCGATATCCCACCCAGGCATATTATCCTGACACTGAGCTAACCAGCCCTTGCCCTATCTTATTAATGCCAAGCACCAAGCTGGGATGCGACACGTATCAATTTTGTAATTCATTGGTTTGACTCAACTGGGAATTGAACTCCCAATCTCCCGCATGAGGGTCTGCGTTCTATCGATTCGGACGCCGCGTCCGGTTGTAGAATGAGGAAGACAAGTTATCCGCTCTTGAAATTTCCCCATGACTCATTTATTATATATATTTTAAAGCCTGTGTAGATTTGAATCGGTTATACCAGAATAGGCCCCGCTGCTGTAACTCCTCTCAAAAACCGCTCATTAGTTCACACTCTCGTCTCGAGGTAGTGATTTAAGCCCATTTTAGTTTGTTGTGCTGTCGCTATGACCCACCACAAGCACCCCTTTAGGTCCCCTGCGTCTCGCTCCTCATGACGCAGGCCGTAACCCCGGTAATAAACAATCCGCCTTACGGGTAACACCAGCGCAGTCCGGAACAGGCTGGTTACGGATTCTCACCGAAATAGTGTGCGAAAATAATTCTTTTTAAAAATTCCTCGAAAATATATATTATAACCGAAAAAAACATTTGATACAATCCGGTCAGAGCCTTTCCCTCTAGCGGCTTCGCAAAAGAACCACCATTACTTTATCAAGGAGTGAAGATATTGTTGGAAATGGGCCGAGTGTGGTATGTGCAGTGCAGATGCTGGAGGAGTGGAATAGCGCAGTTTGCCTGATAGTCTGCAAACCAGGGCTCGTCTCCATTGCTAAGGTAACGCCGTCTCCAGCTCCATGTCAGCCATGTCATTGACAGTATGAAACAGGCGCATTACATGCTTAATGATTAGACACATAACGTGTTATACATTACAAATGTTTCAGGCGTAAGTCCACATCAGACTAATATTATTCGACTGAACTAAATGACCTTCATATCAATGTTACACTGGGTAAATGAAAGTGAATCCATGTCATATCATATATCATCATAATGCTGTCGGTAGTGATGCGACAAAGACTGCTTTCATTACTTGACTGCCGCTCTCCATTTAGCTCTCTGCTGTGAGAGGTGCATCCGTGAGTCGGTCTTAATGTCTCTCAGCTTCAGGTTTCTCTTGATGGTATCCTTGAACCGGAGACGAGGGCGCCCTCTCTTTCTGTAACCAGAAGACAGTTTAGAATAGAGGATCTGCTTTGGTAGCCTGTCTCATGAGGTGTCCAGTCCATCGGAGATTCTTTTTGATCAGAAATCAGAAGATCGTCCATAGAGGGCAGTCCCGGCTGTTCGAGTATTTCCTTACATTTCATGAAAGCTACCTGCAAAAGTGTTGAAGTGCTGCTGGCTTTTGCAAGTTACCAGCAGCACTCTCTCGGGGAGCAAATAGAGGTTTCACACCGGCAAGAACATGTCAAGACAGGCGCAAAACTATCTGTCCCTGCAGTGGCTGGTCGGGAGATGTTGGGAGTTCCATACATCAACCGCCCTTAATGCTGCCACAGTGACATGGTTTTCTGTTTAGGGTTTGCTCCCTTAGCCTTCGGTCCTGTCAAGAACCTGTATCACAAGGCAGGGGTTTACAACTCTGCAAGGCAGGGGCGTCAAACTCCCTGAGGTATTGCAATACCAGCAATACCTGAATCCATGTAATATATATATATATAACGTATATACATATATATTTAACAGTGGGGTACATTAATTTGATTCATAGGAATGTCATTTCTTAGCACCATAATAACACTCGTCTTCTAGTCAGTGAGTCGTAAAATGATGTACATAGATATCATTTTTATTGTATTTTTAAAGGGTAATTATAATACAAATGATGTATAAAGTAAAAGGATACAAGTCTCAGTATTTAGCATTGCACTTGGATGTTGGACTTGTATTTATGTGACTTTACCTAAGAGCATCTATTTGTATTTGACCTCATTCCTGAAGCCTTTTTTTGTATTTCAGTGTTAGCAAAAATCTCAGTTTCCTATTCCTAATATCATTAATTCAAATTACTTAGTTGTATAGATATTTCTACAAGGTATGGTGGTTATTTTTTCATTAATTCTTTTAATTAAAAGAAATCATTGTTAAAGCAACTAAAAGTTAGTTATGATGAATTATCATGGGTTATGAATATAGGGATATGTATGTATATGCTTAATCCTTCACTGGGATATAAGACAAAATGGCACATCATGAAAAAAGAGTTGCCTGGATAAATGTCGCGTTGTAAATGTGGCATGTCCCAGTCACCGGAAGTCCCAGTCGCCAGGATCCCAGCCGTCAAGGCTCCCAGTCGTCCAGGGTGCCAGTTATCCAGAGTTTTAATCGTCCAGGGTCCTATTTGTCTAGGGTCCTAGTTGTTCAAGTTTTACATCCTGGCAATATCTAAGGTCATATCAGGACGGGTATCGACATGTAACAGTGCGCATTCATGGCAGCTTTATAGTGCTGCCCTACTGGGAGACCAGGATGTCAGCACCATGACCCCATATCCCACTCAGTCACATTATCCTGACTCTCAGCTAACCAGTCCTTACCCTATCCTATGAATGCCAAGCACCTGGCTAGGAAATGACAAGGGTAAATATTTCAGTCATTGCTTTGACTCGACTAGGTTTCGAACACGTGGGTCCCACGATCGACCAAAATGGGACATCGACACATTCAGCCATCCCGTCAGTTGAATGAGGAAGAACAATTGTATGCAACTGAAATGTCCTCCGCTTAAAGCTGTGTAGTCTGATGACTCATCAAATTTTCAAAACCAAAGCAATTATCTAGATTTGATCCTACATATCTAAATTAGATACTGATGCAGTTATTATTCCTTTGTTTCCACATAGAAGGGAATACTGAGTCAATTTAATAGAACCTGTTATTGCTGAAGCCTATGGTGTCTGAGTTTCGGCGTGCTTTCCAAAACTAATTTGACATGTTCATACTTCAAATATCTCAAATGTTAGCCATTTAAAATAAAAGTTACTTCAAACTAAAGTTATAACAATCAATTGAATATATCTATCTCAGAAAAATGTCCGAAACTCAAAACCATCGGACTATGCAACTTTAATCAACAATAAAAAAATAAAAAAATACCAAAGACTTAGCAATAGCATCCACTACTCTTTGTATACTGCATACTACCTTCCTGCATTGCCTGTGTGCTGCAGATTAACCAGGTCTACGCTTCACATCCTGGCACCTCGTCTCACTAATCCGGCTTAAGGGCTCGACCCTGTCTGTGCATAGACACTCTGTATTCAGAACAAAAGGCTGTGGATTCCGCAGTGGAGTTGACAGCTGGATTTCACATGACGTAATATGAGGTAATATGGTACACAGATGCACCATCTGATGGGCCGTTCAAGAGGACATTTCGACTGCCTGTAATTTGCCTGTCACGAGCCTGTCACTCTCAAACACTGGGCCTGGCTACACTACGTGACTGATCTCATTATGCTTTATGGTCACGCCCTGTCCACTAGTTACCATGGAAACGGGGAGTGTAGTGCATGTAGTGAGGGTTCTGGTCGATGCCCCACGACACACCAACCACACCCCACGACACCCCAACCACAACCAAATCACACCCCACCACACCCCAACCACACCCCAGCACACCCCAACCACACCCCACCAGACCCCAACCACACCCCAACCACAACCCACCACACCCCAGCCACAGCCCAACCACACCCCACCACACCCCAACCACAGCCCAACCACACCCCACCACACCCCAACCACACCCCACCACACCCCAACCACCCCTCAACCACACCGCAACCACAGCCCAACCACACCCCACCACACCGCCACCCGCCACCCTACGTTCGAACATCCACCCCGACTACTCCCACTTCCACCCCAACCCACCCCAACAACCCCACCCAACCACCACGCAACCGAGCAAACCGACACCACCTCACCACACCCTGACAGGGTTCAACCCCATCCCACCGGGCCCACCTCACCCCAACTACCGCACCCTCACTGCCACCCTTATCAACCCACCAAACCTTACCCTACCACACCTCTATCACACCCAAGCCATTCCAACCACCCTCCACCGCACCATACCCCCACATCCCGCTCGTACCCACCCGCCCCACCCCCACACCGCCACACCCCCACACCCCGCATCCGGACCAGTCCTCCCTCCGGACTCATCCCATCACACAAGTCCACACCTCATCCTCATCACACCCTGTCACCACCAAACCCACCAACCAACACTTCCCCCCCCCCCACCCGCTCACACCCCACGAATTTAACCCACCCTCCCTCCTCCCCAGCCACATTTCCACACTCCCACCCTCACCCACACACTTCCAATCGAGCTGACCTCCCACTAGATAAAAGATTCACCCCATACTTACAGTCCACGGGTGAACGACAACGTAGTCTAAATACGGGTGAAAATAGCTTTAGTATGGAACAAGGAGTAGAATGCCTGGCACCAGTGTCAAATGGTTACCTATATCGGCACAGAGTTGGTGAAATGGGAGAGAATGCAAAAAGACAAGATGGCGGCCATAGAACGCCATAGATTTCACTTTTAAAGTCTATTAAACGGCATGTTTTATTACATTTTCCAACTCAAAGGTAGCGGGTAAATATAAAAACATATATAAAGAATAAATATTGCTTCTTAAATTAAGACATTACTCACTCAATTAATTTCCCCAGCATGTTGAAATTCTTCGCCAGCTTTTCTAATGGGTTGGTTTTCACCAATGGGTGTTCTAATGGGTTGGTTGTACTGTAAGTAAGTACAGGGTGGATCTTTTATCTAACCTCCCACCCTTCTTCACTACCCCCACACCCCCGTCACCACGACACCAATGCCACCCACCCTATTGAGACCAGCTTCTCCACCCAACCCAGTTCCACCCCCACCCCTACCACCCGACCCTACCCCACCGCACCCCACCACACATACAGTCTCTGCCACAGCCTGTGTTAACACTGACCCAGTATTGGCTGGTAGGGTTTCTCTGTGGGGCCAATGTGCTCTGGTCGTGTATATTGGAATGCGGCCTATTTCCTTCTTTACACAATTTCTTTTGCCTGGAGTGTAATGAAGAGTCTGTACGGGGCCTCGAAAGTCTTGAAAAGTCTTTAACTTCACTTACCCAATTTCAATGCCATTTCAAGGCCTTGCGTTTAACCTATTTTTGGGTGGTTATTCTTGAAAAGCATTGAATTCCATTTAACGGTCCCCATTTATCTAAATTAGTCCCAAATCGACATTCGCCATTGTTGTTATTTTCCAAATTCCAAATGAAAATCGTCTTGAATTCCTATCAAAAACAGCCTTGAATTCCATATCTTCACATTTGTACGGACCGTGCACTAGGTTAAAGATCAGTTCATTTCCTGATCACAATAATTCACACAGCACCTAATAAAGCAGATAGAACAATATTATTTCAAATATATCTCAGTGAAAAACACCAGTGGAGAAACAGATGTGTAACTGCATCATAGCCGTTCGTAGATAGAACATTTCTACATCCATAACACCAAATCGATCACTTTGTCAGATAGAACCTTTTAATAGTAAGGTTGTGTGTTGGCACTTCCCAGTGAGCTGACACACCAAGCACACCTCCAGTATCTTCCACCCACGCGCCCTTCTGCTTGTTCTTTAAGACATCTTCCCATTCGGCCACCGTGGCTGGTCCGGTGAGGCATGAGGCGCAGTCAATGACCCTTGGTGGCAGAAGGAGGTACAGTCTGTTGGGTTCCTTTTGACATTACGAAGGAACCAACGGACATGGCAGCACAGATCGTCCTTGACCTTGCAGGTACAAGAAGAGAGTTTATTTACAGAACGGGTGGGGGGACACACCCGGGGTCAGCATATGTAATTTTATAGTGCTGCCTTACTGAGTGACTGGATTTCCAGAATCATGATGTAATATCCCACTCAGTCACATTATCCTCACATTGAATAAACGATCCAATGTTCCTATGTATATCCTATTTGTGCTGAGTGCAGATTGGGTAGCGAGAAGTATCAATTTTGTAAGTCATCGGTTTGTCATAACCAGGGTTCCTGCCGTTGACCTCACACACGAGAATCCAGCCAGAGCTTTCACCAATTCAGCCATCCTGTCTGGTTAGAGGGGGTGAACGAGTGGGAGATGGGGGGGCAGCGGGGGGAGGGGGGGGGCTCACGTGACTCTTTCCTATTGGGCAATAAGTGCAGACGCGTGTCGATTTCACACCATTGGCACAACCCAGCCTTCTGATTGGCTGAGTCATCGCTCTCGAAATCCATTTTGCGGCCAATCAGAGCCTCGTAATGCCATCACGTGGCTCACATGGGAACCCGGGATGGGGCTCTACCGGGGGCAGGTGGCGGACGGCCGCCTGGGGTTTTGTGTGCCGATGATTCCGCTTCGGGCCGACAGCAGCAAAACAGCGTTTATGGCTTTATTAGGTACCTGTGCCTTTCCACTAAGCACCCCCGAATGGGCACATTTCACAGCTTGTTTCTGTGGTGGAGTTTTACAACCTAGCAACATCTAAGCTCATATTGTGTTGTATAATTAATTATGTGAGTATTATTTTAGAACGAAGGCGGGTATTATCTAAATCGGGATAATACCCAATATATATATCTAAGAGTGACTGTTTAGGCTACCAACTTTGTGATTGCTAATGTGTCTACTTGTCAGCGACTGTTCATAAAATGTGTAGGTCAAACGACTGACTGGGGCAATGCTCGATGCACTCCCTTCGCAGCTAATTATTCTGCTGTCTTCTTTTGGTCCCTACCACCCTGTCTGGTGGAGTAGCGCATTACATAACACCACCCGGCCGCGCGCTTGGCTGCATCCATTTGGCCCTGGGGGAGCGCTACAGCATGCAAACATTAGTTTTGTGCTGCTGCTCACTACTTGCCGTTCAAATTTTGACTTTATAACAAGCGAGTAAGGGCCTTTTTGTAGGTGCCAGCCAGAGGACTTCTCATCCAAACCGTGACTTGTCTTGTTCATGTACACGTAGGAGTTATATAATAGGATGGTTACTGTCTTTATAGTGATGGGTACATTTCCCAGCTTGTTTCTGTGGTGGGGTTTAACGTCCTACCAACATCTAAGCTCATACTGGAACTGTTTCCGACTTTATAGTGATGGGCACATTTCCCAGCTTGTTTCTCTGGTGGGGTTTTACGTCGTAGCAACATCTAAGCTTATATTAGGATGGTTACCGACTTTAGAGTGACGGGCACATTTCCCAGATTGTTTCTTTGGTGGGGTTTTACGTCCTATCAACATCTAAGCTCATATTAGAACGGTTACCGACTTTAGAGTGCTGCCCCACTGGGATACCTGGCTGCTTGTACCATGACATAATATCCCATTCACTCACATTTTCCGGATGCTCAGCAGACCAGACCATGCCCTATCCTAGTAATGTCCAGTGCCAGGGTAGGTACTGACGCATATCAACTTTGTAAGTCGCTAGTTTGATTCCGCCGTTGTTCAAATCTACGACCAGACGGGATGCCCGAATGAGTTAGAGCGTCCGACTCCCGTGTTGGTAGACCATGGGTTCGTGGGTTCGAACCCTGGTCGAGTCAAACCAATCGCTTTAAAATTGATACTTGTCGCTTCCTAGCCATGCGCTTGACAGTATTAGGATTGGGCAAGGACTGGTTGGCTCAGTGTCCGGATAATGTGACAATGTACAGATGTAAATTTACAGATATATTGTCAATTTGATTATACATATCTAACTTAGATAGCCATACACTTACTAAGCAGGTCTTGTTGCATAGAAGTGATTCCTAAGGCAAGTTTAATAGAACATGCCACTGATGAAGCATAATGCTGACCAGCATTTCAACATTCAATAATAACTGTGCATTTATTTGCTTTTGTGACAAGTTATGTATTCTGTCCATAGCGTATGAGCTCATGTGAGGTTGCTTGTTTTCATTTTTTAAATCTCCAAAGTTAACCCTGTGATAGTGTTGTGGGGGTGATGAAAACGGGAAATATGGCGCCTAGAGCGGGACTCGAACCCACATCTCTTTGCATGCCGGGCCAGTGTCCTAACCATTACACCACCTAGGCTCCCTAATATCACCACACTACCCATGCCTACCTGTCTATGTGGTTACTTGCCTGAGAGGTCAGCGCAGATCAACACACCCATCCCCCTGGAATTGTAAGTTTTGTAATGCTTACAATTACATATATACAGACAATGCACTTACATGTACATACACAGGGTAGGTTCAACAAGTATCCAGCGTACAGCCCATGCAGGATCATGGTCATCGTAACCAGTATCATGTGGGTCATGAAAATGTGAAATATTGCGTCTAGAGCGGGACTCGAACCCGCATCTCTTTGCAGTCTGGGCCAGTGTGCTAAGCATTACACCACCTAGGCTCCCTGATATCACCACACTATCTATGCATACCTGTCTATGCGGTTACTTAATTCCAGGGGGACGAGTGTAGTAGTGTAAAGTCGACGGCCGGCAGCGGTGGTTGTGTAGGCAGGCTAAATAGGAAATCACTACAGACAAGTGGAAGAAAGGCAGAGTATAGAGTGTGCAGAAGGAACCAGAAGAAGCTTGCTTGTTTTGTTATTATATAGTCTCATGAATCCAAGATGGCTGTCACACCTGGTCAGCTCCTCCAATCAGCACTAGGCATTCTTCAATTAACCAATGAACATGTACCCTGCTTGTATCCAAGCCTTGGTTGTTTATGGCTACAGTGCCCTGTTGTGTCTGGGTGTACAGTGATCCGTAAATAACAATTGGGGGAGGGGGGGGGGGGGGGGGGAGAGCGTATGTCAGCTGAGCTGCTAAGGCCCTGTCACACTAAAGGTAGTGCCCCTTTCACACTATCTATAAATCACATAATTTTCTATATTAAACTCAGTAAAGGATCAGCAGCACCATATATACCTTAATGCCTCTGGCTTTACATACTATTTACCTTTTTATATACAATTGTAATTACTATAGACTAGTTCACAACATCCTCCAATGTCTTAATTATCGGAACATTTTACAGTAGTCTACACTGACCTCGCAGGCAAAGTAACCACATAGACAGGTAGATGTGGGTAGTGTCTTGATATCAGGGAGCCTAGGTGGTGTTGGTTCGAGTCTTGCTCTAGGCGCAATATTTCCCATTTCCATCACCCCTCACGACACTAACAAATAGCAGCACATTACGTGTGCGGAAAATGGACGGAACTGAGTGATAAAACACAGATATCTTGCACGGTGTAGATAAACACCAAGTGCCCTCTGCGGATGGACATTAATGCCGCAGCTATAACTCGCGTCATGTGGGGTTTATGTTGGGCATGTGCAGAGGCGGCCTGCTTCTCCCACAGTTCAGTCACCAGCCACAGAGATCTCACATGCTCACAATTCATGGAATACTAATAGATCATTTCCACAGCCAACCTATATTCTGATGTCACTGGCAAGGACAGATATTGTGTGGAAAAATGTCTTGTAGTTATAGAGGATTCCCAGCACCAACCCACCCTCTGATGTCAGTGGCAAGGACTGGTATTCTGGGTGTTAGCTCACTGTGCTGTAAGTTCTGTGGGAAAGGCCTTATACTAATTATAGAAGATTTCCACCACCACCCACTCTCTGATGTCAGTGACAAGGACTGGTATTCTGGGTATTAGCTCACTGTGCTGTAAGTTCTGTGGGAAAGGCCTTATACTAATTATACAAGTTTTCCACCACCACCCACTCTCTGATGTCAGTGACAAGGACTGGTATTCTGGGTATTAGCTGACTGTGCTGTAAGTTCTGTGGGAAAGGCCTTATACTAATTATAACAGTTTTCCACCACCACCCACTCTCTGATGTCAGTGGCAGGAATGGCGGTTGTGGGTCTCATCTCACTGTGCGACATCTTCCATGGGAAAGGTCATACAGATAATTTCCATTGAGGCACCCTCTGGTGGAGGTGGCATGAATCAGTGGTGTGGGTAACGGCTCGCTGCGCATGCTCCGTACAGACGGTGCGTATGGCTGTGACGTGTGCAGCGGCAGAAACCTGATCTGGTGCTTGTGTTATATCGGCTTCAACATGGCGGTCGGTGTTTTAATCGATGTGCACTGTCTCTGTGACTGGGTTAACTAACAATCCAACAGGCCTCCACACCAAGCTGCCACACGCTGCCACGACCTGCCACAACCTGCCGTAACCAGGTTACCGCAAACTGCCACAAATTGTCACAAACTGCCACAAACTGTCGGAACCTGCCATAAACTGTCACAACCTGCCACAAAATGCCAAAACTTTCCACACCGTACCACAATCTGCAACAAACTGCCACAAACTGTCGATACCTGCCACAAATTGCCACAACCTGCCACAAACGTCCGAGAACTACCACAAACTGCCGAGAACTGCCACAAACTGCCGCGCCCTGCCATAAACTACCACTACCTGTTACACAATTCCGCAAAACTGTCACAAACTGCCACAGCCGTCTACAGCATCTGCAACCTGCCACAACATGTCAAAACGTTCCACAACATGCCACAACATGATGTAACCTACCACAACCTGATATAACCTTCAGCAAGTTGCCGCGACATGCCACAACCTGCAACAAACTGTCA
Source organism: Branchipolynoe longqiensis (assembly GCA_030323885.1). NCBI lineage: Eukaryota > Metazoa > Annelida > Polychaeta > Phyllodocida > Polynoidae > Branchipolynoe > Branchipolynoe longqiensis. Next base: position 1,895,367 of record CM059200.1, on the reverse strand, counting down.
CAAACTGCCACAACCTGCAACAAACAGCGACAAACTGTCACAAACCAGAGCAAGCCGCAGAAAGTTGCAGCAACCTGCCTAATCAGTGTTTCTCATAATTTCCCGAAAAGAACACATCCATTTATCATTAATGTAATCTGCAGACAATATTGATAACAGAATTAATGCATGCGCGTTACCTTTATATCTTCTGCTGAATTGAATGGCACTAGTACCGTACGAAGTCACCCGAATATAGTTCCATGGTGAACAGCAAAGTAGTTCTCTATATTTCCAATGACAACTTAGAGAATGTTGTATATAGTCAGAGGCACCAACCTTCTCCTGATGGAAGGCCCTGAACTGTGATCTTGAACCGCGTCTGGTCCCTCACTCTGATCTGAAACCACTAATAGTCACCCACATAAAATCCAAATGGCAACATGGGTGGGATGAAAACATTAATAAACTTAAAGAAATTGAACCATCTGTGGGAAAGCCACCACAGACTCATGCGGGAGTTGTCAATAACAGAACAAGTGTTGCCGGCACAATCTGCCGAAAAATAAATTTTTCGGCAGATTGACTTGTTCTATCTGCAAGTAAATTGTGGCTATCTTCTGACATATAGCCACACTGTGGCTATATGTCAGAAGATATAAAGGTGAGGCATAAATTTGATTTATTATCACCGTGAATATGGACTATGCTGCCGACATGGCGTAAAGGAACCACCAATCAATCAATCAACCTGATGGGTGAGTGGATTGATTTCCAATGCGCCCTCAGCCTTCAGCTTCAACCCATTTTGAAATCACTCACTCTGAAAATCACAGATACCCCATGTCTGTCAAAGCATGTCCACCAATAGGGCTTACAGGCCTGCAGAGATACCGCAAGGTGATGCTTGTGTACTATCAGTCTGTACTCTTGGCTTACTATCGATAAAGCCACGGGACCATGCAAACAAGAACCCCGTCAGTGGAGGTGACCAGGGGACCAGATTACTCTGTATCTTAATGCGATTCATATTTCAGATCATTCAGCGTAAAAGGTGCAAAAGTCAATAATAAATAACACACTTTGTTCCGATTCTTATGGTACATCTGATCAAAGTAAATTTAATTATGCCAGCTTAGATATGTGCAACAATATTGAGCACAATTTTGGTTAGTGTGGCGAATATAAATAAAGATCAAGGTTTCCCAGTAAGTCAATACAGACTAATGATACACAAAGGGTAGAGGCTGATAGTACACGAGCGCCACTTAACGTTATCTCGGCCGTCAAACCCCATCACACACAGTGATGACATCAGCATGTGTGGTGGTCGTCGTGGGTTTGGTCAAACCCGCGTCGATGAAGAGTTGCTAACAGGGGGCGCATTTTGATGGCCTCTTTCTGGGTCCTCAGCGCATCAACACGCCGATACCGGCATGCATAGCGCGGGGAACGCCCCGACGGTGGCGCCAGCGGGCTGCAGCGGTACAGTGCCAGTGACATGTTTTGTCACAGTGACGGTCATATTAATCATAGTTTTCAAACAGTCAGACTTTTTTCTTTTTCGGTGTTTTTTTTTCAATATTAGTCCGTCATGTTTACCGGACGCAGTGGCTGAATTGATAGAGCGCGGGACGCGCGTGTGGGAGATCGGTTTCCGGTCGAGTCATACCAATGACTTATAAAATTGATACTTGTCGCTTACTAGCCTGACGCTCAGCATTAATAGGATAGGGTAACAACTGGGTAGCTCAGTGTCAGGATAATGTGACTGGGTGGGATGTCGGGTCATGGTGCTGGTTGCCTGATTTCCCAGTGGGGCATCACTATAAAGTCACCATGAGAGCGCACTGTCACAAGTTGGTACTCGGCGTGATATGACCTTAAATGTTGCCAGTCCAACAAAATAACCATCAACACAAGCAAATCAAAAACAGTTCCCTTCTCGCATAAACAAATGCCAGAAAGAAAACTACACTGTAAGCTAGGAAACTAAAGATTAGAAAATGTAGACCATTACAAATACCTAGGCCTTGAGTTGGACAGCCAACTAAACTACAACCTATGTATAAACAAAATTATCCGAAAGGTAAACCACATACTGTGGCGATTTGCAAAGCTAAGAGACTACATGACACAAGAAATGTCAATAAAAATCTTCAAAGGCATGGTGCTCACCTATTTGGACTATGGAGATGTAAAAAAGAGTGAAAAAAGATCTTCTAAAAAAACTGCAAATACTGCAGACGAGAGCCCTACAAATCTCCCTCAGAATAGACAAGCTGCAACCCACCTATGACATTCACAAAAGAACCAAAGTAAAATGACTATTAAGTAGGAGAATAATTCATTTGAAAACATTAGCATATAGTTATACTCAAAACAATAAGCTACTAACAAAACCACAAAGGGCTACTAGAGCAAATAATGCGCCACTACTAAAGCAGACGAGAAGCCAAATAAAAGCTCATGAGAGAAGCATGCTGGAAATGGCTGCCACGGTGTGGAATGCCCAAACAGTAAAGGAACAACAAATTCCTGACCTAAAAACATACAACAAATATCTGTGCAAAATAAGGCCAGGAAACCCCCACTAAGCTGCACCGCAAAGGGGCATGTGATATGTCATGTCCCACCAGCAGGACGCCCAATGGAAGGTAACCATGCCAAAAGTAGCCAGATAGCACACAACACAAATACGTACAAGCCTATGATATGTAAATAGGAGTAGGCTAGTCTAATAGTAAGAGTAGAGAAAATAAAACACATATATGCCAAGAAAATTAAAAAAAACTAACATAAGCTATTAACCATATGAACCAACTATCTATCTGCAACTGAAATGCAGGCAATCAAATACCTTATCAGCAGCTACTGTGTGATAAGATAACACCAACACTACAGCTTGCCAGCATTGAAAACCAGCCTGAATACCCTGGCTTATATGCTATGGACAGTATAAATACAGCCTCACTAAACTTTAAAAAAAAAAAGATTGTTCCACAGGTGTACATATATCTGCTATATAACTGCTTGTCTAAGCTGGTTGTGTGGTATGATATACCATATAAGTCCCAATAGATGTGCACTGCACGAGTGCAGACACATGGATGCGCATCTATTTACAGTTAAAGAATTTCATGGATTTGTTTTTGTCATGCCTCTGAAATAAAGTGGGATTGTCTTATTTTATGTTCATTCAGTCTGAATATGATCATAAATGTGTGCGCGCTTTCAATCTTGAAATGGGGGGTGTGCTTCTATTCAGTAGCGTGCTTCTTTTGGGACATATACGGAAGATGTGACTGTGTGATATATAGTTGTTTAAGAAGAAAGCCAATGCACTGGTAGTATTCACGTCTTGCCTGAGTGCCTGTGCTTAACATTGTCTCCTCTGTATCAGATTAGACAGCTATTGGAGCGGTTGTGTTCAGACTGATGACAATATTGAACAATATTGAACAATATTGAACAAGGGGGCATGTTGTTGGGCAGTGATGGGTGTGGCTGATAGCGTAATAATAATTGGTCCTGTATTTTATTTTGTTTATTAAGGTAGAGGCTGAGGATGTGGCATATCTTGATGCAGAATTATTCTGTATGATTTAAACTTAATTAAAGTTGCATAATCCAATGGCTTTTGACTTTCTGCCTTTTCTTTAGATAACTACCTTATGGTGATAAATGTAATTTGATTTACTTCTGTTTGAAGTAATGTTTATTTTCTGGAGATATTTGACGTTCTCTGTGGTTAGAGTTTCTGACTTTTTTCTAGATCAGACTCCTAATCTGAAGGTTGGTGGCTCGATTCCCCATGCCCCAACCTCTGCCAATTTGGATTTCCACCACTGCGGTTAACTTACAGCGTCATCAAAGGCCAGTTGCTCTCATACCATGTCTATGTGGTGTTGGAGGTTAAAAATCCCTTGGGTCGGTAAAAGTGTAGCCTAGGGCTTTCTATCGACAAACTGTCTAATGGTGAAAACAAGTCTATTCAGACTTATCCATAATAGGCAGTATAAATCTTCAACAACAACAATGTGAAACCATGCCAAGTTAATGCTGACATGTATGCTGAACAGCTGACACCAGCAGTCTGATGGCATATTACATTTAATTAACTTAAACTTCCTTTCTATGCAGGAACAAGCGCATATAGTTTCATAGTCCGATAGTTTTGAGTTTCTGTTATTTTTTTGTGTTAACACAAAATATATTAGGTTCATCTTTCTTATCTACCTTACTTTACTTTGAATTAACTTGTATTTTTAAATTGCTAACTTTGGAGACATTAACAGTGCAATCGTACACAATTAATGCTTCTGTGTACATCACAACTCTGAAGCTATATCATAGTGTATCCTTCAGTAGTAACAGTTTCGATCAAATGGACTTAATAGTGCCATATATGCAACAATAAATGCTTAAAGTGCCTGTCATACCATCACAGATTGAGCAACGGACATAAACCGGGCAAAGAATTTACTTGTCCGGTGGTGTTCGGTATCAAAATGTACCGAAATGTGTCGAAATGTTGCAATGGCTGCTGGATGAAATGGATGCTAAATGGACAAGGAACATACATTAACAAATATCCACCGGACGATAACTGGATGACAACCGAATGTCAAACGGACAAACCAAACACCAAACGGATACGTACCAGACTGTTCACCGATGCGCCGAAAAAAAACGACAAACCGAATTCCCTCAACACCATCAACAGACTATTCATGAAGCAAACCGGAGATGGGTACCGGAAATGAAACGGACAAAATGGACTAAACAGACTTAAACCGGGCACCAGCAGTACAAGTCAGTCCGGCGGTGTCTGCTACAAGTTTTGTGCATGTTCAAAACTTGCCATCGCACACCACCGGCCAGAGAATGGACACACCGGATGCATACCATATATAAAACGGACATTGCCGTATTTCACCGGACAGAGTCCATTTTCTATCCGTTTCCCCAGTCCGATAAGGTGTGACTGAGCCATAACACATTCATGTGTATCTGATTTAGATATGTAGAATCAAATCTAAGTAAGTGTTTTAGTTTTGGAAATGTGATGTTTGCATCGGACTCTGCAGCTTTAATAAGTACGCCAGTATCTAGTTGGAGATCTTAGATCAAATCCCGGTAAATGTTGTTGGTTTTGATCCTTTGAATGGACTATGCAGCTTTAATAACTGTTCAAGATTCTAACTTGGCAAGGTAGGATCAAATCCAGGTAGATGGATTTGGTTTTGACAATTTGATGCTTTCAATGGACTATGCAGCCTTAATAAGTATTCAAGATTCTAAGTTGGTTATGTAGGATCAAATCCTAATAAATTAATTTGGTTTAAATATAAGTACAGTCAAACCTCTCTAAATCGACCGACCATGGGGGGGGGCGACTTTAAGTGGTCCATTTAGGGAGGTGGTCGGTTTAGAGAGTTAGAATATCCTTACAATGGTATGTTTGGGACCCAAATAAAGCGATCGATATAGGGGAGTGGTCGATCTGTTGAGGGGTCGGTATAGAGATGTTTTACTGTAGATGCCTTAGGTTAGAAAATGTCATGCTTGTATCGAACTATGCAGCTTTAAGTCTGAAATGTCGATGTTTGATGGGACATTATTTTGGATTGTCTGGAACTGAAATTTTGTTCTTGCTGATGCAGCGTTGTTTCGCATCATTTGATACAGTCAGCTTCTGCATTATAATGCAGCAATATGTGCTCGAGGCGAAAGCCATTTAGAATAGCCACATATTGGATACCAATTCAGTTTGGGCCGTCACTGATCAATATTAATGGAAATTGACGCCTACAATGTAATGTCAGTGCATGTTATTTAGTGTTATTGTCCTGTTGTGTTCATTGATACAACAAGATAAATTTCAATCACTGACATTCGGTCTTTCTCATTTCATGGCTCATTGTCATATCCTAGTGTTGCCAGTGCCACATCCGGAAGCGATAAGTATAATTTGTCAAGTCATGGGGTTCATATGGCTGAGTTTCGAACCCATGACCTGTCATATATGAAACCCTCAACTCATATGGCTATCCTGTCTGGATTGAGATTGTGTGTGTTTACCTAGTTTTAAAATTATGTGACTTTGTGAATATTATTAGTCATGAATGTCTCTCTCTCAGTGCTAGTTGACAATTCTGCTGAGAGTTTTCCAATTGAATAATTGTAAATCCTAGTTTCTATGATAACCAGAAGTATTTCAAGTTTTATATTACGATGAGAACCACATTTTGGATTTGCCTAAATTAGTTTTTACATTTCGACATTAGATGCGATTACACTTGTCAAACATCTATATGTGTTATTTTCAAATGGGGAAAGGAGCAAATCAGAATTGTACTTCTCCTTTCTCCTTTCTCCTGTGAAAAAATTACTGATATAAATATCAACTTGTGTACATTGATCATGTAGAAATAAATATGTTATTATTATTATTAGGAACAGCTGAGTAAGAATATCAAGTCATCTTAATAATACTTCTCACTACCGAAAGTCAAGCGTGAACATTTTCTAATGCTACATATGTAGTCAATATTTGTGCTTTGTTGTTTGTTGGGTTACCTCGCGAGTGCCTTTTGATATAATCTTAGATGTTGCTAGGATGTTAAACCCCAACAAACAATGAAACGCAAAAATTGATCACATAAGCTATCCAGCATTTCGCATTGCCTATGCCAACAATTATGTCACGTGCTTACACTTCAAATATTCCAAAATCTGTCCATTTTAAATTGAAGTTACTCAAAAATAAACCAAAGTGGATTATAGCGATGTACCTACTCTAAAAAAATGGCGAGACTCAAAAGCATCGGAAGGTGCAGCTTAAACTTCTTATACTACGCGCCTAAATGCGACCTAATTTATCAGTATCACACCTCGCTATCATCGCAGCACTAACTCAATTTGATATTGCTGCTCATGCGGAGATATATTCACCCATTATCGCCCACAAGGCTGATTCCCTTGCCAATTATCGCCCACCCAACCCAGCCATTGCCCACATTGTCGTCTGTGCCATCAACCTATATTATCGCTCACTAAGCACACACACACTCACACGCCACGTACACTACCCCCCCCCCCCCCCACACACACACACAACACACACACACACACACACAAACACACAACACACACAACACACACAAACACACAAACACACACACACGCACAAACACACAACACACAAACGCAAACACAAACACACACACCCACAAACACACACATGCAAACATGCAAACATGCAAACACCCAAACACACAAACATGCAAACACACAAACACACACACACAAACACCCAAACACACACACCCAAACACGCAAACATGCAAACACACAACACACACAATCACACAACCACACAAACACATAAACACACAAACACCGGGCGCGGTGGCAGAATCGGTAGAGCGCGGGCCTTGTGTGCGGGAGATCGGGAGTTCGGTTCTAGGTCATGTCAAACCAATGACTTATAACATTGCTAAGTGTAGCTTCCTAGCTCGGCGCTCAGCGTTAATAGGATAGGGGCAATAACTGGTTGGCTTAGTGTCAGGATAATGTGACTGAGTGGGATATCGAGTCATGGTGCCAGCGGCCTGATTTCCCAGTGGGGCAGCACTGTAAGTCACCATGAGTATGCACTGTCACAAGTCGCTACTCATCCTGATATGACCTTAGATGTTGCCAGAATGTAAAACTCCAACAACCACCACCATAACCACCACTCACCCCCCACCTCACACCCACACCCACACACATCCCCCCCCCCTCCTGCCAGGTTGGGGTACAAGGTAACCAAGCCACTGGAACCGCGAACGGCAGCCTCAGTTGGACACCACCCAGGTTGGGGAAAGTGTGTGTGAGGGAGGGGGGGGGTAATGACGTCACTTCCTCTGTAACTCAGTCTGATATCGCCCTAATGGATGAGATCTCGTGGTATCACGTAATCAGCGTGATCAAGTGACCCAAGCGTGTGGGACGGTTTCCATGTGGGTGGACACGGCCAGTGGGAGGTGGGTGGGGGTTGGGAGGGTTGTGGAGCCGGTGGGGGTAGGTGAGGGATTGTGGGGGGCTGGTGGTTGGGGGAGCGGGTTGGGTCCGGTAGGATTAGCTTTACCTTGCGTCACTGTATGTGCATGGGCTGTAATTTGACCAATCAGGTTCAGTCTGCCGCGTCACGTGACCACCATTTGCTTATGTAACCACGGTAATGTCATCACCCAACAACGATCCAGCATAACTGTAATGACACCTCATGGTCCTGACAGAGAATCTATCCTCATTGTCGCCAGGTAGATAGTGTGATGGAGCGTCAGCGACACCACTTGAGTAATAACGGAGAAACACTGAGATAGCTTTGAACCCCAGGTCGCTCCCTGGTTTAATTCGCTAACGCCAAAATAGAAATGATCTGTCACTGCCCAGCCGCGTAGTGCATAACCTCCCTTGCAGTGTGGCCACTGGCAGTAGTTCGAACAGGCCACCCTAGGGACTGTTCCTCCCAACGTGGGGGCACCCGGTGTTACTTCTTAGCAAAAAGGAATCAGCGAGCCGATCTCCCAGTGTAGCAGCACTATAAAGTGACCATGCCTGTGCACTGTCACAAGTCAGTATGCTTTCTGATATAACTCATATGTTTCTAGGATGTAAAGCCCCAAAAAACAACAAAGCAAAACTATTGATTACATAATGTAGGATTAGAAAATAGTCACGCACAAAAGAAACAACCTATGTAGCACAGACTTGTCCCAGCTGGGATGCTGAGACAATGTGGCAAGTTGAGATAGTAAATACAATTTGATTTTCTATATTATTTATATTCTTACGTACAGACAGCAAGTGACAAATAAAGTTGGATGAGATATCCTCTGGTTGGTATTTCAAAGGCCACCTTTGTTTAATCAAGCGATACAATTTTAAAGCCCCAGTCAGACCTTACCGGATTGGAGAAACACTGTCCGGTGGTGTCACTCGGTGTCCGGTACAAGTTTGGAACATGCACAAAACTTGTACTGGACACAACTGGACTGAGGTGTATGGTTGGTGTCCGTTTTAAGTCCGTTTAGTCCGTTTTGTCCGGATACCCATCCGTTAGGTGTCCGGTTTGTATCCTGAAGATTCCTTTGACTGTGCTGCGGGAATTCGGTCCATCGTTTTTTTACCAGTCCGGTAGGTGTCCGGTAGGTGTCCGGTAGGTGTCCGGTAGGTGTCCGGTAGGTGTCCGGTAGGTGTCCGGTAGGTGTCCGGTAGGTGCCCGGTTGGTGTCCGGTTGGTGTTCGGTTGGTGTTCGGTTGGTGTCCGCTCCGTCCGTCCGTTTGACATTCGGTTTTCGCCCGTCGGTTGACCGTTCTTTGTCCGTTGAAAGCGCAATATTTCGACACATTTCGGTCCATTTTGATACCGGACACCAACGGAATAGAACATTCTTTGTTCGGTTTATGTCCGTTGCTCAATCCGGTAAGGTTTGACTAGGCCTTAAAGCAGTGCCATGCATCAACATTGTGACTGACTGGAGGACGGTTAGCAGAGGTGCGGCCGCATGCAACCACCGCTTGAGTCATTTCTCGCCTGATTGGAGGAGAACCAGTGGCGCTGGGGTACCAGGTGAGATAGAGCAGATGGGACAGCACCCACCACCCTACATAAGTAGGCACCTTCATTATACGCAACCTAAATTATACGTTCGTAACACGCTACACAGTACATAACATACAGAAAACAGGGTACCTTATCTATTGCTGTGGAAGCAGCCTTGTCACATTGTAAGTGTGACGTCATCACCTATTGTTCCTAGCCACTTGACCTGGAATTCCGATTAACTAGTAGGCACCAACACTAATTACCTGAATCACTTCTTCAGGAAAAGCAATCTGTTGGTTTTCCAGTTTCTGGTTCTTTACCTTATTGAACTTAATCCTGTACATTCTTGTTTGAATGGTTTCATCTCTTCATCTTAATTACTGACGACATTCGTTACTGTTCTTAAAGGTGCATGGCCAGCTGCTTTTGAGATCAAATATTAGATTCAGTTGGTGTTATTTTACGTCCTAGCAACATCTAAGGTCCTATCAGGACGGGTACCGACTTGTGACAGTGCGCACTCATGACAACTTTATAGTGCTGCCCCACTGGGAGACAAATCCACCAGCACCATGGCCTGATATCACACTTAGTCATATTATCCTGGCACTGAGCTAACCAGTCCTTGTCCTATCCTAATAATGCCGAGCACCTGGCTAGGAAGTGAGAAGTATCAATTTTTAAGTCATTGGTTTGACTCGACCAGGGTTGGAACCTACAAACCCATGGTCTACCAACAGGGAAGACGGGTGCTCTAACTTATTCGGCCATCCCGTCTGGTCTAGTAGGTTCATCATTATAATCCACCTTACTTTAGTTTGAAGTAACATTTATTTTAAATGGCTAACTTTTGAAATATTTAAAGTTCAAATATGATAAATTAATTGTAGCAAGCTTGCCAAAGCCAGCCAGGTGAGGGCAGTCTAATCTGTCTCAGATTACCCACACCCACACACACACTCACACACCCACACACACAGTCACACACTCACACCCACACTCACACACCCACACACACACTCACACACAGCAACACCCATATACCCACACACAGCTACAAGCCAGCCAGGTGAAGGCAGTCTCACCTGTCTCACATTACCAACACCCACTCACACACACACACTCACACACATACATTCACACACAGCCGCAAGCCTGCCATGTGAAGACAGTCTAACCTGTCTAACATTAACCACACATACACTCACACACCAACTCACACACCCACTCACACACCCACACATACATCCGCACACAGCCCTACACATCCTAAAGCCTGCCATGCGAAGACAGCCTAACCTGTCTCACATTAACCACACATCCACTCACACTCACACACTCACACACTCACTCACACACACACTCACTCACACACAATCACAACCACGCCCACCCCCCGCCGACCGGCACATCTCTGGTGACCCCACTCAGACATCTTGGACGGTCCACTTCATTTGGTCCGTCATACATGCGTCGCCGCACACTTTTCGTTCAAAGTGTGCGGGGACTCGACCGGGAATTGAATTCCCAACCTTCCGCACGGAAGGCCTGCGCTATACCGATTCGGCCACCGGGACCTGTGCCCTTTGTCCACGATCTGAGCAGTGGATCTGTGGCTGCCTCGCCCTTCCTATACTTCCGGTGGATACATACCACCGCCGCCTGCCCGCCGCCCGCCGCCGCCCGACATCGGGCGTCTAGACAGCAGGCAGCGGAGCAGGAGGCAGCGTGTGGAGAGTTCCACTTCCGGCATGACCACTATTACCCACCTCCTTCCATCCCTATTGTTGCCCGCATGCCTTGAACTGGGTCACGTGGGGCGGGACGCCGGGAGCTGGTGCGCACCCTCCATGAGCCGTCCATAGCCGGCCGGAACCAGCGGAAAGGGGCAGAATGGGCGTGTATGTGTGGGGGGGGGGACTTATTAACAAGGCGGAACGGAAAGCCAGCAAAATAGCTTCTAGATGTCATTGTTTATGTGGGGTTTGAAGGGCGGAGGGGGAATGGGGTGAAGGGGGGGGGGGGGTACTTATTAACAAGGCAAAAGGGAAATCCAGGAAAAATAGCTTCTAGACTTGATTTTTTTTGTGGGGTTTTGTAAGACACGGCGGGGGAGGTGGGGAGGGGGTACTTATTAACAAGGCAGAAGGGAAATCCAGGAAACATAGCTTCTAGACTTGATTGTTTTTGTGGGGTTTTGTCGGGCGGGTGGGGGGGGGGGAGGGGGTAGTGAGTAGAGCTCTACCTAATACATAATGATTATTGACCATAAGTAAAGGATCACCAGCAACTACATACATACATTCATGCACCTGGCAGTATATACCATTCACCATTATAGACCTTTTGCATTCCCCCACCAATGCGTTTTACCGGTATATTTTACAATCGGTTTGACTCGACTGGGATTTGAACTCCCGATATTCCGCATGGGAAGCCTCCACTCTACCAATTAGGCCACTGCAGCCAGTTATATGACCCTCATGTCCTGCTGGAAAAACCAAAACCCACATCACTAACCCCAATACCAAAGGCTATTCAAGTTTTACAACGAGACGCCGTCATAAAGCAGAAAACAAACACGGATTCGGATCGGCGAACTATTAGTCAACGGGGACCAAGTAGCGGTGAGCGTGGAAGACGATTTGAGATGTGAATATTTAGTGCGACGCCAACGTTCCCCTGGAAGTACATCGCGGACGTCATTGTCAGGCTACTGCCGTGCCTCTGCCCCACTAAGCTCGCCATGCATGGTAGTGACACCTTGTGGCAGCGTCCTGAACCATGGGGATATCGGCTCAGTGGCTATTTTTAGTACAGACCGGACGACTCAGTCGGTTATTATTTCTTCAGTGCACATTTACCTAGCGCGGTGGCAAAATCGGTAGAGTGCATGCCTCGCGTGCGGAAGTCGCGAGTGCGGTTCCCGGTCGAGTCAAACCAATGACTTATAAAATTGATACTTGTCGCTCCCTAGCCTGGTGCTTGGCATCAGTAGGATAGAGCAAGGACTGGTTAGCTCAGTGTGAAGATAATGTAACTAAGTGGGATATCGGGTCATGGTGCCGGCAGCCTGATTTCCCCATGGGGCAGGACTAAAAAGTCACCATGAGTGCGCAACTTTCACAAGTCGGTACCTATCCTGATATGATCTTAGATGTTGCTAGGATGTAAAACTCAACCAATCTTGGCACATTCCTGTTAAAGTTGCATAGTCCATTGATTCTCATGTTGTATTGCAATGGTAAACCTCTACTACTGTGCACTTTAGATCCCTTTGCCTCCTACTCCACATGTACCAGGGCCGCGTTCAGGGTCCGTCTCAGAGGCACCTCGGCGACGTCTCGGTGATGCATTTTGGTCTATTTGCGTTCAGGGTCCGTCTCGGCGATGTCTCGGTGACGCCTCCCTTTTCAGATAGGAGACAACAAGCGCCTCGAAAATGGCCGCCGCATGCAGTGGTTTCATCCAATCAGATCGCAGCATTTCGATTGCAAATGCCATTTTCGAGACAAGAAACTGCCTTTGTGGTTCAGACTAGCGTGACGTCACGGGCACCTCCGAGGCGCCTCCGAAATGGACCCTGAACGTGGCCCAGATCTCCTGCCGCAGTTTTCTGGTGTCGGCTAACAATTAATTCCCTTGGCTAAGACATTTGGCATATTTGTTCATAGTTTCCAGGAAAGACGATCGATTGGCAGATGAGAGAACTCGAAATATTTTGTGTTGTATAATTAATTATGTGAGTATTATTTTAGAACGAATGAGGATATTATCTAAATCGGGATAATACCCAATGTATATCTAAGAGTCAGTGTTTAGGCTACCAACTTTGGAATTGCAAATGTGTCTAGTTGGCAGCAACTGTCCATAAAATGTGTAGGTCTCACAACTGACCTGGGGCAGTGCTCAATGCACTCCCTTCACATCTAATTGTTCTGCTGTCTGCAGAGGTAGGGGCATGGGAACGCGAACCACTGACTTCAGATTAAGAGTCCGACCTAGACAAAAGTCAGACACTCTAACAACTCCACCACCGAGAACATCACGCTTCCGAGATATTTTAAGTGAAAAAATGTCAAATGAATTTCGGTGCGTACATCGAAATGCTGGACAGCATCGGCAATAGCAGTTATAGCGTCTATTAAATCAACTTAATATTCTTTTCTTAGCGTCTGTCTCGTTATATATATATATATATATCATAAATTAATTGAAGAGCTGGGATGGAGGTGGGGCGGCGATGGAGGCAGGGCGGGGCTGGAGGTGTGGCTGGAGATTGGGCGGGGTTGGGGGATGGGGCGAAGGAGAGAGACTGCGGGCGGGGTGCGGGGGCGGAGATGGAAGAGGTGGCGTTTCTTATCTACCATCTAATAAAGGACAGTTCAGTCTTGTCTCAAACAGGAGGATGCTTGTTATGAACAGGAAATGGATCCATCCACCAATCACCCTCCAATCAGATGGATGCCCACCCACACCCACCTCCACACTTATATTCACACCCAACACCACCTCCATCCCCACCACCACCACCTCCACGTCCATCCCCACCACCACCACCAGCTCCATCCCATCCCCACCACCACCGCCACCCCCATCTTCACCACCTCTATCCCCACCAGCATCGTCATCCCCACGACCACCACCACCTCCATACCCACCAGCACCTCTATCCCCACCACCCCCACCTCCACCTGCATCCCAACCACTACCACCTCCATCCCGACAACCACCACCTCCATCTCCACCACCACCACCTCCATCCCCACCACCACCACCATCCCCAACACCACCACCACCTCCACCCCACCACCTCCACCTCCACCCCACCACCACCACCACCACCTCATCCATCCCCACCACCACCACCTCCATCCCCACCACCACCACTACCACCATCCCCAACACCACCTCCACCTCCATCCCCACCACCACCTCCATCCCCACCACCACCACCACCACTTCCATCCTCACCACCACCACCTCCATCCCCACCACCACCACCACCTCCATCTCCACCACCACCACCTCCATCCCCACTACCACCCCATCCCCACCACCACCACCACCACCACTTCCATCCCCACCACACCACCTCCATCCCCATCACCGCCACCATCGCCACAACCACCACCACCTCCAGCCCCACCACCCCCACCTCCAGTCCCACCACCACCACTGCCACCACCACATCCATCCGCACCACCACCACCTCCGTCCACACAACCAACACCAGACCCATCCCCACCACCCTCACCATCCCCACCGCCATCATCCCCTCCATCCCAACCCCCACCATCCCCACCTGCATCACCACCACCACCACCTCCGTCAGAACCACCACCACCATCCCCACCACCAACTGCATCCCCACCACCAGCAACTCCATCCCCACCACCACCTCCATCCCCACCTCCATCCCCACCACCACCACCTCCATCACAACCAGCACCACCATCCCCACCGCCACCTCCATCCCCACCACCACCAACATCCCCACTCTCACACATGCATATATAAATATAAATATAAGTATAATATATACACATTCCTGTATTTACAATGACCTAACATTTGAATTTTATCACTTCGTAGTCAGGTGATCGCCATTATTAGGATAGGGCAAGGACTGGTTGGCTCAAGTGTCAGGATAACGTGACTGAGGGGGATATCAGGTCATGGTTTTGGCAGCCTGATCTACCAGTGGGGAAGCACTATAAAGCCGCCATATGTGCCCACTGTCACAAGTCGGTACAGTCCTGATATAACCTTATGTTAAATATTCCGATAAAACGCATTGGTGGGGAATGTGAAATGGTCTATAAAGGATTAAAAATGGTCTATAAAGGTAAATGATGTATATGGCCAGGTGCATGAATGTATTTGTGTAGTTTTTTTTTGTTCAAGTGTTTTTATTCCTCTGAATAACATGTTGTCAGTGCTAATGCACTGGTCTTCCAGCCCTAATCACAATTGCCTCTACACAGTAAACAAATCTACAACAATATACAAATAGACAATTACAGGAAAATAAGCAAAACATCGTTACATGAATGATAGTTAAAGAACAAGATAAGAAAAATAGAAACACATGCGGGGAGGTAACTAAGTTAGACTAGTATGGCAGGCATTAGTAGGGGTGGGGCACAGCTGGTTATCTTTCTAGTAGTAACATACTCTTTGAAAGGGTGATGGGGGATGTAGGGTGGGCCTTTGTGATTGAACTTACGTTCATGGTAATCTCAGGTGGGGGCCTATTGAGTTAGTAAGTATGTTAATATTGATTAATCATGTACCTCAGTAGGATCCAACTACAATCATTTCCAGGCTCATTCCATTGTAGATGGGTTTTTGGTCTAGTTGGCCGCTACTGGTTGGGTTTACAGTGTTTGTTTGGGGGTGGGGGAGCGGGGGGACAGGGAAAGGAACGGCAACACCGACCCAGTGTAGTTGCTGGTGACTCTTTACTTGTGGTTCATAGTCATTGTGTAGTAAATAGATAGTGTGAGAGGGGCACTATTGTTAGTGTGGAAGGGGCTCAAGAGCTATAGTCACTACCCCCTCCCTCCCCAACTGTTAGTCACGGATCACCACACACACACCCAGCAAGGCAGCTGCAGGGCAAGAGCCACAAGGCATGGTAGTGGTGGGTAGATCACAGTAGCCGTGGTGACACAAGAATGCTTACTGTTCATTGCTGGGCCTAGAAATGCTTGTTGTTCATTGGAGAGCATGGTCAGGTGGTATGCCATATCAGATCCATGTACCGCTATATAATAATAAACCTGAGCGTGCAAACTCTCACTTTTACTCACTTTACTTTCACTCTTTATACTTTTCCAGTCTCTCCTTGCCTGTATCGATTTCCAATTAAGCTGCCTACACAACTACAGCTGCCAGACGACGACTTTACACTTAGATGTTGCCAGGACGTAAACCTCCAACAACCAACCAACTCACTCAGATATATAATATAAATATAATATATAGACACATTCCTGTAGTCATGTTCATCTGTATATATATATATATATATATAAATATATATATATATATATATATATATATATATATATATATATATATGTGTGTGTATCTATGTATCTGTGTTTACATTATATGGTAATACATATGTCTACTATGTGTCTATATATCTAGGCATGTATGCATTATATATGTATGTAACAAGATCTCTATTTATATTCATACATTCATACATTCTTGTATGTATATGTGTGAGTATGTGTATATATACACATCAGTAGATATATATTGACACACATAATACCGGTAGGAATGGTCTATAAGTATGAATGTAAATGATTTGCGCAAACTGTATAATTTCAGGATTAAATTTGAAACCCTTTCCATCTCCCCATAATCAGGATATAGAAACACATTGACACAATATCGCAAAATACCGACGTAAGAAAAAGAGAATCCTGACAGAATGTTGAACATTCTTCACATTGTTGATCCCATCGACAGCCGATCAATATTTGTACACCAGCCCTCAGAGAATGTTGGTTGGTTGGTTGTCTGTTGGACCTTTACGTCCTGACGACATATAAGGTCATAGCTGGATGGGTACAAGATAAAGGATTCACCCGGTACTCGCGGTCACAGTACACGGGTGAATACCAACCCTATATAAAAACGGTCGAAAAAGCGGGTTAATGAATTGAGAGCCTAAATTCACAATCTAAGAAGCAACAATTATTCTTTACATATGTCTTATTGATAGCCCGCTACCTTTGAGTTGAATAATATAATATAATATCTAGTTTAATAAGATTTAAAAGTGAAATCGACGACGTTCTGCAGCCGCCATCTTGTCTTTTTGCATTCTCTCCCATTTCACCAACTCTGTGCCGATATGGGTAGCCATTTGATACTGGAGCCACAGTTTCTACTTCATGTTCCATACTAAACCTATTTTCGCCCGTATTTACAGTACGTTGTCCTTCACCCATGTACTACAAGTACCGGGTGAATCTTTTATCTAGATTGGTACCATCTTGTGACAGTGCACACTGATGGTAACTTTACAGTGCTGCCCTACTGGGAAATCAGGTGACCAGCACCATCATCTGATATCCCATTTAGGCACATTATCCTGACACTGAGCCAACCAGTCCTTGCCCTGTCCTAATAATGCTGAGCATCTGGCTAGGTAGCGATGAGTATCAATTTTTAAGTAATTTGTTTGATTCGACCAGGGTTCAAACCGAAGGGTTTGAATCCCACGATGTACCTAAGCATGAGACGGATGCTCAACTCATTCGGCCATCCCCTCTGGTGCCTCAGGAAATATTCTACAAAGGCTGGAAGACCAGTGTTTTTCAACTTCCGGTTTGTGATATACAGATGAATAAACTTCCGACAAGTCTCAACATACTCTTAATATATCACGCTGGCGTTTCGTACTATAAACCTGCCACCATTGCACACATTCGAATCTATTTCCATATTATCTCAGATGTTGCTAGGACGTAAAACACCAACCGCAGTGGGATCCAATATCGCAAACATCTAGCGCTACTCAGTGAGGGGAGTTTCTGTTCTTCTGTGCCTACTTCCGGTTCGATAATGATGTGATATGTTGGAAAACGTGATATATTCGCAGAGGTCACGACCTCTTGCTGGTCCCCGTCTGGTGGTCTGTTTGTCTATTTGTTTTGGACATTTGGAATCAATACAATACCGAGTGTGTCTGAGCCTAATCACGCACCGCCAGGAGGCCTAGCAGTCAACTTTAAAAGTACAGTTTCCTTCTACATATATATATATATATATATATTTATATATATATATATATTTATATATCCTCAGCTGCGACTTACACACGCCAACATCCAGTGGAGGTGAGGAGAGCCGCAAGTGGCGTCACCCGTACAGTGATTGATATTGCGGAGTGTAACAATATTAATAATAATTCCCTTCGGTATATTTACACTTGCATAATGCGTTATACATCATGGCGGAGGCGCAAGTGACAGTGTAGCGCCCAGGATAGAGGTGCGCCGGGGTGGAGCCCCCCCCGGTCACGTGGTCAGAGGGGGGGGGGGCATACAACAAGTAAGCCACCCCATCCATATTTAGGGTAGGAAATAAACATATAATCCCTTACGTGCATTTATACTCGCATAATACTTATACACCACATATATCCATATATATACCTATATACATAATACTACATATATATACATCATTCTACATATATACATAATAGATATACCGAGCGTGGTGGCTGAATCGGTAGAGCGCAGGCCTCCCGTGCGAGAGGTCGCGATTCCAATTGCAGTAAAACCAAGGACATACAAATTTGATACTTGTCGCTACCTAGCTTGGCACTCAGCATTAATAATAGGATAGGGAAAGGACTGGTTTGCTCCATATCAGGATAATATGACTGAGTGGGATATAAATAGGGTCATGGTGTTGGCGGCCAGATTTCCCAGTGGTGCCACACTAAAAAGTCTCCATGAGTGTGCACTGTCACAAGTCGGTACCCGTCCTGATATGACCTTAGATGTTGCCAGGACATAAAACTCCAACAAATAACCAACCACCCAAAGCCCTGTTCTCGCGTGTCCTGTAGGTTGGTTGTCTGTAGAGGAGTACGTAGCCGCCATTGCATGTTTCACAAAGTTGCCTTCGCCTCACATCCTCGCCGTCTGGGGGCGCTACAATCTAACGGCTCATTGTGCCGTATGGATCGGCGCCGTACCGTCGCTATAATTGTCTCCGCCGCCGCTTGCGGCGCCACCACCGCCGCTGGTAACCACCAGGGGCCGTATGCATGAAGAATTATTTATCGGCTCCGGTGTTAAGGGCGGCGTTCGGGTTAATTAAAGCCAGTGTTGGGAAATGGGTCACGGGGTATGTACGGTGCCAAAGTGTGGAGGCGTTAGCTAACCTATAAGTTATTTATAGATTTGGGAAATCCCTCTGAGCCTGTTAGCGGTGAGCAACGCTATTTGACAATATGGCCACCGATTCGGCGGCGGCGGCGTTAATATCGCTTCAATTATTGCTTTCATTTGAAAAAAATTTGGTGGCCGCATTAATATCGTTTAGATTTTGTGGTTAATTTGACCAAATTTCACTTCTTGAATATCTTATTCTGTTAAATATGATACCATTGAATAGATTAGGGCCTAATATATAGCCGCTGATGTGGCGGCGGCGGCGGCAATTTGTTTTGTTTACAAATTACATTCGTTGATTCGACAATATGTATATCACCGCTGATTTAGCGGCGGTGTTAATATCGCTTCGAATTTGTGGTTAATTTGATAAAAATTCACTTTTAGAGTATGTAATTCTGTTAAATATGATAGCTTTGAATAGATTTTGCCATAATATATCGCCGACGATGTGGCGGCGGCGACGGTTTGTTTAGTTTACATTCGTCGATTCAACTATATTAATATCGCCGCCGATTTAGCAGCAGCGTTAATATCGGTTCGATTTTGCAGTTAATTGAGTTAAATGACCACCCAGGTGGTCATTTGCTGTCATTGCTGGGGGGCAGGGTGAGGCCAGTGAAGCAGCCATGCCCACCTGTCAATCACCAGCCCACCACTACCCTGATGGCCTAATCCTCTCCAGCCAATCACAGGCCCTTTCCCTCACTCTCCCTCCAACTCTGTGTTGCGCACACCTCCTCACTCTTCCACTGACACTCGTCAGCTACATATCTCCACTGAAAAAAAACACCCACCCACTACCACTTGTCTTGATATAAATCAAACACAACGAGACAAATCAAAACAAAAAACATTTAATGATACAAAAAGCACCTCCCCGTAATTTTCCTAAAATTATGAATAGGTTAATTTCTCCTATTAGCCACTCAGCACTATCTTAATATACATGTGTTGATAAGATCAAGCACACCTGATCAAATACCCTAAAAACCCCAGTGATCCACCTGATCACTACTTATATCATTGCTGAGTCTTCTCACTCACTTCACTCATGATCCTCATATATTGTGTTGATATATTGTGATGTATCTCTCCCACCTGATGAAATGTTACGTTCATTAAAAACATTGTACATATGTTCTTGACGATTACATTAATGACTCGCATAACTTCATGTTCATGTCAGACTTGGCCTGCGGGCATGCTCAAACACAAAGTACTATAACCGAGACCGCCGTTGGATGAGATTGTCATGAGAATAAAGTTATGTCATTCCCACCTCTGCTTCCTCGTACCTCCGTGCCCCTATGCCAGTAAGGTGATACAATTTCACTTTTAGAGTATGTAATTCTGTTAAATATGATAGCATTGAATAGATTTGGCCCTAATCGGTACCTAACACCACCCGTAAACCTGTTATGCGCTGGGGTTAGAACCTCCGACCTTAAACTCGCGGTGTCTCCCTAACACTGCTCCGTACATACCGACTTTTCGCCGCTAAATTAGAAATCCTGTCCAAAACCAGTTTTGGCTCGCTAACACCGCCCCATGCATACGAGCCGTGGCAGCGTAGCGCCGAACTAAGCATGGAGAGAGACGTCAGGAGAACATCCGTTATGTGTATGGGCGTAATCGATTAACACGACCCGGGCGATTCGGGTCACCCGAGTTGCTAGAATTTCAAATCGAACACCGCGAGTGGAGTTGACAAAAATACGTGCTGTGTGCAAAATTACCCCAGTAACCCACCTCTTGGCTGGGGTTTGCTAGGACCGATGACATCACATTTGTGCTGGTACCACCCTGCAGCATAATAGCTACCACTACCAGTCCTACATGTTGTTTTTTTCGGTAATAACACAGATTAATAAAATGGAAATATAACTAAACTATGCAATAATAAAATACTTTAAATCATATATTGCTGTAGTTATGTCGTTTATTAAAAAAAAAAAAGGTCTTGGATTAAGCCACCATTTTTCCCACCCTGAGCATGGAGAAGCACATTCAATTATTTGACCTGAGTCTGTAGGATGTGGGCATGCGCCAAAGAGTGCCTCAGGTGACCCGAGTTGATTAATCAATTACGCCCCAAGGGTCAGTGTGTTATGTTTCCTGTGAGCATACGCTTGCGCATGACTAACCCTCTGACGTCACCCTCGCAATATGTGTACGCTACTCATAAATTGTTCTCCATTTGTTACAATACGTTCAACATTGGGAGTGAAGCATAACAGTTTATTTCCGACATTTGGTTTGTGCAGACATTGCTAAGGTTTTCAAAAGCACATATTACTCAATGCAGTGAAATACTTAAATTTGATATCGATGACAATTTGAGGAGTAAGAGCAGGCGACATTTAGCTTGTGTAAACAAAGGTAACATGTATCAGTAAGGTGCCACATTTTTCATTTCTGTGTTATACCAAATGCTCTGAGCTCCTTTTTAAATAAGAGCAGACGTTTAGTGTGTGTGCAGATCATGCGGATGGTTCCACTATTATATAATCACTGGAATATTCTCTGTGGCGGAGTCGTTAGAGTGTCTGACTTTTTTTCTAAGTCAGATGCCTGATCTGAGGGTTGGTGGTTCGAGTCCTGGTGTCCCCCCCCCACCTCTGCCAATTTGGATTTCCACTGTGTAGAACTTACAGCGTCATCAAAGGCCGGTTGCTCTCATACCATGTCTATGTGGTGTGGGAGGTTAAAAATCCATTGGGTCGGTAAAAGTGTAGGCCCGGGCTTTCTATCGACAAACTGTCCACAGTAGGAGAGTCCACATCGCGGCCCTGGGAATCAGCTATCTGATTGCAAATCCTGCTACAATCATCTACCACCGAGAGCACGTCCCCCAAATAAAGATCATACCTCTGCTCGAAAATTCCTTTGCGCAGACAATGACAACGTATTATGTTATTGTATTCTATAGCACTGCATCACTGGAATACCATGCTTGTTGGAGTTGTACGCCCTGACAGCATTTAAGGTTATAT
Organism: Branchipolynoe longqiensis; assembly: GCA_030323885.1. NCBI lineage: Eukaryota > Metazoa > Annelida > Polychaeta > Phyllodocida > Polynoidae > Branchipolynoe > Branchipolynoe longqiensis. The sequence continues at coordinate 1,872,860 of CM059200.1, read as the reverse complement.
CAGGACGGGTACTGACTTGTGAAAGTGTGTGCTCATACTGATAGCATCTTTATAGTGGTAGCCAACTGGGAAATCCAGCCGCCAACACCATGACCCGATATCCCACTCAGTGACATTATCCCAACACTGAGATAACCAGTCCTTGCCCTATCCTATTAATGCTGAGCGACGAGCTAGAAAGTGACAAGTATCAATTTTATAAGTCATTGGTTTGACTCGACCGGGACTTGAACTCGCGATCTCCCGCACGGGATGCCTGCACACTACCGATTCGGTCACTGCGCCAGGTGGGATACCATGACTCAGGCACTATAACCCAATACCTTGCTCAGTCATATTATCATGACACTGGGACCAACCGGTCCTTATACTATTCCACAAAAGCTGCGCACTCAATCAAGTATCAAACCTAGGAGATGGGTGCCCAACCCAATAGGCCATTCCGCCCGGAAAGGACATACTGAATAACTGCGTTCTGTGTGTCCTGTGTCCCTCATTCCAGACCTCCAAACTGTCTGCTACCCATTTCCACACAGACAGACACACACACAAACAACAGAAGCTTTCCCTACAACTAAGCCAACCCTGCACGCTAACGCTAACGCCTGAATTACCAACCCCTTCATTATCGCCCACTCCCTATTATCGCCCAGGCTGGCGCACTCGAGCGGAAGTAGCTGGGGGGTGGGGTGGTGGAGTGGGAGGGCGAGGCTGAGGGAGGGGGGGGGGGGGCTGGGCTTCTTTTTTGACAAGTCGAACAGCCATAGGTGGTGGGTGGTGTTGGTGGTGGGGTGGACTGTATGATGTATAAGGCACAGGGGATTGACCTCCCCTCCACCCCCTACCCCTCACCCCTCACCACCCCTCACAGAGGGAGGCGACCACATCTCTACCAGCAGAGGAGCTGTCCTGTATATTTCATGATGCACACATTCTTTTTTTGTACCAGTAATATGACAGCGCTATATTTCCTACGTACACATTGTTTACGAGGAGATATGAAAGTAAATAAAAACTGTATTTTATTGTGAACTTGGACAAGTAATACTGAATTCATACAAGTGTTTGATTAAATCAGTCTCCCCATGTGATGAGTAATCATAGTACCCGTTTTGGTCATTTTTCATGTTGGTATGCAATGGCTTTTTGTCTTTTTGTCATTTTGGTGTTCTCTGTGGCAGACTGGTTAGAGTGTTTGACTTTTTTCTAGGTCGGACTCCTAATCTGAAGGTCAGTGGTTCGATTCCCCATGCCTCCGCCTCTGCCAATTTGGATTTCCACTGCTGTGTATAACCTACAGCATCATCAAAGTCCAGTTGCTCTCATACCATGTCTATGTGGTGTGGGAGGTGAAAAATCCCTTGGGGCGGTAAAAGTGTAGGCTCGGGCTTTCTATCGCCAAACTGTCTAATGGTGAAAACAAGTCTATTCAGACTTATCCATGATAGGCAGTATAAATCTTCAAAGAGTGATGCCCTGTAGGTCCTGTTTCATTTTTGATATGCAATGCTCTCTTTGTCCTTTCTCATTATCTATTTTTCTCTACACACACCGGAAACGGTGGCCGAATCGCTAGAGCGCAGGCCTTCCATGCGGGAGATCAGGAGTTTGAACCCCGGTGTAGTCAAATCAATGACTCAGAAATTTATTCTTGTCACTTCCTGGCCTGGCACTCGGCATTAATAGGATATGGCAAGGACTGGTTAATTCAGTGTTAGGATAATGTGACTGTGTGGAATATTAGGTCACGGTGCTGGCAGCCTGATTTCCTAGTGGAGGAAGCACTATAAAATCGCCCTGAGTGTGCACTGTCACAAATCGGTACCCATCCTGATATAACTTTAGATGTTGCCATGACCTAAAACTCCACCAACGAACCAACGTCTCTACACACAAATTTACCAAGCACAGCTGACACCACAGCAAGCAACCAGCACTCGCCCCACCAGCGCATCCACTGGTGCTGCGTACAGCATTAGCTATAACCCGAAAGCAAATAAAATAGACTTGCAAAGCCAAACCCGAAAGCCGCTCCATCAAACTCAGTCCACTTCATACTGCGAAGCGCTAGTTGAACACCATCTCTCATGATTCATCTACTGCGCAGGCCCTGGCAATCCCAAATACATCTCTGCAAATACTGGGTGATCAATCTAGTGATTGATTGAGGTTTTCACCAGCAAGCAACATCTAGGACCATGTTGGAATGCGCACTGGGTTGTGACAGTGAATGTGTGCTTAGGGTGGCTTTATAGTGCTGCCTTGTTGGGATATCCGATCCTGTCATATTATCCTGACTTTTGGAAGCAATCAATGCACAAAAAGGGGCTGGTGCATTAGCACTCAAACAGGACACCATTGACTTCACCGGAAAGAGGTCGGTGGGGCAATTTTGATTGATTGTTGGAGTTTTATATCCTGGCAACATCTAACGTCCTATCAGAACGGGTACCGACTTGTGACAGTGTGCTCTCATGTCAATTTTCTAGTGCCACTGCACTGGAAGATTGAGATGTCGGCACCATAGTCTGATATCCCAGTCAGTCATATTATCCTGAGACTGAGCATGCAAGTCTTTGGCATATCCCATTAATGCCAACTGCCAAGCATCAATTTGGTAAATCAATAGTTTTATTTTGGACTTGATTTGAACCCACGATCTCCCGTACAGGAAGCCAACCAGTGCTCATAATGATTCAGCCATCCGGTCTGGTTTGTGCTATTGAATCGACTTCCTGAGGACCAACCAATGTAGTGATAAGAATAATTTTGGTTCATATTGGTAGGTTTTGTGTAGGAAGCAGTGTTACTGACGGTGGGAGCATCATGTCTGGTAGCCCGCAGTTACTAACAACTGAATGATATGGCTCTATCAGTAAGAACACTGGCTGGCGTTCAGTGTGGTATATCAGTGATGTGAACGCCAACAATAACTTACAATTGATCCTTGTGGCTTCCTAGCCTGGCACTTGGCTTTAGTAAGACAAGGAATCTTCTGATTTCCTTAGTATCACGATAATGTGACTGAGTAAGATATTGGTTTATGGTGCTCGCAGCATTGTCTGCCCGTGAGTCAGCATTATGAAGGTTGGCATGAGTGTACACTGTCACAAGTCGGTACCCCGTATTAATATGACCTTAGATGTTGTAGTACTGCATACATGAACCTCACCGCCGCACGGGGTGGCAGGGACGGGGCTGACCTCTGTGCGGCAGGCCAGGGGGTGCTCCTCCCATCCCCCGTCTGTGACTGGCTATTGGCCAACCCTCACCATGAGAGGTCACCTGTGACGTGGCTTGTCAAGGGGCGGGTCACTTGGAGCTGTGCCACCACGGAGACTGGACTAAAAAGGAAATAAATGGCAAAGCGTACATTTATCTTTGCTGTCTTCTCTTCACGTTGCATCCAATAATGACGAGGGGAGCTGGCCTTGCATTACGACACGACCTATAACAGGATGTAAAGCAGCAATCAAATCAAAATAAAACAAATCCAATGGGAAGTACGCTACTACAAACAAGAACTGCCATGACGCATCCCATCCATCTCACCTTCCCACGCTCGGGTTTTTCCTCTTGTCAAGGACCAGACGGGATTACCGAATGAGTTGAGCGTCCGACTCCCATTTTGGTAGATCGTGGGATTTGAACCCATATGTTTGAATTCTGGTTGAGTCAAATTGATGACTTAAAAAATGTATACTTTTCGCTTCATAACCAGGCCCTCGACATTATTAGGATAGGGCAAGGACTGGTTGGCTCAGACTCAGGATAATGTGACTGATGGGATATCAGGTCAGGCCATATTCACGGCGATCAGGTAATGGTGCTGGCAGCCTGGTCTCCCAGTGGGGCAGCACTATAATGTCACCATGAGTGAGTGGGCCTTGTCACAAGTCGGTACCAGTCCTTAGATGTTGCCAAGAGATAACACTCTAACAACCAACCATCCCCTATCAAGCCTTTGATGGACGGCATTATTAGGACAGGGCAATCACTGGCTGGCTCAGTGTGAGGATAATGTGACTGAGTGCGATATCAGGTCATCGTGCTGGTGGTCTGTTCTCCCAGTGGGGCAGCACTATAAAGTCACAATGAGTGTGCATAATCACAAGTGGAGAGGTAACCATCCTGATATGACCTTAGATGTTGCCAGGACATAAAACTCCCAAAACCAACCATCCCCTGTCACGCCTTTGATGGTCGCCAGCCCAGACAGACTCTGTCTGGAGGAGACTTTCCTGAGCAGAAGACGCGTTCACTAGGGATATGCGTAACATATTATGTGTTGAATCATTCGGTGAGGAATGACGTGACAAGAAAGTGCAGTTAACAAGACTTTATTACAGGCGGGCAGAAGCGCCCGGGTCCCAGCCCTAAAGAAAATTAACACGTAGCAGTAAGGCGGGTGGGCAAAAAAGGAATCCATTGTAGTAGTATGGTGGTGAATTTGTCCTTGTCGCTGGCTTGCTGATAAGTGATTGGAGAGCCGCGAGCCAGAGATGGCAGGAAGGAAGGTGTGAAAGAGGGCTGGCCAACCAGGTGCATGGATAGTAGACTCATTCATCAACCGGAAGTTGAATCTCAAAAGCACAGTGGGTGGAAGTGGCAGCATGGTGTTCCCACTGAATCAAACACAGTGAGATATTGCGACCAATTTACAATGCAACTATAAATAACAAATAAGATGCTACCATTAGCATCTATATGTGTGGCTGCACCGTAATATTACAGTGATGTATCATATTTCGACTATAGCGCCACCACTGGCCAGCTATGACACTGTCTTTGACATAGGGCAATTGTTGTTGGTAATATAGCAGGCTGTCAAGCATCTTATTTTTCCCTATTTTGTTTACGCTGCCCTATGTAGACCTTTTTTCGTTTTAAAAGTCCTATTTTCTCCCTATTTTTTTACCAGTTGCATCTTCCACCCAAAAAACGCCATAATTTGTCTCTGCGCTGCACATTATTTGTTCTGGATTAATAGAAAACAAGGTTTGAGAATGTCACTTTTGCAACAGTTTTGTCACGAAAGGTTTATATTTCAAGAAAAATAGGGGACACATACTAATCGGGGGTTGCCTACTAAGCTGCGTAATGCGGTAGACTACAGATCAAATAGAATGAGAGTTGAACATGTAGCATAGTATGATCATACCATGCATTACAATTTTAACTTCAATTGTTTGTTTTCTGTTTTCCTACTTTTTGAGGTGACTGCTGATTTGATGGCCTCTATACACTATTTTAGTACATTTGATGTTATACAAAATTCCTATTTTGTGGGGAAAATCCCTATTTTATCCCTATTTTTCTATGTTGTTGACCCACTGCCTCATGTGATGCACTGATATAGTTGTATTCCTCTGAATATAGTCTTAAGTTAGTGTCATAGTGTCTGGGCTTTCAGTTATGGATAATTACAACCATTTAAACTGTATGACGGTAAGTGACGAAAACAGCATATCATGACTATAAGGTACATATATAGTAAGTGTATGTAACAACTTTCAGGGAACTGTCGGAAATTTCCAGAAGTCAAGTTTTATACACGACACGCATACCATAAGATTACAACTATTCATATACCCAGTCATTACCTGATCACACACTCTGCTTGGAGAAGGTTCTGTCAGTGTTGAACCTCTATTATCGCCCACCTGGCTCCCAACATCCCCTTCTCTCCTATGCCACTTGTATTGCCACCTGATGCGCAGTCGTGTGGGTGATGAAAATGGGAGCAGAATACAAATCCACACTTATTGCCATTTAACAGCTAGCATGCACACCATTATGCTACCTAAGCTCCCTTATGCAATCACCCTATTCACACATACCTGTCAGTCTGGGTACTTGTCTGAGAAGTCAGTGCAGACTACTACACTACCTATTAATACCCATTCTGAGATGACCGTTATGTAGGTCACGGCAGGTGCGCTTTGGGCCCACAGCCCTTATGAAGAGGCCAATTTAGGCTCGGTTTGATTAGCGGTATTTGTGGTGAGGACCATAGTTACCTGTAGGTAATTATGGTCCACTGGCCGGAGCGAACCCTTAATGGGACACCTGCCGAAGCGAGTCAGGTGCGGGAGGGAATGAATCCCTCTCCTGCAGAGATCAAACAAAACTATCGCTCTTTAGCAGTAGCCCCCGAAATGTGCCCACCCTCACCCACCTTCGTATTTATAGCACCGTGGGAACCTCCCAAATCCAGACTCAACATGGCCAGTGCCATCGAAAGCCGGCCTTTAGGCGCCTGCCTTGCCCGGGTCGAGGAGTTTCCTAATGGACTTCCAGATAGGATGGGCCCGTACGAGTCAAGCTATGGTTCCTTTGATGCCCACCAGGGGAGGGATGATCAGGGTAGAATGTGGCGTGCTGCCAGTAAACATGCAGATGGTCATTAGTGCACACTAGACTGATATTTAGTGCGCAGTCAAAGTCACTAAATGTCGACCACTATCCACAGTCCTCTACTAGGCCTAATTATCGCTCACTGAAAAGTGTCTCTAAACATTGACATAACTGACATTTTTGTTGGTAGATTAATTGTTTAAGCAGGGGAAATTTCAGTCGCAGGCGATTGGTCTTCCTCATTCCACTGCTCCTTGCCCTATCCTAATAATGCCAAGCGCCTGGCTAAGAAGCAACAAGTATCAATTTTTAAGTCATTGGTTTGACTCGACCAGGATTCGAACCCACGACCCCACGATCTACCACACGGGAGACGGACGCTCTAACTCATTTGGCTCTAACTCATTCACATTGACATTGACATATGTGGTTTAAAAATACATAATGGGTATAATATAATCCATATGATATACCTGGTGTGATATCTTTGTTAGGGCTCAGTGTCAGCATAATGTGACTGAGTGGGATATCGAGTAATGGTGCGGGTGGCCTGATTTCCTAGTGGGGCAGCAGTATGAAGTCGCCATGAGTGTGCACTGTCACAAGTCGGTAGCCGCCCGGATATGACCTCAGAGGTTGCCAGGCCGTACAACTCCAACAACAAGCCAACCTATATTAGATAGGTATGGTATATTAGTGAAGTACTAGACTTGAATTAGGTATGATAAAATAGGTAATGTTAGACTGTGTATAGACACATTGGCCGATGACGTCATTGTCAGATGATACACACTTCTGAATGGTCTGGTCGAGAAAACAGAGCAAATATGGGTCGTTTTCTATAGAAATCAGTGGCTCAATACTTCAATTAAATTGATCATTTTCCTATGTTTGAACTTTCCACATTGTCCTACCCACTGAATTTCAACTCGTTTTGTTTTTTTTTGTCACAGTGTGTGTCAGTTCAATGCGTCAAAACAGTTTTATAATAGCCATAAGAAAATGTGTTTCTGACAGACTGTCACACTGACAAATTGTCAAATGACTGTCAAGCTGACAGACTGTCAAATTGAATCAGTGAATGCAGTGCATCTCAGCTTATCGTGGTTTTGGCACTGGATCTGATTGTCCAATTCTTCCAATATTGGGAATACATCGAGGAATACAAAATATAAGTAAATTGATTAGCCTAATTGAATCAAAACCACAAAACCTTAAACATACCTCAGCTAATAATGAACTAAATTGCATCTGAGTCAAACCAATGACTTATAAAATTGATATGTTTAGCAACCTAGCCTGGCACTCAGCATTAATAGGATCGGACACTGACTGATTAGCTCAGTGTCAGGAGAAACCTGAAGCTGAGAGACATTAAGACCGACTCATTGACGCAACTCTCACAGCAGAGAGCGGCAGTCAAGTAATGAAAGCAGTCTTTGTCGCATCGCGACCGACAGCATGATGATGATGATGTGGGATGTTGGGTCAGGTAGCCAGTGGCCTGGTCTCCCAGTGGTGCAGCACTATAAAGTCGCCATGAGTTCACACTGTCACAAGTCAGTACCCATCCTGAGATGACCTTAAATGTTGCTGGGACATAAAACAACAACAAACAAACCAGGGCTTCATTAACCTAACACTTTGTGCTTAAACCCGGGGCAGCCCACAACTCCTTATTTGGAGTCGCCGGCATCCTTGACAAGGTCACGTGATACTGTGTGACATTGATGTTTATAGCTGTGACCTAACTAGACCCAAGTGACTGATCACTATGCACTGTCTGTTTAGAAAACGCTGAAGGAACAGTTACCATGGTGACGGACATGTTAAAGTTGCATAATCTGATGGTTTTGAATTTCTGCCATGTTTATTTCAATAACGTTGAGCGCTAGGATTTACTTTTACTTTAATTTGAGGTAATTTTGATTTTAGGAGATATTTATAATATCTCCTAAAATCAAAATTAATTTTGGTGTGCAAATCGAAATACTGGATAGCGTAGAGATTTTGTTTACACATTTTCAAGCATAACATAATTTAACAGCAATAGTACAGGAGCATGAATCTGCAATAAATGTTGAAGTCCTGGTCACATACACGTTAGTGAACGTAGTTGAACGTTGTTGAAGGTAGGATAGATTCACATGGGCCTACCATGGTGTAAGCACATTAAACTAGAGTGACAAAACGTTTAGGTATGGCAGGTTTTGGTACGGATAAATACCTTACAGCATGGATGCTGGTATGTTCAACTACGTTCAACTACGTTCAACTACGTTCAACTACGTTCAACTACGTTCAACTACGTTCAACTACGTTCGACTACGTTCGACTACGTTCAACTATGTTCAACTACATTCAACTATGTTCAACTACGTTAAACTACATTCAATTATGTTCAACTACATTCAACTATGCGTGCCTGTGTTCAACTACGTTCAACTATGTTCAACTACGTTCAACTACGTTCAACTACGTTCAACTATGTTCAATGTACATTAGCATCCACTATGGTCAACTATGATTAACTACATCCAACTATGTTCAACTACGTTTAACTATGTCCAACTACGTTCAACTATGTCCAACTACTTCCAACTACATCCAACTACGTTCAACTACGTTCAACTACGTTCAACTATGTTCAACTACGTTCACTACGTTCAACTACTTTCAACTACATTCAACTATGTTCAACTATGTTAGCCTCCACTACGTTCAACTACCTCCACTAAAATGTATGTAACCAGGCCTTTAATGTGTATATCAATATCAATGTTGAATACATAGGATATAAATCTCCAGATAAATCAGAGCATTTATGCAGTCACATATAGACCATTAATGTATAACAAAGCCTTTATACAGTCACATCTAGGCATGTAGTGTATAACAAAACCGGTATACAGTCACATCTATGATCTAGGCATGTAATGTATAACACAGCATTTATGCAGTCATATCTAGGCCGTTCATTTATACCAACTCATTTATGCAGTCATATATAGGCATGCACTGTATAACAAATCCGTTATGCAATCACATCTAGGCCTTTAATGCATAATACATCCTTTATGCAGTCACATATATGCCTTTAATGTATAACAAAGCTGTTATACTGTCACATCTAGGTATTTAATGTATAACAAAACCTTTATGCAGTCACATATGAGCCTTTAATGTATAACACATCCTTTATGCAGTCACATCTAGGCCATCAATGTATAATAAAGCCTTTATGCAGTCACATCTATGTCGTTAAGGTATAACCCAGCCTTTATACAGTGATCTCTAGGTATATAATCCAGTCTTTATGTAGTCAAATGTAAGTGCTTAATGTATAAGCCTTAGCAGTTACAATCCTGTGGGTTGATGTGTGGATGTTGATACACTTACAGCCTGGCTTGTAGGCTTATCTTAAGGTTTACACTCCATCTAGCCTATCTCTGTGACGATGATCCGTTAACATCAAGGGTTGTGTACACACGTGATGTAAGGCACGCTGCCATTGGCTGCTTGGCTGGCGCTGAAAGCCCACTGGGCAATGAGTTATGAGGGCTGATGATGGTCTATGTAACAAATAACCGATGGGCCCACGTCACTACCGACTCACCCAATCATTTCACCACCGAACCTCACATGGAACTCTACACGATTCCCCATGCCATCACATCTGCCTATTTGGATGTCCACCACTGTGTATAACTGACAGCGTCATCAAAGGCCAGTTGCTCTCATACCATGTCTATGTGATGTGGGCGGTTACAAATCTGTTGGGTCAGTAAAAGTGTAGGCTCGGGCTTTCTATCGACCAACTGTCTAATGTTGAAGAAAGACTATTCAGACTTATCTATGATACGCAGTATAAACCTTCAAGTGATTTTTAACATATCCTTGCATTCTCCGTGGAACAAAAACCCATGACTTTTCCATTCAGCAGGGTATGCGGTGCATTATGGGCCCACCTTGATGTAGCGGTGCTTTCGGCTCAGTTGAATAACACTCGTACCATATGATGTCATCGGAATATAGTTCCGTAAGATGTCACAAAATAGTTCCACAATAAAAACTGAAAAATAGAACTGTACTTCATGGTAGGTATTGTACGTGTCTGGATGGGGGCGGAGTGATTTCCCAGGGGCATCAGCTTTCGGTTTTGACCCATTTGAAATCACTCTGCCTCACACTTGGACTATCACTTCTGCATAGCGTCTTGTTTTTCTTTTAATTTTGTCTTTTGATAATGACATGTGAACATGCTCCATGGTTCTCTCTCACATGCTATTTTCTGATTTAGTGGTCCGGTGATTTTGTGATGTAGTGGTCCGGTGATTTAGTAATTTTGTGATTTAGTGGTCCGGTGATTTTGTGATATAGTGGTCCGATGATGTAACGATTTAGTGGTCCAGTGATGTTGTGACTTAGTGGTCTGGTGATTTTGTGATTTAGTGGTCCAGTGATTTAGTGATTTAGTGGTCTGGTTATTTTGTGATTTAGAGGTCCGGTGATTTTGTGATGTAGTGGTCTGGTGATTTTGTGATTTAGTAATCTGGAGATTTGGTGATTTAGTGGTCGGTGATTTAGTGATTTAGTGGTCAGGTGATTTAGTGATTTAGTGGTCTAGTTATTTTGTGAATTAGTGGTCCAGTGATTTCATGATTTAGGGGTCCATTCATTTAGTGATCCGGTGATTTGGTGAGTTAGTGGTCGGTGATTTGGTGCTTTAGTGGTCCGGTGATTTAGTGATTGTGTGGTCTGGTGATTTTGTGGTCCGGTGATTTGGTGATTCGGTGATTTAGTGGCCCGGTGATTTGGTATCAGGCAGCTACCTAGATATGGGGGAGGTGGTAGAGACTGTGTGGTGTATGGCTCACACATGAACACCTTGCTGCTGATGTGTGTGTTTACGGGGGTGGGTGGCATTGATGGGGTGGTCGGCATGACTGGATGAACAGCTGGGCACACACTAGGTGACAGGGTATCTCTTACAGGGCCAGAAGAGACATTTATCACATCGGAGAAAAAATCGAAAAAAAGTGTTGCGTTGTTACAGGGTGTAAAGGAAAACTAGTTTTGTGATAAAGTTCAATGTAAGTGAGGATCGTAGATGATTATATTTCCTTATGGTAAATTCGTCTATTAAAGCTACATGGTCCGACCATTTTGAATATCTGCCATGTGGTGTTAACTATAGTATAGGCTCTATTATAATATGTGTCGCTTCCTAGCCAGAACACCCTGTAGTTAGTTCATCGCTCACTGGGAAATATGCAATGTTTGCTCGGTGTAGTTCCTGGTGTTGCCGCTGGCGCCCTCAGCGCGCCGCCACAAACTCCAGGATATACGGTCATTGTTGGATGGATTGTAAACTCTATTTGGTGGGCTAAATATAATATCCTCTACCAGAGATATAAACCTCTCTTCAAGAAGTTATGTCTCCTTGATGTCTTTGTTATGCATGATGACTATTTATATGGAATTCAAATCATTAAAATCTGATTTCAGTTTGAAGTAACTTGTGTTGTTAAATGGCTCAATTTGTGGATATTTGAATTTAAAATATACAAGATTACTTTTACTGTACACAACATCGTAGAATTCAAGAATAACATGTTCTATTAAATTGACTTAGTGGTCCCTTCTAAACATTAGTTCCTACTGAATGAGTGCACTGGATGAGTTTGATCAAATGTAGGTCAGTATTTGGTTTTGAAAACAAATTGCTTTCATTAGACTATGCAGCTTTAAGCGGGGGGAATTTCAACTTGTGAGAATAGTTCTTTGTCATGCCACTATTCTTTTCCCAGTCCTAGTAATGCCAAGCGCAAGGCTAGGTACTCTGTGGCGGAGTGGTTAGAGTGTCTGACTTTTTTCTAGGTCAGACTCCTAATCTGACGGTCGGCGGTTCGATTCCCCGTGCCCCCAGCTCTGCCAATTTGGATTTCCACTGCTGTGTATAACTTACAGCGTCATCAACGGCCGGTTGCTCTCATACCATGTCTATGTGGTGTGGGAGGTTAAAAATCCCTTGGGTCGGTAAAAGTGTAGGCTCGGGCTTTCTATTGACCAGCAGTGGAGTGGGGAAGACCAGTTGTCTGTGACTGGGATTTCCCCTGCTTGGGACAACTAATGTACCAAAAGAAAGAGAGACAAATAAGTGTTCACACTTCCTGTCTACCATTCGCTATATCGCTATATCGTACTGACAAGTATACATTTTGTAAGTTTGTTTTTAGACTCAGTTCGAATTCAGACACTACCCTCTGTGTGGGAAGCTATCCAGCGTTCTTATCGATTCAGCCATCGCATCCAGTCAATATCTGGGTTGAAATAATGGGATATACTCTTATATTGAGGGACTGGACTAGATATCGATATTGCAGGCCCGTTGCACTCCTTACCTACCGATGTTCACTGTCTTGTAGTTGTAGGCCACCATTGCTGGAGGCCTCCAATGCAGTCAACAACAGAGCGATTTGCTTGTCTTCCTTGTGTCAAATGTCTTATAATATGATTCATGTTGGGGTGTGCCATTCAGTAGAGTGTTTGGGACTTTGCACTTTTGCCTGTTTGCATTTTAGCAAGCTTTTTTGTTGTTACAATTGTTGATTAAACGGAGTAAGTTTCAATCGCGGACAATTCTTCTTCCTCATTTCACTGCTTCTTTCCCTATCTTAATAATGCTGAGTGCCAGGCTATGTAGCGACAAGTATAACTTTTCAAGTCATCAGTTTGTTGACTTGTTTGAAGATCAAACCAAGGATTCAAATCCCGCAACCTACCACACAGGAAGTGGGCGTTCAACTCATTCAGTCATCCAGGGACATTAATTTGTGTATAAATGTAGTAGACCACACTGACCTCTCAGGCAAGGAGCCACATAAACATGTAGGCATGGGTAGGATCGTCATATCAGGGAGCCTAGGCGGTTACTTACACTGGCTCAGAATGCAAGAGGTGTGGGTTTGATTCCCGCTGTATGAGCAATATTTCCCATTTCCATCACACTCACGATTTATTTATCAGACTATCTATTTAATTGCGATACGCTCACATTTCATTCTTCAACTTAGGTTTGAGTGTATTTCTACGGAAGACGAGAAGTAAATAATAATAGGATGATGGTGTTATTTATTTAGTTGTATTTCATTTCTTTGTGCAGACTTGTCACATAATCTCATTCATTATTCATTTTCCACATTCTGCTTATTCTGGTTCAGTTTACACTGTATAGTACGCTACTGTGCTTATTTGAAGTACGGCAGTTATTATATTTGTTTATATCTATTATGCCCAAAGTTTACACTTACTCAAAGGTATTTTTTCTGTTACGATATTGGATAAATCTAACTCTATTAACAGTTATGTAGTGAGAGGCAAAGTTGCATGACTGACAGATCAGAGTCTTGCTGCTGAAAAATTACATCTTATGTGGAATAAATATATCCCACGTTAGCCCTTTGTCACCAATGCCCACCAGACGCTATAGTAGGCTATTCTTGCCAGGACGGACCAGACGCGATGGCCGAATGAGTTGAGCGTCCGTCCCCTGTTTTGGGAGATCGCGGGATCCGAAAGCATGACCCTATTAATTTCAATATATATCCAGTATGAAAGTAAAAGTAAAGCTTGTTTTATTCAACAACACTTCTAGAGCACATTCTGACATATTTCTTTGGAGGAAACCCGCTGCCGCCACATAGAGTACTATTTCTGATAAGCAGCAAGGGGTCTTTTATATTCCCTTTCCCTCAACAGGACAGCACACACCACATCCTTTAATGAACCAGTCATGGACCACTGGTTGGAATGGAAAATAACCCAAACTGCAAATGGGTCCACTGAGCAGGATCGATCGGATGACCTACACCTTTTTTTTTTTTTTTTGTAAATATAGTTTATTCATTGAATCAAGTCTTTTGTCAGCGCCGTGGCACTGGTCTTCCAGCCATGTGACAATACAGTTATTTACAATATATGCAGCTAGCCCAAATCAGCTGAAATAACAATATCAAACATTCAAAGACTTACATATGGTATAGTTTGACAATTCATATACAAAAATAGCAGTTATATGTTGTATTCCTACACACTTGATACATACATGTGTATTGATTAGACCTTTACATTACGGAGTGGTTAGGTACATAGTTTTCCTTCATAGGTTTGTATGCCTACTATGTTGTGAATTGCAAAACTATCATGTTGTTGGAGTTAACATTTTGAGATGGAGTGAGTGTTAGTAGAATGGTTTGTTTATTCTGTTAGATAGAGTGTGGTTAGCTTATAGGGTTATGCTTAAAAGGTTAATACCTCAGGTGTGTTTTTTGACTACATGAAGTAGTTTGAGTAAGTAGGTTGTTAGTAATGATGGGATAAACAATGCTTGGAGGATTGTATGTTTCAGTCATTTAGTAGTCTAGTACAGACTTTATTAGTGTCTATGTTTGTACAAAGACCCCATAATACCAAGACAGCTCACTCAGCCTGTACTGTGTAATCAACATGATCAAACCCACCACGTGGTGCGCTGGCCGTTCCCCCGGCTAAACAGATGCCACAATATATGCACAAATGTATATATGAATGTGAAAGCTGTGTGACGATGGCGACGATGATGTGTGCCTGTTCGTAGCAATCCGATATTGATGTGTATTCACGCTTACCCGCCTCATGCATGATATAACCGTATGTGTTTACATGTGAAACACCAACCAGCAGCTGGGTCAATCAAACCCACCACAAGGTGGCACCACAAAATTTACATCACATGGGAGAGATAGGGAGTGAGCCGTCCCAGTACCATAGGGCCCCCGGTCTATAGCAATACTACCAGACTGATACACCTTTCCGAATTTGCTGGGCAAATAATTTGTACGGTGGATAACTTGGTTTGTTGGCAGCAGGCAAAGGAGCGTGTGGGGTGGTGGGAGGGGGCAGGGTGGCCATAGGTGCTTATAATAGATAGCTAATTAAATATGGCGACCTCATCACTAGGCCTGTAGAAGGGCCTGATTGGCTTGGTTAAATCTTACCAGGTTCTTGAATTCTAGTTGTGTTTGTGCATGTCTAATTCTGACTGGGAGTTCATTCCATAATTTGCTGCCTTTGTAGATAGGGGCTCTTGTCAGTCTATTTGTGAGTGGTTTAGGAACTTTGAGGAGTGTAGCATCCCCCTGCCTGGTAACTCTGGTAGTATGGTCTATGTAGTTTTCATCCTTGGCTCTGATAAACATAAGAGATAGCAGATGTGCATGTCTCCTTTGGCTCAGGTATGTGATATTAGATCTAGTGTGCATCTCATTCACTGAGAGAACTTTGCCCTTATATACTGTTCTAAGAGCTCGGTTTTGAGTTCTCTGAAATTTATTTTCTTGTTGTTTTGTTAAAAGGCCATAGATTAGATCATTATAATCTATTATTGGCAGTATAGTTGCCTTATACAGTTTGAGCGCTGTGTTCTCACTCATGTAGCTTCTTATTTTTCTAAAGGTTGTCATTCTCATACCTAGAATTTGGTTCAGCCTCGATAGTTGCTGGTTCGCATTCAGTGTAGAGTCAAGTGTGGTTCCTAAGTATTTGTATGAGTTCACTTCTCTTAGCACTGCATTGCCTATACATAGCTCTATATTTTGCGCGTGCGATTTTCTAGATTTTGTTCCAAATATCACATATTCTGATTTTTGTGTGTCTAAGGTAAGTCTGTTATCAGCACACCAAATATTGACCTTTTTTAACACCTTGTTTACCATAGTAGCTGCCAGAATAATGTTTTTATTGTGCACTGTGAGGACAGCATCATCCGCAAACCTTCACAGGTGGACACTCTACCGCCAGAGCTACGTCCCGCTCCCTAGTAATTTTGTGATGGGAGGGGGCGGAGGGTTCTGGAAACGCGATTTACTATGAATGGATCACTTGGTTGGCCAATACCTGCAAGTGTTAGGTAGTCGAATTTATTTTGAAGGAGTTTTCTTGATTTTGTTCTGGAAGAGCCTGATTTATTATGCACGGGTCATGTTGGATGATGAATACATGCACGTGTTTAACTAAATGCTTTCTGTTTTTTTTAATTTTTATTTTCATCGACATACTTTATTTATTATTGTGATATATTGATGTATTGTGACATTATTATGGCAATTTCCTCCGATATCAGACGGGATGGCCGAATGAGTTAGAGCGTCTGTCTCCCGTGTTGGTAGATCGTTGGATCGTGGGTTCGAATCCTGGTTGAGTCAAACCAATGCCTTACAAACTTATACTTGTGGCTTCCTAGCCTGGCGCTCAGCATCAATAGGATATGGCATGGACTGGTTAGCTGAGTGTAAGGATAATATGACTGAGTAGGATAACAGGACATGGTGCTGGTGGCCTAGTCTCCCAGTGGGGAAGCACTATAAAGTCACCATAAGTGCACACTGTAATAATCGATACCCTTCATGGTATGACCATGGATATTGCTATATAATAGTATAAGTGGCTTTATTATGGTCCTTCGGCTAATTCATGTTTAAGGGGTTTATTTGTGTGTGTGTGTGGGGGGGGAGTGGGGTTCTGGAAGAGCGTGCTTTATTATGAGCAGGTCACACCGGGTGGGTGATACATGCGTGTGTTCTGCTAATGGATGGATTTTTGTCGTGGCAGATGGCAGAAGCCCCGTATCAGCTCAACCAGCCTGCTCGATGGGCAAATGATGTTGGCGGAGATAGGGTCGTGTTATATGGTGCAATATATTTCCATCATATCGACATTTAGCTGTCATAGACGGCAAGGTATTGAGCGACGAGACGACAGAAGGAACAGGACCCAGTAATGGATTTCTAAAGGATATATATGTGTGTACAGATATATGTGATGTATAATGCATTACGCGAGTATAGAGATACGGAATGGACTATTACTGGTCGTTATTATTATTGTTATACTCTGTAAAACACAACCCTGTAGCGGTGCTCCCACCACTAATTTACATCTGGGAACAAACTGGAGACAAGAAAGATATGGAAATAACAAAAATGTTATTGGAGAACATAACCTGCAGGCAGGTCGGGCTTGTCTGGAGAACATATCGATATCGTGTATCATGTATGGTGTCAAGAATTAATTGACAATGAAGTTTTGAGGTATCGTATAGGGTACCAGCAAGGTTAAAGGATGTCATGATCAGTGTCAGGCATATCGAACAAGTTTAAGTGATTAGAGAAATGATTAGTTAAATGTTGTTAGGTTTGGGAAATGTAGCGGGCAAGACAGAGATGACAGATAAGACCTAGCCCAGAACCAGCAGCCCTCAACCCCTACCCCTTACCTCCTTCAATATCGGGTGGGTGGGTGGGTGAAGCGACTTGCCAGGAGGCAGGCCAGCGTGAAAGTGAAGTGCGGGTCAGCAGTGAGTGACTAGGAAATAGGGCAAGAAAGTAGTGCCGAGAAAAAGTAGTGCATGTGTTCCCGCCAGTAAATTATCCATGTTGACAGTGCCAACATGCGTAATTTACATCTGGGAACAAACTGGAGACAAGAAAGATATGGAAATAACAAAAATGTTATTGGAGAACATAACCTGCAGGCAGGTCGGGCTTGTCTGGAGAACATATCGATATTGTGTATCATGTATGGTGTCAAGAATTAATTGACAATGAAGTTTTGAGGTATCATATAGGGTACCAGCAAGGTTAAAGGATGTCATGATCAGTGTCAGGCATATCAAACAAGTTTAAGTGATTAGAGAAATGACTAGTTAAATGTTGTTAGGTTTGGGAAATGTACCGGGCAAGAAAGAGATGACAGATAAGACCTAGCCCAGAACCAGCAGCCCTCAACCCAAAATAGAGGCGAGGGCTGATGGGACCGCCAAAATCACAGCCTGTGGAAGGTATGCCGAGACCACATCACTCTTCCAGGGACCAGCCTCTTTTATCGCACCAATTGGGAGACCGGCTGTTACACAGGCCTGCACTGCACCCCTTCGGAGGCTATGGAGCGTAAGCGGACGCTCAGGTCCAAACAGGATATTAGCCACAGCAGTTAACACCTTGGTCAAGCAGAGAGCTGTCACCGGAGCACCCGACGGAAGGAGAAAGGCCGGGCCACCCAGAGGAGGATTGAAGACATTCTTATATCTTATCCATGCAGTAACAGGGCAGCATTGTGATGCAGGCATTCTTGGAAGAAGATAGGTTAGAGGAGGCTGAGAAATATTTTGTGTCTTTGAGGAGGTAATGGAGACCAGTAGGCCTTGGTTAGTAATAACGATCTCAGCAGCTCGAATGGTATGAGCGCCCATGACGTCGAGCGATTGGGTAGTAACATTACTCTGTCGAGTTAATGTAAAGTAAATTATCAACAAGGCAGCTATATACACATATGATTGCTCATTGAAAGGAATTAGATATGCAATTATCATCTTCAGCTCATTAGGGGTGAGCGGAGATGCTCGTTTCGGGATATGTGTTGAATTTTTTACAATCCCTCTCTTTAGTATGGTGACATGATATGCATCAAAATTAGTGACTTCTCCCCCAAGGGCCTGAATACAGGTTTTAGCTCCACTCAGGTAATTGGCTACTGAGCCCGGGGATCTAAGAATTGAATTAAGGAACATTATATATGACAGGATGTCATAGACTGAAGGGCGCAAGATGTCGACAGCATGTTTCAGGCAGAATCTCTCATATGTTTGAAGATGTAGGCGTTTGTTTGCCCAGGTGCCCCTAGCCAGAGCCTCTGTCAGTGCCGCAACTAGTTGGAGATGATGAGTCAAGCTGTACCCTGGAAGATAGAAGCAGTAGAGTGGCTATCTTCCAGGATTAACAGAGCATGATCTACAAGGAAAAATCAATATTTTTCAATGAGAACGAGACTTGGACCCGAGTCAAGTTCCTGCGTCGACACTCTAGTAGCGCTGCTTCCTCTGCTTGCTTATTCGAATGAAACCTACTCAGGTTATCCGCTCGGACTAGGGAAGCCCCATCTTTATGTACCACTGTTATATCGCAGCTGTTTAATGCCGCTATTAACCAGAGTTGTCTCGCAAATGCCGTTAACATTAAATCCCTTCCTCCACCCGAAGCCAGGACTTGTTGAGAGACTAAGTTATCTGTGTTCACTACCACAGTATAATTCCTAGGATCGACAGGCAGTAGGACGCCAAGAGCCGTTATCAGGTTAAACGCCTCCAATTGATTAATGAATTTCAGCGTGTCAATGACTTCAGACGGATACTCTGCAGCATAATATGCCACCGGGGAGAATGCCCCCCCCCGCTTTTAATGTAGAGTCACACTCTATTACCCACTCCGTTCCAGGCTTCAGAGGAAGAAGGACAACTGTATTGAATTTTTCTGCAAAATTTAGGAACCAGTCTATATCTTTCATGATTTCATCCGAGAACGGATGCTGACCAGCATTAGGTGAAGCCCTAATTGCCACTAAGACCCTATTCATGAATGCCCGTGCCGGTTTTACACATTTCACAACGTGTTGCATTTTCCCCGCTATGCTCTGGAGTTGCTTCTTAGAAGCAACCTGTTTGTCCTTCAACCCACGACAGTCATTGAGGACTTCCACAAGCTTCTGCTCTGGAATAGTGACAGTCATATTAACAGCATTTATCAGGAAACCTAGCCAACACAACTTATTAGCCGGAGGGGTACACTTAGTGGGTGCCAATGCTAGCCCTAGCCTATCTGTGAGTTTAAAGAAAAATTGATACGCTTCAACCGCCCTTTCTTTTGTTTTCCCTATTCCCACAAAATCATCTAGGTAACATAGACAGAAAAAACCTTTCTGCCGCATCAACCACACTACCGCCCTCGTAGTCCTCGCACATGCCAAGGCCGAGGTACGGCAGTCAAAAGGTGGAGCAATATCCATGAAAATGTCATCTTCTAACATAATCCCTAGCAGCGGGACCGATAACGGGCATACCCTGAGCTGACGGTAAGCACGAGCAAGATCACCCGCCCACAGATACGAACCCGTCCCTGTAATGATCAACATATCCGATAAGGTCGTTACAGATGGGAGGGAAAACGAAAAAGGCCTACCCTGGTAGAACCCTCTCTTAATTCCTGAATTCACACTAGCTCCCAACCGAAAACTAAGGTCAATTATTATTTGTTTTTCAGTTGAATCTTTTTTAGGCCTAGTCATTACAGGACTTATCTGCACCCATGGGTAAAACGGAGGCTCCTTAAATGGACCTAGCATCGCATCAAAGGCACACTCTTTCTTAATAAATGCCGCCACATGCGTGAGAAGCTCACATTTTGGCGCATGGTTTTTCAGAGTCGGAGAGGGTGGAAAACTAGCCGAATAATCTATCGGCCAACCAAATTCCAAATGATCGATTAATTGTACATCTGGATAATCAACTAAGAGCTTCCTCCAACTATCAATTTTTAACCCTGACTGAACTGGCACTCTCGCTTCAAGATAATTTGGCATCCCAGTTACCCTGACTGCAGAAACAATATCAAAATAACGTTTAAAATCTAACCATGAGTTAGGAACCACATCCGGCCAGAACGACAATAGCGTTGGCTTATAATCTAACGGGTTAGGAGGGGCATATGCTTCAGACGCTGACCCGGTTAGGGGGTCTTCAAGAAACACGAAACCCGGATCAAAACAGTCACCCATGAAGTCAACTGTTACATCAAGAAAATCATCATGGTTATACAAGTTAGACACCTTAATACTATCAGCAACAGTTTCAACAATGACTGGGAACGCCATAGATGGGCACCGATCACGTTCCTCCTGATTAGAACAGTCAGCACCGGAGGGTTCAGAAGGCAGAGCCTGAGTACTAGAGTCATGACCCACTAACCCAGCGGGAGTGGACAGCTGAGCACCACCGGACGGCTCTGGCACCGGAACTAGCACCACTTGTGAGGAGGCACTACACAGTACACTACCGGTCGACAGAACGGAGCTTGGAGTACCCTCCCCACCTTCCGCCAGTCATTGTTGTTGTATAGACACAGAAGGCGCTGGGGAACTCAGCACATCTTGACTCACTTCTGGTGCCGCCACCGCCGCCTGCGGCGCCTTCTTGTCAAGGAAACGGCGCTTCTTCAAGCAGTCCTGCTCGCGATGTGAAAGAAGCCTCTTATATCTTAGCGCACACCATGCACAATTATGAATAAAGCGGGCAGGCAAGACACCGTGTGAGTCAAAAAACCCACATGCATCCCCCCAATTCCACTTGTGACATGGAACCCCATTGACTTCTTTAGCATAATCATCACGCGGATTTATTGGCTGTGATGACTGTTGTTGTTGCTGCTGCACCGGCACGGCCGACGCGACCTGCACCGCCGGTGTAGCTGTTGAATACTGCTTACCAGCAGCCGCTTGATACAAATATTGTTGAAATGCCGCCTGCGCCTGCTTCATTGCAGCTGCACAGACGTCACGTAGTAAGTCTTTAATCACGGTTTCATTCTGCCAGTCATTTTTAATCCTCCCTGCCGCTATCCGCTTGAAGACCTTTTCTGACCACCGACGACATGTCGGCCAGTCCCATGTCTCCGCCAGCTCAGCCAACTCCTCTTCATGCTGAGCCAATGCAGGCAACCAAGCCGACGGAAGCAACGGATGCGCAGCGAGCCTCTTCAACGCCCCAAAATACTCGGGCCATGTTGCTTCACCCATTGGTATTGACCTACACGCGTCCCCACGTGTTATGAAGGTATGTGGTTGAAAAACTATACCTTTAGGCTTCTTGACACCTGACGAACCCTCCATGAGCAGCTTCACCAACGCAGAAGCTGTTTGCTGAGCCTGCTCCGCTGACGAACCAGGTGCCTCCGGGTTCACCTCGCTCACCGACACCGGCACTCCTGCTGTTACGGAAGGGGGCGGAACCAAGGGCACCGGCACCGCCCCCAACACCTCTTGCACCAATCCTACCACGTTACCCTGCAGAGGCCCCTGCAGGGGGTTTTGCACTGGCGCTTCCCCCCCCAACGACTGAGGGGCCCCAGCCGGGTTCACCACCGGCGACCTCGGGGGAGACGGCAGGCTTACTACCAATGGCCGCATCCTCTCCTGACCTCCACTACGCGACTCCAAGTCCGCTACCCGCACAATTAACTGTCTATTTGCTAACAGCATTTCTTTTTGCATTTCAAACACCGTCATACTGTCCGGTTCACGAAAGTCGGGCACCGCTGAAGTTGGCGGTACCGGCTCAGAACTAGCTACCGGTGCCCCGCCCCTTGGAGAAGGGGGCATTTCCGAGCTCCCGCTCTGTAGAGCTCTCGCACTTTTCCTCCTTATTTTTGGCACAGTCCCCGACGAGAACTTCACCTTCCCAGGCTGCTTCCCTTTCTTCTCTCGTTTCGGTGCCATACTACACCGCTCTCAGCTCCCAATGCGACAACTTTCATACAATGTAACTTCCTACCGTAACTTCTGAAGCAACTTGTCTGAAGCGACTTGCCAGGATGCAGGCCAACGTGAAAGTGAAGTGCCGGTCAGCAGTGAGTGACTAGGAAATAGGGCAAGAAAGTAGTGCCGAGAAAAAGTAGTGCATGTGTTCCCGCCAGTAAATTATCCAAGTTGACAGTGCCAACATGCGTAATGTAACCCCTGTATGTTCCATCATTTTAAATTTAATTTTTTTTTTTTTATTGAGGCTGTATTTATACTGTCCATAGCATATAAGCCCAGGTACCCAGGCTTGTTTTCAATGCTGGCCAGTTGTAGTGTTGGTGTTATCTTACCACACAGTAGTTACTGATAAGTTATTTGATTGCCTCCATTTAAGTAGCAGATAGATAATTGGTTGGTATGATTAGTAGCCTATGTTAGTTTTTTTGGATTTTCTTGGCATATATGTATTTTATTTTGTTCTAATCTTATTACTAGACCAGCCTACTCCTATTTACATATCATAGGCCTGTACATAGCTGTGTGGTGTGTTATCTGGCTACTCTTGGTATGGTTACCTTCCATTGGGCGTCCCGCTGGTGGGCCGTGACATATCACATGCCCCTTTACAGTGCAGCTTAGTCGGGGTTTCCTAGCCTAATTTGCACAGATATTTTTTGTAAGTTTTTCGGTCAGGAATTTGTCGCTCCTTTACCGTTTGGGCATTCCATACCTTGGCAGCCATTTCCAGGGTGCTTCTCTCATGAGCTTTTATTTGGCTTCTGGTCTGCTTCAGTAGTGGCACATTATTTGCTCTAGTAGCCCTTTGTGGTTTCGTTAGGAGTTTATTGTTTTGACTATAGCTATATGCTAATGTTTTCAAATGAATTATTCTCCTATTTTCTAGTAATTTCACTTTGGTTCTTTTGTGTATGTCATAGGTAGGGTGCAGCTTGTCTACTCTTAGACAGAGTTTTAGGGCTCTGTTCTGCAGTGTTTGCAGTTTTTTTAGTAGTTCTTTTCATGCTTATTATCATTATAAGGAATCATATCTGTAATATATCTGTATGCAGCCCTTGTAATTTTCCTAACTTACGGTTAATTTTGATGTCATCGTTAAACTGTCACATTATTTAGATACTTTGCTATTGTTACCTATTGTTAATTTGTAGCGATGCATTTTGGTGCACAGGCAGGAAGATTACTCCCCTTGGGGGAATGTCAAACAAAAACATGCTATCATATTTTTATGGCAAAATGAAATGAAATTCAAAATATGCATCATACGATCGTGTAGATGGTGGCAACTTTGCGGGACCGCTATGTACTAACTAATGGCGGGAATGTTCCGGAAGCTCAGAGAACACAGTGCGTAGGCACAGTAGAGGATCACAGGTGGAGTAGGCATTATTATGTTGAGAATATTCTCACTTCCACCGGATGTTGACCAGTGTCAGTTGCACCGGAGCATTAATTTTAGTATATATATAGTATAATTACTCATAAATTCCGCCAGAGTGTGTGGTGCGAGGGGGGTCCCACCCAGCAGTTACCAACACTACAACTGGCCAGCATTGAAAACAAGCCTGGGTACCCGGGCTTATAGTCTATGGACAGTATAAATACAGCCTCAATGCAACAATATTAAAACAAATATTGCCCCGACAGTTGGGGGTCGCATGGGTGGGGGCACAGGGGAATAGATAATTAAAGTATATGTTTCTATTGTATTTATACTCATATAATGCGTTATACATCGCATATATAACTTATTATACATTAATATATGGAAGGGGTACGTCTTTACAAATGTAAACCACAAACAAATCAGTTTCTAAAACCAACTGGACTCTTTCGGCTTCTGTAATTTTGGCTAATTTTCTTTTGTGAGTTAAATGTCGCCATCGGTCAACACGCAACAGGTCTCCTCATTTAAAAATTGTATCAAAGATGGATTGTCTTTTGTCATTTGACACAGATCTGATCATTTCAGAATTCCACGTAAATTTCAATCTAGGTATGTGAATGCGATTGTAAAGACCGAAAGAATAGATACCGCTAGCTTTTTGCCATGAATACGGGCTCTTGTTGCTGACATGGCGTTATGCCATCGGCAATCAATCAATCAATCATGTATCAATAGGTAGTTTGTATCAATCGCAGAAGAGGGCAAAGCTGTGTTCTGTAAATATAATCTCTGGTGGGTACTATTGGCCCGCTATGAATAGAAATCTAAACAAGTTTGAACCGGAAGGAGGATATCTCGGGCTGACCCACCACACCCGCAGCTCCGTTTATCATTAAACTACTGATTTAAACCCTGGTGGAGTCAAACCAATGACTTAGAAATTGATACTTGTCCCTTCCTAGCCAGGCGCTCGGCATTATTAGGTTAGGGTAAGGACTGAGTGTCCGGATAATGTGACTATGTGGGATATCAGGTCATGGTGCTGGCGGCCTGGTCTCCCAGTGGGGCAGCACTATAAAGTTGCCATGAGTGTGCACTGTCACAAGTCAGTAGGTACCCATCCTGATATGACCTTCGATGATGTCAGGATGTAAAACGCCAACAACCAATAAACTGTTTATTAAGCGTGAATGACTGGGTACCAGTAGAATCTGACTTGCTAGCACCAAACCACAGCTTGGCTTACCTTATCTGATCTGTCCTTGCTATCCAGGTGACTCTAACTGCGTGTACACAGAACAGACGAATATGCCATAGCAGCAACATGATATAGGTGAGCAGAGTGAAAGTTGGCTCACGGTGTAGAGGAGGCGAGGAGGAGAGAATGCCTGCTCTGCAGTGAATATCATGGAAGTTAAGGTGGTTAGCGAGAAACGTTAAGGGGCTTTCGTTATTTATATGCACATAATAAATTATATAGTACATAATGTTCCACCTAGTAATATATGCATAAAACCTTATACAGACATATCAATGTTATTAACAAAGCTGACAGCATGTTATCAAAATGCAGACCGTCCAATACTATTGCATATACTGAATGCTTGCTACAAACTATGTACATCGCAATCACTTAGTTAGCTAAATCTGGATCATACCTAAACCCAGACTATATCGACATATGCCTACCTAGAAAATTAACCAAGACACCATCTACATTAAAATGCATATACTGAGTGCATACACTGACGAGATATACCACAAACTCGCAATGAGCTGAATGTAATAACAATATTGTATTATGTTAAGCTTATTCTTGTAATTAAATAGTGTAAATGACTGATGTTAAAAGCATGGCCTGAAGACCAGCTGAAAAAAAGACTATTCAGATGAATAAAAATGCTTAACAACAACGACAAAAATCCCCCTAGTTTTTATCATAATTATTGCACTTCCTGCCAATATGGAATTAACCCATTAGCATTCATTCAATCAGTATTTGTTATTGAATTGCACTTCATATTTGCGCCTGTGACCTTGTACCTCTCTCAATTCAATTCAAATTCTGCGTTGTGTGATCGTGTAGATGGTGGCAACTTTGTGAGACCCCTGTGTACTAAAATAAAATGGTGGGAAGGTTCCGGAAGCTGAGATAACACAATGTGCATGCGCAGTAGAGTATCCCGTGTGGAGTAGGCAATCACCGCGCGGCGATTGCTCCTACACACAACACCTTAACCGGTAATGATGAGGGGCTGGTGGGAGAGGGAGGGGGGAGGTGTGGGGGAAGTAGAGGGGAGGAGGGGGGGGGGGTGGGGAGGGGGGGGGGAGGGGTGTGGAAGGTAGAAGGAAGAAGGGAAAGGGATCAGAGAGGGGAGGGGCGGGGTATGGGGAGGAGAGAGGGGGGCGAAAGGGGAGAGGGGGAGGGGTGGGAGGGGAGAGGGGGAGAGGGTGAACAGAGAGGGGCGGGGCAGGGGGAGGAGAGAGGGAGAGGCAGGAGGGGAGAGGGGCAGGGGGTAGGTGAATGGGAGAGGGGGCGATAGGGAGGATGGAGGGGAGGGGGACAGGGAGGGGAGGAGGGAGAGATGGGGGGGACTGGGAGGGGAGGAGGAAGGGGGAAGGGAGGGACGTGACCCGGGTAGGCACTCATGGTGACTGCTCATTACAGATAACACGGCCCGGGGAGCTAACGTATCAGATGGGGCGCATGAGTGGGGGGAGGGGTGTTGACGTGAAAGGTTGATTAACATCCTGAGTGGTGTGAGTGCACAGGGTGTGGGGTGTGGGGGGAGGGGGAGGAGAGGTGGTGTGCGGTGGCGGGGAGAAGGGAGTGCGAGGGGGGTGGGAAAGGAGGGGAGGGAGGAGGGCGGAGGGAGGGAGGGGGACAGGGAGGGGGAGGAGGGAGGGGGACAGGGACGGGAGGAGGGAGGGGAGGGGAGGGGGGGCAAGGACGGGATGGGGGAGGGAGGGATAGCAGGCAGGGGAGGAGGGAGGGGAGGGGGGACAGGGACGGGATGGGGGAGGGAGAGAGGACAGGGAGGGGAGGAGGGAGGGGAGGGGGGACAGGGACGGGATGGGGGAGGAAGGGAGGACAGGGAGGGGGGAAGGGGGACAGGGACGGGATGGGGGAGGGAGGGATGACAGGGAGGGGAGTGGGGAGGGGGCACAGGGGCGGGATGGGGGAGGGAGGGAGGACTGTGGGGGGAGGAGCGAGGGGAGGGGGGACAGGGACGGGAAGGGGGAGGAAGGGAGGACAAGGAGGGGAGGGGGAAGGGGGACAGGGACGGGATGGGGGAGGGAGGGATGGCAGGAGGGGAGGAGGGAAGGGAGGGGGAAGGAGAGCAGTGATGGGAGCTAGGAGTGGGAGATGAAGACGGCTGCAGACATGGATGTGGGTGGGGATTGATAGGGGGTGTGGAGGCTGGGAGCGGGAAGGGAAGGATGGGTGGTATTTTTAGGATGTGGGGTGGTGGAGGAGATGGCAGGGTGGGTACTGGAGGGATGGGGGTGAGAGGGTTTTGGGGGGAGGGTGGGTGTGGAGAGGGTGGTGGGTGTTCTTTTTAGGAGGTCTCGAGGAGATGCTGGAGAGAGTGGAACAACAGGGATGTGATGGAGAGGGTCTTTTTTGTCAGTGCCGAAGCACTGGTCTTCCAGCCATTTTTCAATTCAGGGTTATTTACACAAAGGTATATAGAATAAGGTGTACAATACCTGTTGAAAACACAATTTGCACCATGTAACACAATGACATTCTGAAACCCAAACATTC
The DNA here is from genome assembly GCA_030323885.1 of Branchipolynoe longqiensis. Classification (NCBI taxonomy): domain Eukaryota; kingdom Metazoa; phylum Annelida; class Polychaeta; order Phyllodocida; family Polynoidae; genus Branchipolynoe; species Branchipolynoe longqiensis. The sequence goes on along the minus strand of CM059200.1, from coordinate 1,844,943 downwards.
CATAACAATATGGTACAATAGTGTCATATAACTAGATCAATGTTAGTCAGATCAATGTGAGTATTTACATAGTATTTAGAATGTAAGCAGAAGCTATCTTCTGTATTCAGTTGGTAAACTTGTAGTAAGGTTTAATTTTCAGTTGCAGTTAGGCAAGCGGTATATAAATGTTGTTTTTTTAGGAAAATTCTAGTGTAACTCTAATGTAGTTAGTTATGTGAGTTTATGAATTACTGTTAGGGCGATAGCCAGTCAGTTTGACATGTGAAAATAGGGCAGAGAAGATAAAACTACTGGATATGTCTCAATAGACGCGCGCTGCACGAGTGCAGACACATGGATGAATGTGTGTTCCAAGTCAAAGAATTTCATGGATTTGTTTTTGCCGTGCATCTGAAATAAAGTGGGATTGTATTATTTATGTGCATTCAGTCTGAATATGATAGTAAATTTATGCTTTCAATCTTGAAATAGGCTGTGTGTGTCTATTGGGTAACGTGCTTCTATTGGGACATCTAAGGAGGACAGAATTGGGTCAATTAGGGTAGGACGGGCACGTGACAGGCACCATATGGAATAACAGAACAAGGAAGAAAAGGCAGTGAAGAAGATATATTAGCTATTGCCATCGGGCATTTTTAACTTATTATTCATTTATCGGCAGAATAAATCTTCTTTCTTTCTCAGAATTGACGTTTTCCACAGCTAGCCCAACCTCTGATGGTTGCGGCATGAACTAATATTGTCGGTCAACAAATTATAACCGCAATATTTTGATGGTGGGTGACATGCGTTGGTTTCTTTGAGTTTGACATCCTAGCAACATCTCAGGTCATATCCGGATTGGAACCGACCCGTGACACGATATCCCACTCAGTCACATTATCCTGACAACCAGTCCTTACCCTATCCTAGTAATGCCAAGCGTCAGACTAGGAAGCAACAAGTTTTACTCTTGTAAGTCATTGGTTTGACTCGACTGAGATTAGAACTCCAGATCTTCCGGGGCCATTAGACATACATGGTGATATAGTATACAACATATTATAGTATACCAATGATGGCGAACTATAACCACGGAGTGACCACAGTAACTGCCGCTGAATAGCTGTCCCACACTGGTGTTCCGTCCTGATATGACCTCAGATGTTGCCAGGACATAAAGCCCAAACAACCAAACAAACACACTGGTGTTGTGGCGTACTATATGCACCAGCCCTCTGCCCATAGTGCATTGTGGGCCACAGGATGCCCTCAAACCCATGACTTACAAAATTGATACTTGTCGCTATCTAGCCTGGCGCTCGGCATTACTAGGATAGGGCAAGGACTGGTTAGCTCACTATCAAGATGATGTGACTGAGTGGGAAATCAGGGCATGGCCTTGTGCTCCTAAACTCGCTGTCAGTATGACTGAGCGTCATATTGCAGTCTTCCAAACCAAGTGGTTGAAGCACGAACAGTGCAAGCATTTGAGAGAAGTCTGGAGAGACTTCGAAGAGGACACCCACAATGATATGACTTCAGGGTTCCATCGACCTCCATATGTGTGCACAAAAATAGTCCCTTTTTACCATAACGAGTTTGCATTAGATGCACAATATGGCCTAGATTAGCCAGAAGAGAGTTTGTGAGTTAATTATTGTTGACAGCGGCACACAGCAGTCATAGATAGGAGCCTCTACAAGCACTCACACTTCAGCATTAGTTTCAGATTTTGCCACTAAATAAGCGCCATCAGTGGTTAGTGAGTCAGACAGATGGCAACTAGTGACGCGTCTCCATAATGGCATTACGTGCCCGCCTGCCAATAGCCAAGCAATGGGGGGTGGGGGGGGTGTTTGAGGTGGCGGTGGGAATGACTGCTGTCACAGGAGATGCTGCAAACAAGGGAATATCAGGTCCTGAGCGGTGATCGAACCCACATGTCTGCCATTCCAGGGTGAGCATCCTAATCTAGGTTCCCTGGTGCAACCAATCTACTTATAACTACTTACAGTGTCATCAAAGTCTGGTTTCTCTCATACCATGTCTATGTTGTGTGGAAGGTTAAAAATCCCTTGGCTTAGTAAAAGTGTAGGCTCGGGCTTTCTATCGACAAACTGTCTAATGGTGAAAACAAATCTATTCAGACTTATCAATGATAGGCAGTATACATCTTCTTTTTTTTTTATTTAAAAAATATAAATGTTGTTATTGTTATTGTTTATGTTTTTATTATTGGTATTATTGTAATTATTGTGCATGATAATGAGTCGAGTGTTTACTTCCTGTGTGGCAGGTCATGGGCTTCGAATTTTGGGATCCAACCCTGGCTGTGTCAAACCAATGTCAGAAATATTGATACTTGACACTACCTAGCATGGCACTCGGGCATTACAAGGATAGGGCATGTAGTAGTGGAACGACGAAGAGCAGTTGTCTGCGATTGAAACTCCATCTGCTTAATCAACAAGTAGACAGCCCCCCCCCCACCCCCCACAAACAAATATTTTTAATTTAAAAATAAACCTAACAGCTACTGACTTGATGTTGTTTACTGTAAATGCCTTCCCCACCCAAAATAAATCAAATTAAAATAAAATAAATTCATCAAATAAATCCAACAACCCTGAATTAATGTTCTTTACTGTAAATACCCTCCCCTCGCATACCCAAAATAAATATAAATATAAATAAAATAAATGAATACAATAAGTACAACTCTGACTTGATGTTGTTTACTGTAAATGTGCACCCACCCAAAATAAATACAATTACAATTAATTTAATTTAATTTGTTTAAACCAATAACCCTGATTTGATGTTGTTTACTGTAAATGTGCACCCACCCAAAATAAATACAATTAAAATAAAATAAATGTATTTGTGTTAAACCAAGAACCCTGAGTTGATGTTGTTTACTGTCAATTCCCACACCACCCAAAATTAACTAAATTTTAAATTTTAAAAATAAATATAATAAACCGAACAGCCCTGAGTTGATGTTGTTTACTTTCAATGCCCTCCCCTCAGCCACCCAACATTAATAAAATGACAAATAAAATAAATTAATCAAATAAATCCAACAACCCTAACTGATGGTCTCTACTGTAAATGCCGTCCCCATAGCCACCCAAATTAAAAATAAAACATTAAACACAATTTTAAATGAACCCAACTACTGTGACTTTGTGTTGTTTGCTGAATATGCCTTATATACTGCCTACACCCTACCCCCCCCCCCCCCCCCCCCCTACACTTCACCAGGTCACGTGGTTAGGCGCTGCTCTCCGGGTGATCAGATGGGATCCTCTCAGAAGTAGTTGGGGACACTGATTGAATCTCAATTTGCATGTCTTTAGTCATGCTCCACAAGCCCTACTGAGGGCATCGGTTGCCTGCAACGAGCCCCCACTGTGAGCTAGTGGAGGGGATTTACTACGGCTACAAGGTCCTGTCAGCCATTACTACGATAGGACAAGGTCTAGTTAGCTCAGTATCAGGATAATGTGACTAAGTAGTAAATCGGGTCATAGTGCCGGCAGTGTGGTGTCCAAGTTGGAGCAGCACTATAAAGTTGCCATGAGTACGTATTGTCACAAGTGGGTGCCCATCCTGATATGACCGTAGATGTTGCCAGGACTTTAAACTCCAATAACCAACCAACCAACCAAGGTACTGTCACAGGTCGGTGCCTATCCGGATATGACCTTAGATGTTGCCAGGACGTAAACCTCCAATAATCAACCAACCAGCGTACTGTCACAAGTCGGTGCCTATCCGGATATGACCTTAGATGTTGCCAGGATGTAAACCTCCAATAACCAACCAAGCGGCGCACCCTCCACAAGTCGGTGCCCATCTTGATATGACCTTAGATGTTGGCAGGATGTAAAACTCCAACATGCATTCAGGCGGAAACTGGTCTAGTGGCTGCGACTAGTTAGTAATCTCCAGTCGCATAATTCCACACCCAAAACACCTCCAGTGTGTGTGTGCCCAGTGTCTGGAGGTAAATCTAGTCCGGTGTCAGCGTCTCACCTCCCACAAGTCTCACTTCCCAAACATCGCTTCTGCGCATGCGTCAGAATCCAACAGCGTCGTCTGCGCATGCGTCAAAAATGAGCCAGTCTGGTTCTCCACAAGAAATATGTGTCCTCAGGTTTAACTCCAATAAATTCTTTAATATATGCGTCAATATTCTAAAAGTCAGAGAATATTGTTCTCCACAAGCAATACGTATTCTCCTGTATTCTTGGGTTTAAACTCATAAGAATAACCGCTAAAAAACAAATAGCGATAATCAGGTCGAGCAACCGACCAGAAGTAAACAACACGGCGATGTCAACTCTACCGTACCGGCAACCGAATCGGTTTTTCGCCTTTAATATATTCACCAATATTCTCAAACTCGTAGAGAATATTGTTGTACACGTTTCCTCCAGTATTCTTGGGTTTAAAGTCATAAAAACGCTACGAAACACTGGGAAATGAGACTTGTTGGAAATGAGACTCTGACAATCTGCAGTCTGCATTCGTCACTAGAATTCGCGCATGCGCAGAAGCGATATTTGGGAAATGAGCCTTGTGGGAAATAAGACGCTGACACCGGGGTGACACCTCAGCCTATAGACACACATTAACTTAATGCCACACACTAATGGCGCCACAACAAGCGCCCGCAGCGCCACGCTGTGAGTAGCTGCTGAACTACTCAGAGCAGCTCAGTGAGAGCAGGCCCTGATGATAACGCGCTGAGGGTGGAGTGTCTATGATGCGACCGGTTATCATTAGTGTGGCATTGTGCAGGGCTGAGAGGATGGGGATGGGGAGGAGGGGGTGGAGAGGAGAGGGGGTAGGAGAGGGGTGGGTAGAGGAGGGGAAGTGGAGGGAGAGGAGTGAGAGAGGTTTGATTGATTGATTGGTGGTTTCTCTACACCGTATCAGCAGCATAGGCCATATTCATGGCGAGAATTGTTACATATAATGTAAAAGCATACAATCAGTTATGTGTCAATAGACACTTGTGAATTTTTAAAAGCTCACAGATGAAAGAATTAATTGATAAAAAAAATTTAAATGAACTATATGAGGTGGTACAGACCAGCTGCCCTCAAAAAGGCTAACATGTCTTCTTGTTTTACTTTAGTAAAAAGGTGATGCATGCTGTTTGCACTGTACAATTGTTGGTGCAGTGCCATAAAATCGACACAATTTAGTCAAATGTGCTTGGAGAGAGGAGAGAAGGGGAGAGGGGGATGGGAGAGGAGGGGAGGGAGAGGGTGGCGAGTGAAGGTAATAAAGAGCGCGGAGTGGCAAACAACATGCCCTCCTCCTTCTCCTTTCCCGTCCTGATATGACCTTAGATGTTGCTAGGACGAAAAGCAACAACAAACAAACAAACAAACAAACCTTCTCCTTCCTTCTCCTTTCCCTCATTCCTTCATCACTGCGAGTGTGTGCTTGGAATTGATTGTTGAGTTAGTCCTCGTCGTTGTTGGCTTTGTTCTCCCTGATTGTTATATAAACGCAATGTGATGTCCCTTATAGATAATTATATACATACATATTCATGCATATATATCATAGAATACAGAGTGTATATAATTATATACATACATATTCATGCATATACATCATTGAATATCCCTTGTAGATAATCATATATTCATGCATATATATCATGAAATGTCCAGCGTAGATAATTCTATAATATATAGGTGTGTGCATATATATCATGGAATGTCCCATGTAGATAATTCTATACATATATAGTCATGCATATATATCATGGAATGTCCCTTGTACATAATTCTATACATATATAGTCATACATAAATATCATGGAATGTCCAGTGTAGATACTTATATAATATATAGTTGTGTGTATATATCATGGAATGTCACATGTAGATAATTATATTCATATATATTCATGCATATATATCATGGAATATCCAGTATAGATAATTCTATAGATATTCATGCATATATATGATTGAATGTCTCTTGTAGATAATTCTATAGTATATAGTTGTGTGTATATATCATGGAATGTCCCGTGTAGATAATTCTATTCATATATATTCATGCATATATATATCATGGAATGTCCCTTGTAGATACTTCTATGCATATATAGTCATGCATATATATCATGGAATGCCCATCGTACATAATTCTATACATATACAGTCATGCATATATATCATGAAATGTCCAGTGTTGATACTTCTATAATATATAGCTGTGTCTATATATCATGGAATGTCCCGTGTATATAATTCTATTCATGTATAATCATGCATATATATCATGGAATGCCCATTGTAAATAATTCTATACATACATAGTCATGCATTTATATCATGAAATGTCCAGTGTAGATAATTATATAATATATAGGTGTGTGTATATATCATGGCATGTCACATGTAGATAATTCTATACATATATAGTCATGCATATATATCATGGAATGCCCTTGTAGATCATTTTATACATGTATATGTCATCATCATCATACTGTCGGTCGTGATGTGACAAAGACTGCTTTCATTACTTGACTGTCGCTCTCCATGTAGCGCTCTGGTGTGAGAGTGGTGTTCATGAGTCGGTCTTAATGTCTCTCAGCTTCAGGTTTCTCTTGATCATATCCTTGAACTGGAGACGAGTGCGCCCTCTTTTTCTGCAGCCAGAAGACAGTTGAGAGTAGAGGGCCTTCTTTGGTAGCCTGTCCAATGACATCCTCATGAGGTGTCCAGTTCACCGGAGATTCATTTTGATCAGAAGATCTTTCATAGAGGGCAGCCCTGTCCGTTTGAGTATTTCCTTATTTGTCACTTTGTCCTTCCAGGTTAGCCTCATGATCGAATGCAGATGTCGCATCATGAAGGCATGCAGCTTTTTCACCTGTGGTCTGTACACTGTCCAGGCCTCGGCTCCATATAGTAGGGTGGATAGCATGATTGAGCTGTAGATCTTGCCTTTGACCCGTATGGACACATGGTGGTTGTTCCAGAGTCTCTGGCATAGTCGGCTGAAAGATGCGCTAGCCTTGGCCATCCTCCTCTGTATTTCAGCATCAATGCGTCCATGACTTGATATAGTGCTTCCGAGGTAGGTGAATTCCGGAACAGAGTTCAGCTTGTTTCCATCAACCATGATATCCTCCTCTCGGGTTCTTGTAGAGTTGGGTTGGTACAGCACCTCCGTCTTCTTGATGTTAATCTTCAGGCCAAACTTCTTTGATGCATTGCAGAAAGTGTTCACTATTTTCTGGATCTCTTCAGCAGAGTGGGCAACTAGTGCACTGTCTTCTGCAAATAGCAGCTCTCTGCCCAGGATCCGAGTAGTCTTGGTCGTCGCTCTGAAGTGTGCATCGTTGAATAGGTCAGCGCTCTGTCTGGACTGTATATAGATGCCATCCCCCATGCCTCGGAAAGCCTCGTCGAGCATTGCTGATAGGAAGATGAAGAAGAGCATGGGGGCCAGTACACAACCTTGCTTGACCCCATTGGTAACCCCAAACGATTCTGAGACTTCCCCTCCAACACTAACATTCGCCATCATTCCCGTATGTAGAGCCTCGATCATAGTTGTGAACTTCTCTGGGCATCCATACTTCCTCAGTAGCTGCCATATCCTGGTCCTCCCGACTGTATCGAACGCCTTAGTGAAATGTATACATGTATATATATATATGTGCATATATATGATGTATATCATATCTATATCATATATATATATATATATATATCACATCTGTTCATACATCGCCTCGCTCCCATGTCCTAACTTCGCCTGATAGGTCAAATCCCTCACATAATCCATGATTTCGGAAGCAGCAACGTCACATATCGTTGCCAACCACTTGCTTTCCTGCCTCCTAGCGGCAGTTAGCAACATTAACACCTACAACACCTTCGGCCCTTCCACCCAGTCTCCATCCAGTTACGCAGTAGAGGAGCAGTACGCGAGCAGCTTTCTCCACAGTGCGTGTCCCCACAGCTGCCCTCTGTTTTCTCACTTCACATTTCATGACCGCGTACAAGTATGGCTGACAGCGGTTGGCTCTTCGGAGTGCGTTGTTCGGCCATGATGTGAAACAAAATAGTCCAAAATGCAGTTTCTCTCGGATGATTCTCAATTTATTGTGTTTGAGTTGGTTATTTGGTTTGCACACAGATGTGACCAATTTTTTTTATATAGCACCAGGCTTTAAGTTAGGTCAGGTGCAAAATCACGTAAACGCCAATCCAAAATGGAGAAAAAGATCGAAATCAAATCTTTAAAAAGTGTATATTTTTATATTCCTACTGTTTTCTTTATTGCTCCATAACCATGTGATCATATGAAAAGTGAAATTAGTAAGCTTTAACATTATTTTCAGGTACAAAATCTGTTATTTAAATTCAATTTTTGGATCGGCATTTACGTGGTTTTGTGCCTGAACTCTTCATTGTAGAATCAAATCTAGGTAATTGTTTCATGTTTGAAAATTTGATATTTTTATCAGACTATACACTTGTAATAAGCATGCGCATGATTGGATTGATGCTAATTAAGTCACACTTGTGTTCTTCTTCTTCCAGGTGAGTCTTCCGGTACAGCGGTATTGCGGGGTACAGCGTCAGGTAGTTAATATATATATGTGGGTCGAGCATTTCAACTGTTATGTCACTATTTCAGCCTCCTCCATCTCGGCAAGAGGATGATGAAATAGTGACTATTTCACCCTCCTCCATCTCCGCAAGAGGATGATGAAATAGTCACTATTTCACCCTCCGCCATCGCTGCAAGAGGATGATGAAATAGTCACTATTTCACCCTCCGCCATCTCTGCAAGAGGATGATGAAATAGTCACTATTTCACCCTCCATCATCTCCGCAAGAGGATGATGAAATAGTCACTATTTCACTCTCTGCCATCTCCGCAAGAGGATGATGAAATAGTCACTATTTCACCCTCCGTCATCTGCGCAACGATCCGATAGGATGGCCGAATGAGTTAGAGCGTCTGTCTCCCGTGTTGGTAGACCATGGGATCATGGGTTTGAACCCTGTTCGAGTCAAACCAATTACTTAAAAATGTATACTTGTCGCTTCCTACCCAGGAGCTTGGTATTGTTAGGACAGGGCAAGGACTGGTTGGTTCAGTGTCAGGATAATGGGACAGAGTTGGGATATCAGGTCATGGTGCTGGTGGCCTGGTCTCCCAGTGGGGTAGCACTATAAAGTCACCATCAGTGCGCACTGTGACAAGTCAGTACGCATCCTGATATTATCTTAGATGTTGCTAGGACGTTAAACAACAATAAACGATATGGCGTATGATGGCGTATGACGGTGTATGGGTCGAAAACCACATACACCGGCATACGCTAATGCCATACACCGTAATGTGACAGGGCCTTAACATATCTGGGTTGACCTGGATATTACTGTCCACCTTCTATGGCGTGGTAGACCAATAAGTCATCGTCATTCATTAAGTGATGGTGGTTCAACATATAAACACCCCGGCTCGGTGGCCGAATCGGTAGAGCGCGGGCGTCGCGTGCAGAAGATCGGGAGTTTGGTTGCCAGTCGAGTCAAACCAATGACTTATCAAATTTATACTTGTCGCTTCCTAGCCTGTCGCTATACATTAATAGGATAGGGTAAGGACTGTTTAGCTGAATGGTAGGATAATGTGGCTGAGTGGGATATCGGGTCATGATGCCGGCAGCCTGATTTCCCAGTAGGGCAGCATTAGAAAGTCGTCATCAGTACGCGACTGTCACAAGTCGGTACCCATCCTGATATGACGTTGGATATTGACTTTGCTTATCGACATATTGTTCGTGCCACATGCTGTGATGCCAGGACATTAAGGGAGGTGATGATGGAGGAAGCTGGTGATTGGTTAATATTGGCTGATGGCTGACGCATGCGTTTTCATTTCAATTCAAGAGCTGTCGTGAAGCATGAATGTGGTGTCGATAACCCTGTTCCGCGTTAGTGCGGAAGGCCATCCCTCTCTTCGGGCCCATCCTGATATGACCTTAGTTGTTGCTCGGATGTAAAACAACCACAAACAACGCTCTTAGGGCATATATGCACGTATATAGGTTGTGTACATATTTTGAAGTGAGAGCTGGGAGACCGTTGGAGTCGGTTCCCAGGAAGGGGAAGCAGAGAGTGCTCGTTTACAAGGGGGCCTGCTGAGAATAAGGGGTGTTGAGAAGCAAGAGGTGCCCAGAAGGAGCACCGCAAAACATTAAGGGCTATTCTTTATTTATATTCATATAGTAACTTATATAGCACATATAAGCATACAATTATATATATATATATATATATATATATATACATATATTGAGCTTCCTCACCTCCTTTCCCCCCAAAGTGTGTTTCTTCAATGCCCACTTACTGCGTCTACGTCTTGAAGCGCTGCTGTCACTCCTTGATCATCGTCGTCATCCCATGTCCCTCGATCGTATCCGTGAGCGGCCGTATGAATAGTGACCATCGTCTTCGCTCTCCCTTGTCATCGTCTCTGGTCGAGGTATCTCCGGAATCATGCGAATGTCTGTAGATAATTTGCATTTCTCCGTGTTGTCTTCCTTTCGTTTTTCATCCCGAGCCACCGGACGGCCGGATCTCCTTCTATCCCTCTCGATCTCAAGATCCCTCAACCGGTCCTGCAAGTCCTGCAATCTTAAATCCGCCTCCAGGTCTTCGATCGCTTTCCTCACTGCTTCCTCCTTTTTGTCCGCCGACAAATCCGCCATCGCAGTCGTCCCTTGGCCCGAATCTTCTTTTGTCCTAGTGGTAGCCATCTTGGTCGTACTCCTTGTACGAACAGTCACTCACTCCTGGTGGTCGTAACAAGCCTCTCCGTCGTCTTTTTTGTGATTGAATCCGCAATCGCTGCAGTATGGCAGTGGAATGACCTCTCAGTCGTCCCTCAACACAAAATGGTGCCAAAACACTATGGCATAACGGTTAGAGTAGTTCATAAGATACCGTCGGGTCTTATAAGATACCGTCTCCCGCAGGCCTTGCCGTTCTCGACTTGTGCTTCTGCGCTTTACTGCTGGGCTATGGCAGCCCAAACAGCTGGTGTGTTGTAGCTGGAACCCTGGTCTCAATTGGAGTACTACGGTCCGTTATATCGCCGTACACAGTTCCGCTTAATGATTCGAATTGTTAGTCGAAATTGATGAATAAATAAGAAATCGTTGTTATATTAGGTGCATTCCTTCCTAATGTTGAATTCTAACGTTTTAACGGCCAGCTTATTGAGCAGGAACCACTAAAGAATAATCGACTGTGTCGAATAATTAAGTGAAACGTTTTTTATTACACAAATATGTTGATTATAGTGTTTGTCGATTGATATTACCCTACTTCCATCAACGTTCTTGCTTTTCGTCGACAGATAGGCACAAAAGTCAACTCAGATATTCGACACACAATGAAATCGACACACACGTGAAATCTATAGATCAACGGTCAAATTTATCAAATTCTCTACGATACCGTCACCGCCTGCCGATCGCTTCCTCCTTGCATCTCTGTCAGTTGAATCGACACGCAAATCATCGACCCAGATCGTCGACACACAGGTATTCCAATATGAAGTCGTCCGCTGTCCCGGATGACCGTTGAAAATCCGCAACACAGGTAGCGAGTTGACTGTGTTGCTTAAGCAAAAAACTGGAGGCAAGTGACGATTCAAACCACTCAAGCAGCGTCGAAAGCCGCCGGGCCTGCAGCAAGGGCAACGGACGGCGGCGATTGGACAATATCAACTCGAGTTGAATCGAATAATAATAATAAATAATTCTCCGAGCGTTTATATGTATATAATAGATTATATATAATATAAGCATACAGTTGAATATATATATAAGCGTACAGTTAAATATACGTATATATATATATATATAATAACCATGCAATTGTATTTATATACACTTAGGTGCACAATATATCATAGCACCTGCAATCAGCATGACAGCCAGACAGACTAGATATAGGAGAAATCATAGCGCCTGAAATCAGCATGACAACCAGACAGACTAGATATAGGAGAAATCATAGCGCCTGAAATCAGCATGACAGCCAGACAGACTAGATATAGGAGAAATCATAGCGCCTGAAATCAGCATGACAACCAGACAGACTAGATATAGGAGAAATGATTGCGCCTGAAATCAGCATGACAGCCAGACAGACTAGATATAGGAGAAATCATAGCGCCTGAAATCAGCATGAATGCCAGACAGACTAGATATAGGAGACATCATTGCTCCTGAAATCAGCATGATATCATCATCTAGTTGAATGAATAAATGATTTTATTTTAAATTTAAATTAAGGACAACTGTGTCTGTATCATAAGTGCATAAGCAATGTTTTTTCACAATTCTCCTGGCGAAAAGAGCGAAAGGAAAACAAAATAGTTGTATAAGCAACATGAATACAGTACATTATAACCACTGTGTTGCCCCAAGGCTCCTTTCTAAAAGAAGCAAAATAAATAAATTAAATAAATGTTGTTTCCCCTATTTTCATTGTGAAGGAATGCGAAATAAAATAAATCTACTCTTTCTGAATTAACTGTAGTGGTTATAAGCAATATCTCCTTCACTACTTTTCTAGCTTAATGAGGTCTACTGAACATCAGCTGCCCTGTGTTGAGATTCCAAATGACATCTAGATGTAGATGTACCGTACATACAGCGCTCACCCTTCACTGTCCTTGTCGAGTGGGAAATGAGTATATACGCATTATACTACAGCGGTTGCATCCATTACGGGTGTCTTTACCTAGCTAACTGTCACCGGCCGCATCACATTCATCACCCTGTCGGCGTTGACCTTTACACGCCCGGAACATGATGCTGCATGCAAAGCCTTCATGTGCTGGCCACGTCCGGCATCTGCTTCTGAAGTCAGGTCTCCCCACCCAATATCCGGCGTCTTTACCCAGGCCTGCCATCCAGGGAAGCCTCACACCGATACTTTCTTCCTTTCTATATAAAGGGTGGGATTTTCCCTCTAATATTCCCCATATCCCCTAATATCGCCCATATCCCGTCATATCGCCCATCAACCTTAATATCCCCCATATCCCCTCTCTATATAATTGGTGGTATTTCCCATCTAATATTCCCCATATCCCTTAATATCGCCTGTCTACCCTAATATCGCCCATATCCCTTGATATCGCCCATCGACCCTAATATCGCCCATATCCCCTAATATCACCCGTCTTTTGTGGACTGCGTCCTGCTCTATTTACCATCCTCTGTTGAATAATGAAAAAATATTGCCCATATCATATTGAGATCTGGTGACTAAAGATGATGGTGTCCTTGTTTATATTCCCATAATAGATTATAGCACACACATACTACATAATATAGTATACCTTCCGCACGGAACCGAGTGCTATGGCCGAATCGGTAGATCGCAGGCCTCCCATGCACGAGATCAGAAGTTCAATTCCCGGTCGGAGTTCAATTCCCATTCAATGACTTACACAATTGATACTTGTCACTTCCTAGAATGGTGCTCGGCATAAATAGGATAGGGCAAAGACTTGTTAGCTCAACATCAGGATAATGTGACTAAGTGGGATATCAGGTCATGGTACTGGTGGCCTGATGTCCCAGTGGGGCTGCACTATAAAGTCGCTATCAGTACCCATGTTGATATTACCTTAGATGTTTTTCAGGACGGAAGACTCCAACAGACAACCAAGCTATGTATATCTGCATGTATATGTCCACTTTCCAGTCCACTTACATTACTGAGGTCAACAACCCCAGTGTAGGAGATGACATCGCAGACCCTCTCTAGGCTAGTCACTCCTAGCGGCTCTCAGGTGAACTAGGCTGTGAGCTCATTTTGTAGATGCTAAGTCAGTAAGTGTCTCATTTGCCAAAGTAGGTCGTACAGAGAAGCTACCTAGAAGCTGCTTTACTGCCAGCCTATTTCCCCCCTATATACATTCAACTGGGGGAGTGCAGTTTGCTCACCTGACCTGATTCACGCGCCTTGGTTACAGCTAATGGCCTGATGGAGCCGGTTGCCATGGCTATGGTCAAGCAAATAGTAAAACCCCGGATATCCTTATAGCCATAGATAGTCTACTAATATTACCTCAGGATATATGGCCGGCAACACAACCTCAAGAGATGAGATATTTGGCGAAGATTTGTTATTTGAATTTTTTGGGCAAAACATTCGATTATACAGTATATGTGTATATACATAGTATAAGAAGCTATGAATATATTATTAGGAATGAAGTAACTAAATATATATATATATTCCTTCCTTCCTGTATAAAGTGTGGGATTTTCCCGCTAAAATTACCGAAATCCCCTAATATCACCCATGCACCCTAATATCGCCCATAACCCCTAATATTGCCCATCTTCAGTGGAATGCTTCCTGCTCTATCTAGCTTCCCCTAATATCGCCCATCCACACTAATATCGCCCATTGCCCGGCTTAAGTGAAATGCTTCCTGCTCAATCTACCATTCTCTTTGGTGAATGGAATAACAAATTTACTTCATATCATATTGTGATCTTCGGACGGAAGGGATACGTGGCTGACCAAGCCTGTCCGGTTTGGGTTGGATGCGGTGCTGGTCGAGCAGCCTGGATAGCTTGTATGCCCTGAGAAACCAATTCCCTCCTACAGTGTCGGCCCTGTTTGCCCTGCACTCGGCACATTCCCACCCGAAAGTTTGCCTTTTAAATAAACAATTGCAGTCTTTTGTGTACCAGCGGGAACAATTAATGTTCTCTCCAAATGTTGGTCACTTGGTGTAGTTTTACGTCCTGTGAACATCTAAGGTCATATCAGGACGGATACCGACTTGTGACAGTGCGCACTCATGGTGACTTTATAGGGCTGCCCCACTGGGTGACTAGGCCACTAGCACCATGACCTGATACCGCACTTCATTACATTATCCTGACACTGAGCCAACCAGTCCTTGCCCTATCCTAATAATGCCAAGGACCTAGTTAGGAAGTGACAAGTATACATTTTGTAAGTCATTGGTTTGACTTGACCAGAGTTTGAACCCCATGATCTTCCAAAATGGGAGAGGGACGCTCAACTCATTCGGCCATCCCGTCTGGTTCTCTCCAAATGAACGGCATAGGGGGAATGCAAATGTTTGATTACTGATCGGTGTATGTGACCAGGCACATGTATGTATATATGTAAGGGCTGATGGTGCCTGAGTGGGATATAAATAGACATAGTGGTGCTGGCAGGTCTGGGTGTGAGGGCACTCAGGGCCTACCTCCTCCGCTGGTATAGTGATCACCAACTCAAGGGGCAAGGTTGGTGGTGGCCATGGGGCCATACAGCTTGTGGTGGGCAGACCACTGGTAGCCATGGGGATCAGGAATGCTGGATCCCTATTGCTAGGGCCAATAATGCTTGTTTCCCATCGGGAGAAAGGGGCAGGGTGATACTCTACAATGAACCCATGTAACCATATAAATAATAAACCAGAGGGCTTGACTCTATCTCTCCTTCTTTACACTTTATACTCTTCCTTTCTCTTTGTCTGTATCGATTTCACTATAGCATGCCTACACGACAACAGATTCGAGCTATAGCCATTTTACAAACTGACTGACTTGATTGCAAATTCTATGGAATGAACTAATAATGCCACGTATATTCAACAAGCAATGGATGCCGATGTCATTATCGTAAAGGAATCCAGTAATCTGAGGAATGGACATCTTTGATATGATGCCGGCATAGTGCTAGATGAGTGTTAGGCAAAATTGATATCTCTATTTATTATTAATCAACAATGCTTTAATAATTAGTGTCCTTATTATCATTCAGGCACGACATATCTAGCAATACTTGAGTGTAATCAATAGTAACATATCTTACTGTCTTAATATTTCTAGCTATATCTTAATTCATAGCTCAGTGTGTACCTTCATTCAATAGCTGGATCCTTGAGTGTATTCAATAGTAAGATATTTTAATGCACAATATTTTAATGCACTTAATATCTCTAGTTATATCCTAATTCATAGCTCAGTGTGTAATAACTGTATTCAATAGTTATATCCTTGATTGTACTCAATTGTCACATATCCGACTGCGCTTAATAGCTCTAATTATATCTTAATTCATAGCTCAGTCTTACTTTTATTCAATAACTCAATCCTTGAGTGTACTCAATAGAAACATATCTTACTGAATTTAATAACTCTAATTATATCTTAATTCATAGATCAGTGTTTACCTTAATTCAAGAGCTCAATACTTGAGTGTACTCAATTGTAACATATCTCACTGCTCTTAATATATCTAGCTATACCTTAATTCATCGCTCAGTGTGTACCTCTATTCAATAGATCCAGCTTTGAGTGTACTCAATAGTATGATATTTTAATGCACTTAATATCTCCAGTTATATCCTAACTCATTGCTCAGTGTGTAATACCTGTATTCAACAGCTCCACCCATGATTAAACATAATAGCACCATTTAAACAACTCTATCTATATCTTATTTCCTAACTCAACCTGTACTTTCCTCACTCGGCCCGGATGAGTGCATTGGTAGGTGTAAATATGAATGCTCATATCAATGATTTATATCATGTTCATCATATCTCAACTGTATTATACTCCACTGCAACAGGTCAAGATGTGGACATTGCCTCAACGACATCCGGTAGCATAGGTCTGTGAACCCCATTACATGTAGGCATGGGCAGCCATGTATATTGCATATGTAACATGGCCAACACCATGTCATGTACATGCATATATATAATGTACTACTAACTCTTCACACTGTACAGTGTAGTCAACACTTTATTGATGTAAATAATACGCGAAACCTCTTTACAAACCTGTGACATAAAAGCTGCATAGTCCGATGAAGCATCATATTCTCAAAACCAACGCAATTATCTAGAATTGAGTCTACATATCTAACTTAGATACTGAGGCAGGTGTTAACAAACTTCACCATGTCTGAGAATAACTTGACTACATCGCGCCTTGAAATTGTTGCTCCATCTTGTGATATAAATGTTGCCATCATCTGATCAGAATCTACCGATTTCAAAATTGCTTGTGAGTTTTTATATTTACACTTACAATGTGATGGATGTATATTTGATGAAACGGTCTGAAGTGATGACTCAATTCTTCTAATATTCGCCATGAATATGGCCTTTCATGTTGAACTAATGCTGAATTGTCCTCAATGAATCACTATGTGCAGTACGATGTGCGAGGGCCTATATCCACTAACATCAGTGTTTTTGCTGTACATAGTGATTTTTCCTGTGTTATATCAAAGACCCTATAATACTAAGACGGCTCACTCAGCCTGTACTGTGTAATCAAACTGATCAAACCCACCACTTGGTGCGCTGGCTGTTCTGTTGGTTAAATATGTGCTATATTATATGTATAAATGTATATGTATAAATGTATATATGAATGTGAACGATGTGTGATGATGGTGATGCTGATGATGATGCTGATGATGCGTATTTGTTCATAGCAATTTCATATTGATGTATATTCATACTTACCTATCTCATGTATAATAAAATTGTATGTGTTTACATGTGAAACACCAACCAGCAGCTGGGCTGATCAAACCCACCACAAGGTGGCACTGCCATATTTACATTACCATGGGAGTGATAAGAAGTGTGCCGTCTTACAATGGGAGTGATAGGAAGTGAGCCATTCATACATTGTTGTTGCTATGACCGGGTAGTAAATAAACTCTCACACACTATCATATCTTCTTCTTTTTCATGTAAGCAACCTATTTTTAAGCTAGTGGTACAGGCAAGAGGCTGAGTCGTGAGAGCTGAATAGGCCAGGTGGCAGCACCAGGCAAGGCAGAGAGCCGGTCCGTTCGGCTGAGTTGTTAAGTGTCAACAGTTGTGAGGTGTCCAGATAAGGTGCAAACAGAGGTAACATTGAAGGATAATCAGTTCACGAATAAGTATACTTGTATAATGCATATACAGCACATATATAGGCACTTTAGGTATATACATATGCATGTGATTGACCTCCGTACATATATATATTATATATATCAGCACAAATGGAGATAAATATTGGAATCAAACCTTCAAAAGGTATAATTTTTATATTCCTTCTCTGTTGTTCACTGTGGCATAAGCATGTGATCATATGAAAAGTGGAATTAGTGAGAATTACAATTATTTTCAGGTACAAATCGTGTTATTTATACTACATTTTTGGATTGGTTTTGCGCCTGAACTCTTCATATGTATATATCAAGTCAATTTCCACAACATCATGTGCAGGTAAATTTCTGTATTCAATTACAATAACAGCGAGAGAAGAGGCCCAGCCCTCGTCGCCCAATACATTAATTAATCATATGTGTTAGTTCAGTGACATGCTGGCAAGAAGTGATATGCTAATGCTCCAGACGCATCAGTCAATTCGAAATTCAGACAGAGCAGAAACAGCACGATGGTTCTGCTGATCAGAGTGGTGCAGCATAATACAGACAGGCTGAGAGATCTGCGATCCATTAAGTACACTTTTATATGTGCATATATTAGCTACATATGTACGGGCAGATCTGATCTGATCTAAATACTGTATAAACCCATGAAACCAAGCTTGGTTAAACCAAACGATCGGTTAATCCAAACTGGTTTTAGTGGCCCGGCAAAATGCTACCATTTATCATATAAAAAAGTTGGTTAAACCAAAGTCGGTTAATCCAAACTATAGCTTAATCCAAACACAATGTTCGCACCCCAGGCCACTTCCAGTACGGTTGAACCAATCTTTCATGTGGTTATAAGACCCCACCAACATTTTTATATGATAGATGGTAGTATTTTGCTGGGCCACCCAAAAAGGTTTGGATTAACCGATCGTTTGTGTTAAGCAAGCTTGGTTTAACAGGGTTATACTATATATACATAAAACAACGATGAACAAAGTGTCCACATATAGTGTATATTACATTCATAATGCACCCAGATTTTTGCAAAAGCCAAGTCAAAGTCGAAGCCAAAGCTTGGTTAAACCAATGATCGGTTAATCAAAACAAATTTCTAGGGTCCCTGCAAGTTTGGTTTAACGGGGTTATACTGTATATATATATATATATAACTTTCAGTGAGTGGTACAGTCGTGAGGCAGATGTGGCAGCAGGATGCTGTATCCTTGGCCAGTTGCTTGAGTAGTTGAGTGGCATTAGTTATGTAGTGTCATTCAGGTGCCAGTTCATGGGTAATCAGTGCATGGATAATTATAGATATGAACCTACCAATATGTTGTATTGTCGGACTATGCGAGCTATGGTTCTCGGTCCTGCAGTTTATTCTGATACGTGTTTGTTGTGGTTTTACATCCTAGCAACACTGAAGGTCTTATCAGGACGGGTACCATCTTGTGACAGTGCGCACTCATGGCAACTTTTATAGTGCTGTCCCACTGGGAGACCAGGTCACCAGCACCATCATGACCTGATATCCCACTCAGTCACATTATCCTGACACTGAGCCAACCAGTCCGACGACCTGGCTAGAAAGAGACCCACGATCCCATTGTAAACTATTTCGATATTCAGCATAGGGGGGGGAATGCAAATGTTATAGTACTGATCGGTGTATGGGACCAGGCGCATGTATATATATATATATATATATATATATATATATATAAATATATATATATATATATGGGCTGGTGGTGCCTGAGTGGGATGTAAAGAGACATATTGGTGCTGGCCGGTCTGGGTGTGTTTGCGCTCAGGGCCTAGCCCTACTGCTGGGGTAGGGGTCACCACAATCAAAAGGTCATGGTTGGTCATGGCCATGGGGCTGTACACCTTGTGGTGGATCCCTATTGGTAGGGCCAATAATGCTTGATTCCCATTGGGGCAAAGTGGTGGGGGGTGATACTCTACAATGAATCCATGTAACCATATAAATAATCAACCAGAGGGCTGGACTCTCTCTTCTTCTTGACACTTTATACTCTTCCTTTCTCTGTGTCTATATTGATTTCACCATAGCCTGCCTACACAGCCACAGATTCGAGCATTGGACTTTATACCATGGTCTACCAACATGGGAGACAGACGCTCTAACTCATTCAGCCATCCCGTCTGGTGGTGATAAAGAGAAGCGACACCTGTGAGCTAAAATAAAGTAATGCTGTAAAAGTAACACAAATATGAATAAATTGAAACGAGGAAAGCCACAGTGATGTGATTTCTTACGTACACAATGTTAAATCTTCAATGAGCACTCACTCTCCAACTATCATCCTCCCCCCTCCCCACCCACCCACACCTCTAAAAAGGAAAGTCTTCTAGAAGACAGCATTTCCTATGTGTACTCACGCCCATCTGTATTCAAATCGCGTCAACTAAATGCATCGCCTTCCCGCTGTGGATCTTTATGGCGTCTGGGAGGTGGAGGAGGTGGTACTAGCAATTGACAGACTGGTTCCACTCATCAAAAGCACAAAATTATCAGCAGCCCGGGTTGGGTTGCACCAGTAATGACAACAGTGGCCGTCCTCTGTACAAGGCATTGATTGCACCGCTCTCTGCTTGCACCAGCAATGACAACAGTGCCCGTCTGCTGTACAAGTCATTGATTGCACCGCTCACTGCTGGCAGCAGTAATGGTAACACTGGTCGTCTGCTGTACAAGGCATTGATTGCACCGCTCATTGCTTGCACCAGTAATGACAACAGTGGCCGTCTGCTGTACAAGGCATTGATTGCACCGCTCACTGCTTGCACCAGTAATGACAACACTGGTTGTCTGCTGTACAAGGCATTGATTGCACCGCTCACTGCTTGCACCAGTAATGACAACAGTGGTCATCTGCTGTACAAGTCATTGATTGCACCGCTCACTGCTCGCACCAGTAATGACAACAGTGGTTGTCTGCTGTACAAGGCATTGATTGCAACGCTCACTGCTTGCACCAGTAATGATAACAGTGGTTGTCTGCTGTACAAGTCATTGATTGCACCGCTCACTGCTCGCACCAGTAATGACAACACTGGTTGTCTGTTGTACAAGGCATTGAACGCACCACTCACTGCTTGCACCAGTAATGACAACAGTGACCGTCTGCTGTACAAGGCATTGATTGCACCGCTCACTGCTTGCACCAGTAATGGCAACAGTGGTTGTCTGCTGTACAAGGCATTGATTGCACCACCCACTGCTTGCACCAGTAGTGACAACACTGGTCGTCTGTTGTACAAGGCATTGAATGCACCATTCACTGCTTGCACCAGTAATGACAACAGTGGCCGTCTGCTGTACAAGGCATTAATTGCACCGCTAACTGCTTGCACCAGCAATGGCAACAGTGATCGTCTGCTGTACAAGGCATTGATTGCACCGCTCACTGCTTGCATCAGTAATGACAACACTGGTCGTCTGTTGTACAAGGCATTGATTGCACCGCTCACTGCTTGCACCAGTAATGACAACAGTGGTCGTCTGCTGTACAAGGCATTGATTGCACCGCTCACTGCTTGCACCAGTAATGACAACACTGGTCCGTCTGCTGTACAAGGCATTGATTGCACCGCTCACTGCTTGCATCAGTAATGACAACACTGGTCGTCTGTTGTACAAGGCATTGATTGCACCGCTCACTGCTTGCACCAGTAATGACAACACTGGTCGTCTGCTGTACAAGGCATTGATTGCACCACTCACTGCTTGCACCAGTACTGACAACACTGGTCGTCTGCTGTACAAGGCATTGATTGCACTGCTCACTGCTTGCACCAGTAATGACAATGCTGGTCGTCTGTTGTACAAGGCATTGATTGCACCGCTCACTGCTTGCACCAGTAATGACAACACTGGTTGTCTGATGTACACGGCATTGATTGCACCGCTCACTGCTTGCACCAGTACTGACAACACTGGTCGTCTGCTGTACAAGGCATTGATTGCACCGCTCACTGCTTGCACCAGTAATGACAACACTGGTCGTCTGTTGTACAAGGCATTGATTGCACCACTCACTGCTTGCACCAGTAATGACAACAGTGGCCGTCTGCTGTACAAGGCATTGATTGCACCGGTCACTGCTTGCACCAGTAATGACAACACTGGTCGTCTGTTGTACAAGGCATTGATTGCACCGCTCACTGCTTGCACCAGTAATGACAACAGTGGCCGTCTGCTGTACAAGGCATTGATTGCACTGCTCACTGCTTGCACCAATAATGACAACACTGGTCATCTCCTGTACAAGGCATTGATTGCACCGCTCACTGCTTGCTCCAGTACTGACAACACTGGTCGTCTGCTGTACAAGGCATTGATTACACCGCTCACTGCTTGCACCAGTAATGACAACGCTGGTCATCTGTTGTACAATGCATTGATTGCACTGCTCACTGCTTGCACCAGTAATGACAACAGTGGCCGTCTGCTGTACAAGGCATTGATTGCACCGCTCACTGCTTGCACCAGTAATGACAACACTGACCGTCTGCTGTACAAGGCATTGATTGCACCGCTCACTGCTTGCACCAGTAATGACACCACTGGTTGTCTGCTGTACAAGGCATTGATTGCACCGCTCACTGCTTGCACCAGTAATGACAACACTGGTCGTCTGCTGTACAAGGCATTGATTGCACCGCTCACTGCTTGCACCAGCAATGACAACACTGGTCGTCTGCTGTACAAGGCATTGATTGGACCGCTCACTGCTTGCACCAGTAATGACAACACTGGTCGTCTGCTATACAAGGCATTGATTGCACCGCTCACTGCTGTAGTATAATAGGAGTAGTCTGCACTGAACTCTCGGACAAAGAGCGGCATAGAAAGGTAGGCATGGATAGGGTTGGTTGGTTAGCGTTTGGAGTTTTACATCCTGGCAACATCTACGGTCATATCAGGATGGGTACCGACTTGTGGCAGTACGCGCTCATGGTGACTTTATAGTGCTGCCCCACTGGGAGAACAGGCCGCTGGCACCATGACCTGATATCCCATTCAGAACCACCCCTCCCCACACCCACCCTCACACCCGCTTCACCCACCCTCCAACCATCCCCACACCCACGCTCACACCCGCCTCCCCCCACCCTCCAATCCTCCCCACACACACGATCACACCCGCCTCCCTTCAGCCTGAATGGTACAGTATCAGAATCAGTCATCTTGAAAACAAACATAGACCTTCACCGTTAAGCCCCAGTCAGACCTCACCGGGTTGAGGAACCGGATAGAAAACGGACACTGTCCGCTGAAATACGGCAATGTATGGTTTATATACAGTTGGCATCCGGTGTGTCTGTTATCTGTCGTCCAGTGGTGTCCGGCAGTGTCCGGTACAAGTTTTGAACATGCACAAAACTTGTACCGGACACTGCCGGATTGAGGTGTATGGTTGGTGTCAATTTTAATTCTGCTTAGTCCGTTTTGTCCGTTTCATGTCTGTTGCTCATCCATTAGGCGTCCAGTTTGTATCCTGAAGAGTCTCTTGATGGTGCTGCGGGAATTCGGTCCGTCGTTTTTTTGCGCATCCGTGAACAGTCTGGTAGGTGTCCGGTAGGTGTCTGGTAGATGTCTGGTAGGTGTCCGGTTGGTGTCTGGTTGGTGTCCTTTTGGTGTCCGGTCCATCCGTTTTACATTCGGTTGCCGTCCGGTTCTCGTCCATTGGCTATTCGTTAATGTACGTTTCTTGTCCGTTTAGCATCCGTTTGGTCCAGCGGCAGTTGCAACAGTTCGACACCGAACACCACCAGAATAGTCAATTCTTTGTCCGGTGGTGTCTGGTACTCAGTCCGGTAAGGTCTGACTAGGCCTTTACGGACAGACCAGGCCCAACAGCAGACGACCATGTTTACCGGCATGCCCCCGCCCCAACACCCCATCATGCACCATGCCACACACGGCAGCACACACTGACACACACCCTGCCAAGCACCCCGACACTCACCCGGACACACACCCCAACACATAACAGGATGCACTCGCAACACACCATGAATACAACTCATCGGACACCTGCCACACACCGTGAGACACACACGGCAACACACACACCAACACACACTGCAACACACCGCACACATACTGACACACACTGCAACAAACACACCGCAACACACATACTGACACACACTGCAACACACTGCACACATACCAACAGACACTGCAACACACCACAACACACATACCGACACACACTGCAACACACGCACCGCAACACACATACCGACACACACTGTAACACATGGCACACATACCAACAGACACTGCAACACACCACGCACATACCAACACACATTGCAACACACTCCAACACACATACCGACACACACTGCAACACACACACCGCAACACACATACCGACACACACTGTAACACATGGCACACATACCAACATACACTGCAACACACCATGCACATACCGACACACACTGCAACAAGCACACTGCAACACACATACTGACACACACTGCAACACACCACACACATACCAACATACACTGCAACACACCGCAACACACATACTGACACACACTGCAACACACACCGCACCACACATACCAACACACACTGTAACACATGGCACACATACCGACACACACTGCAACACGCCGCACACATACCGACACCCACTGCAACACCCTGCACACACACCAACACACACTGCAACACTCTCCAACACACATACCGACACACACTGCAACACACCGCACACATACCGGCACACACGGCAACACCATGCAGCACACATACCGACGCACACTGCAACACCCTGCACACATACCAACACCCACTGCAACACACCACAACACACATACCAACATACACTGCAACACACATACCGACACACACTGCAACACACACCACACCGCAACACACCTACCAACATACACTGCAACACACTGCCACACACATACCGAAACACACTGCAACACCCGCCACACATACCAACACACACTGCAACACACTGCAACCCACATACCGACACAAACTGCAACACACTGCGACACACATACCGAAAATACACTGCGACACACTGCGCACATACCGACACACACTGCAACACACCACAACACACATACTGACACACACTGCAACACACCGCGCACATACCGACACACACACATACACACCTAATGCTGCCCTGTACTTACTCGATTCAGACGTATTCAATTACCCATCATTCCCCTCAGGTCTGAGACCACATAGACGCCAGCCCCATTCTCCATCCACCCACCCTACCCCCGCCTCCCCCCGCCCTCCAACCCTCCCCCACCCACCCTCACATCCGCCTCCCCCCACCTTCCATCAACTCCCCATCCCACCAGCCTGTCTCCACCCTCCAACCCTCCCCCCACCCACCCTCACACCCACCTCCCCCAACCTCAAACCCTCCCCACCCACGCCACCCCCGCCTCCCCTCACCTTCCATCTACTCACCCTCCCACCAGCCTACCCCCCAACCTCAAACCCTGCCCCACCCACCCTCACACCCGCCTCCCCCCATCTTCCACCAACTCACCCTCCCACCAGCCTGTCTCCAACCTCCAACCCTCCTCCCACCCACCCTCACACCCGCCTCCCCCAACCTCAAACCCTCCCCCCACCCACCCTCCCCCCACCTCCCCTCACCTTCCATCTACTCACCCTCCCACCAGCCTACCCCCCCAACCACAAACCCTCCCCCACCCTCATACCCGCCTCCCCCCACCTTCCATCCACTCACCCTCCCACCCGCCTCCCTCCCAAACTCCAACCCTCCCCCCACTCACCATCACACCGGCCTCCCCCCACCTTCCATCAACCTACCTTCCCACCCGCCTCCCCAACCTCCAACCCTCCCCCAACCCACCCTCAAAGCCGCCTCCCCCCACCTTCCATCCACTAGCCCTCCCACCCGCCTCCCCCCAACCTCAAACCCTTCCCCAACCCACCCTCACACGCGCCTCCCCCCCACCTTCCATCCACTCACCCTCCCACCAGCCTTCCCCCCAACCTCCAACCCTCCCCACACCCACCCTCACACCAGCCCTCACACCCGCCTGCCCCACCCTCCAACCCTGCCTTCACCCTCCAACCCTCCCCACACCGACCCTCCCACCCGCCTCCCCCGACCATCTAACCCTCCCCACACCCACTCTCCTGCCATCCGCCCTCACGCACTGGAACGCCTCCTGCCGTGTTATTAGTGCAACTCAGGCAGCACGCCATCCTCACAACGACACAACCTTAACACAGTCTGTCTGAACCACATGGCATTTTTTGCACTCCTTGTTTATATATATGGCATATAGTTTGTTACATGAATATAAACAGTGCATTGATCTACCGTTATTTGTCATTGAGCGTGTGCACCATACCAGTATTGTGTATGTAAGGGCCATTCAAATATTACGCAACACTATTTTTGGGGTCAAAATTAGACTCACCCACCCACCCTTTTTAAACTGGGTATGCAGGTATTGCAATACCTCAGGGAGTTTGACGCCCCTGCCCTGTAGAGTTGTAAACCACTGCCTTGTGGTACAGGTACTTGACAGAACCGAAGGCTAAGGGAGAAAACCCTAAACAGAAAACCATGTCACTGTGGCAGCATCAAGGGCAGTTTATGTATGGAACACCCAACATCTTCCGACCAGCCACTGCAGGGACAAATAGTTTTGCACCTGTCTGGATGTGTTCTTGCCGGTGTGAAACCTCTATTTGCTCCCCGAGAGAGTGCCGCTGGTAACTTGCAAAAGCCAGCAGCACTTCAACACTTTTGCAGGCAGCTTTCATGAAATGTTTAACATCACTCTCACAGCAGAGAGCTAAATGGAGAGCGGCAGTCAAGTAATGAAAGCAGTCTTTGTCGCATCACGACCGACAGCATGATGATGCTAGACCATGTACCCTATGACTGGATGCGGTGGCCGAGTCGGTAGAACGCAGGCTTCCCATGCGGAAGGTCCGGAGTTAGGAATCCCAGTCAATGACTCATACAATTGTTACTTGTCACTACCTAGCCTTGCGCTCTGCATTCCGCAGATAGGTCAAGAACTGGTTAGCACACAATCAGGATAATATGACTGTATGGGATATAAGGTAATTGAGTTCCAGAATGGCAGCACTATTTAATTTGCAAAGTTGCCATGAGTGCACACTGTCACAAGTCGGTACCTGTCCTGATATGATATTAGATGTTGCTAGGACGTAAAACAACAACCAAACAAACCATACACACCCCAACATATGATGTATACTCGGAGATATCCCCCAACATACAACGGTATGGAAGAACTCACCCAGATTTGTACACAAACATCCTGTTCAGCTTGAAAATTGTGTTCAATACACTCCCGCTATAGACTAACGGTTATGACGCCAGCCCTGTACTAGCAGGAATTGTGGGTTTGAAACCGGCTTGAGGTGAATGTTATCTTTGTTCATCTCATCCTCATTATACTATTCACATATAAATACTACACAAGGATGCAAACTGGTGATTTCTATAATTGATTGATTTGTGGTTTCTTAACGCAGTGTCAGCAGCATAGGCCATATTCACGGCGAGAATTGTTTGTTTTTTATTCAACCATCACCTTTACATATAATGTAAAAGCATACAATCAATTCCGTGTCAATAGGCACTCATTAATTTGTTTAAACTCACAATCATATATTTTGTGGTCAAGGTAAATCAAATAGATCAAAGAATTAATTGATAACAATTGTTTTAATGAACTATATGAGGTGGTACAGACCGGCTGTCCTCAAATGGCTAAAATATCTTCTTGTTCTACTTTAGTAAAACTGTAAAAAGGTCATGCATGCTGTTTGCAGTGTAAAATTGTTGGCGTGATTTCTATAAAGGCGCCTGAATGTTGCCAGTATGGATATAATATAAGACAAGTTAAGCCATGTCGGATTGACTGTAGATATGTACTGTTGTGTCATGAATAGTGTGTGTGGGAAATGTAATGCAGACAGGCAAACTGTATTACGGTATAACCCTGTTAAACCAAGCTTGGTTAAACCAAACCATCGGTTAATC
Organism: Branchipolynoe longqiensis; assembly: GCA_030323885.1. NCBI lineage: Eukaryota > Metazoa > Annelida > Polychaeta > Phyllodocida > Polynoidae > Branchipolynoe > Branchipolynoe longqiensis. The sequence goes on along the minus strand of CM059200.1, from coordinate 1,816,864 downwards.
CAACCTTTTTTTTGGTGGCCCGGCAAAATACTACCACTCATCACAAAAAAAATTGGTTAAACCAAAGTCGGTTAATCCAAATTATTGTTTAATCCAATCAGAATTGTCGGAACCCAGGCCACTTCTGGTACATTTAAACCAAACTTTCATGTGGTTATAAGGTCATCTGAGACTGCACCAACTTTTGTATATGATAAATGGTAGTATTTTGGTGGGACACCAACAAAAGTTTGGATTAACCGATCGTTTGGTTTAACTGAGCTTGGTTCAATGGGGTTATACTGTAGATACATACAAAACAATAATCAAAGTGTCCACGTGCATTGTATATTACATTCATAATGCACCCATATTTTTGCCAAAGCCAAGTCAAAGTCAAAGCCAAAGCTCAGTTAAGCCAATGATCGGTTAATCCTAGCACATTTCTAGGGTCCCTTCAAGTTTGGTTTAGCGGGGTTATACTGTACCTAGCCACATCCATACAATGATGTGGGAATAAAAGCACCAAACTGCAACTGTTCTTCAGGACTGCTACACATTTTCGATTTTGAGAAACCTCCGGTCATTCCAGCTGGTGTATGATTCATTAAAACAAATTAAAATGCCAACCACCCCCTGTCTTCGCTTGCTGCCTGGAAATAACTTTCACATGGAATATTCATCTGCACCATGTTTGTGATTACAAGCGGGTACTACAGTACAACCCTGTTAAGCCAAGCTCGGTTAAAGCAAATGATCAGTTAATCCAAACTTTTGTTGGTAGCCCGGCAAAATAATACTATTTATCATATAAAAAAGTCGGTCAAACCAAAGTCGGTAAATCCAAACTATCGGTTGATCCAAACAAAATTGTCAGTCCTAGGCCACTTCCGGTACAGTTAAACCAAACATTCATGTGGTTAGATGGTCATCTGAGATCCTACCACCTCTTTCATGTGGTTATATGGTCATCTGAGACCCCCACCTCCTCCTATACCACAATTGTTTGGATAAGTGTTAGCTTGCAAAACTGTCATGAGGGTGCTTATGTAATTAGCTGCTTATGCAATCAGCTGCAATGGTTTCTCTTACATCTGCATACCGATGCATTGTGTGAGTTGTTTATGTATTACATGTGCAATATACCCTTAGTAATTCATAACGTTGCCACGTTTTTGTCAAAGCCATGTCAAAGTCAAAGCCAAAGCTCGGTTAAACCAATGATCGGTTAATCCAAACACATTTCTAGGGTCCCTTCAAGTTTGGTTTACTAGCGTTGTACTGTATATGACTCAGGAAGTTTCAGTTATTATGTCTATTTCATATGGAAGTGGGTCCACTCATGATACATCCTGATATGACCTTAAATGCTGCTAGGACATAAAACAACAATAAACAACATGATTCGCTAAGGAATGACTCAACAAGGAAGTTCTGGTGCAACAAGATGCTTGGTTGTTGGAGTTTTACGTCCTAGCAACATCTAAGGCGGTGGAAGAAGAGAGTTTATTTACAAAATGGGGGACAGACAGCTTAAAGCTGCATAGTCCCATGACATGTCACATTTTCAAAATCAAACCAATTATCTAAATTTGATTCTATGTATCTAATTTACATCATCATCATCATCATGCTGTCGGTCGCGATGCGACAAAGACTGCTTTCAATACTTGACTGCCGCTCTCCATTTAGCTCTCTGCTGTGAGAGTTGCGTCCATGAGTCGTGCTTAATGTCTCTCAGCTTCAGGTTTCTACTGATGTGCTTATTAGGCATTTGTTGCCACCTAGAATGGAATATTGAGTCGAATTGACAGAACATGTTACTGTAGAAGCCGATGGTGTCAGAGTGTTGACATGCTCGCCAACATTTATTTAGAAAGTTAGCACGTCAAGTATGTTAAAAGTTAGCCATTTCAAATCAAAGTTACTTCAAACAAAAGTAAGGTAGATCATAGGAATCAATTTAATATATATATATCTAAAAAAATGCGACAGAAGCACAAAAACATCATGCTCTACAACTTTAAGAAGTACTGTCTTAAAATACAAAAAAAGGGTTTGTGGGTGGGTAAAAAAAAGTGGAGGTGTAGTCGCTGTGTTTGCTCGCTTGACAGCGGTGAGCTCCCATATAATGTGCAGGGTAGGTGCGTTGCCTATTTGCAAGAAAGGAAGGGAGAGGGGCAGGGGGGTCATTTATATGGACAGTGAAAAGGCAGTTTGGTTAGGGCTTCAAGGTAATTGTAAAGTATAGAGCATATGTCAAAGGAGAGACAGAGCTGGGAGTGGCTCCACTCGACTTTCCACTCGAGGGTGTGTACAGCTCATCAGGTGACAGCTTCGGACCTTTCTCAGAAATAATAGATGGTAACTGAGAACACGTGTATTGTTCTAGGTCATCTGTCAGGTCTCAAATGCTTCTTGCGTCACATGTTAGTTCAGGATGACGACGGTGGTGGCGCTATGGTCGCCGTCTGGTCTATTTCCCTCAAGCAGTGGTGGCGCCATCTGGACTGACTTGTCCATGATTTGCATAATTTGAGTGGCTCAACTCGACTTTCCACTTGCGGGTGTGTACAGAAAGTCTGGTGAGAGCTTCGGTCCTTCCTCAGAAATAGCAGGCGGTAACTGACACCACAAATTGTTCTGGGTCATCGGTCAGGTCTTGTGTGCTTCTTATGTCACATGTTAGTTCAGGAAGATGCCGGTGGTGGCGCTAACGTTGATGTCTGGTCTATTTCCGTCAAGCAATATCGCCCTCTAGCCTGATTCGCCCGCGATTGGCGTGAATTAAACATGGTGATAATCAACAACACTTATATTCAATCATCTGCGTGTAATCAGCAATTTCATGTCATCATCAGCATTACCTGTAGCAGCTCAGCTGCGTTGTACAGTCGTTCCTGCTTTTAACCGACAGCTCTGCATCTAGAGCAATGTTGTCCCGACATAACAGTTATTGCTTGCAGCAGTTGGCTCTCCAGCCTAGCCTCGCGCCACTCTGTCTAGGCACTTGTGCCTCTTGAGTTGGGTTTTCTATTTTGTGTCTTTTGTTACAGCCAACTCATAACCCCACTACTTGTCTCTCTATCTAATGGGGCTGTCACATTACGATGCATCGCATGAAGTACTGCGATGTATGTGATTTTTTTGCGCTATGTCGGGATACGTCATTATGCATTATGCATGCATTAGGCGTGCGTTGGCATATGTCAAATTACGTCGACATTCGTCGACATATGGCAGCGCGTGTCAGGAGGTCGGCAAAGTTTTGTGCATGCATAAAACTTTCGACGTACGACAATGCATGGGTGCTTACGTTATGCCGACATTAGGCATACGTCGAGATACATTAGACTCGCATTGGAGGAATGTTGTTCTTACATTGACGGAGAGCATTCAGTCCATGCATTGGCAATGTTATACCAACATATGACAACGTTGTTCTAATATATCGATAATGCATGGCCTATGCGCGGTTGGCATTTCTCCAGTGTGTCTCGACGTATTTGACATATAGGGCGCACATCTGGTGCTCGCTTAACATATATAACGTTCGCTGGCATTCTGCGAATGCGCAGTAAGCATTTTTCAGGGTGGGTTGGGTGCCCCCCACATGTTGGCATGAGTTACTCATGCTGTGCGCCAAAAGTGTGCATGCCTGGTGTGCTGGATTGTCGTTGGACATGCATCACTCATGCGCTGGCACTATGCACTCATACATTGCACAACATGTTTAACGGTCGCTAGCGGAATGTTGGGAGCATGTTATGCCAACGCTAGGTAGACGCTGCATGAGCGAGAGACACATTAGCCATGCATTGCGCCAAACATTTTTAGTTTTTTTTCTCATGCATCGACCTACATTACCACTATGTCGGACCGACGCTACACTTACATTGACTATGTTGCACTGACGTCCAACTTTTCCCCCTGCGCCGAAATGTTAGACACAGCTCAAAGTAAAAAAGTGATTTTATGCATTGGCGGCGAGCTTGCGAGATGCGTTGTAATGTGACAGGACCTGAAGCGTGTATGTAAGAATGATATTGCCTCCCCCCCATCTGGGGGTGTGGGTTTCCCACCATGCTCTGCTCCCCCCGCCCTGCCGAGGGGCTGCATACTCCATACGTTCAGAAGTCTCCTTTTAACTAAAGGTGTTGGGGGCTTTGTTACCACCAACACATACCACACTAATTGTCTCTCTATCTAAGCATTACATAACACTTATTACATATATATATATATATATATATATATATAGATACATATATATATATATATATCTAATTTACTCACGCGGCCAATAAGAAGAGGAGAGGATGGAATTTAACTAAATATATTTATTGGAGAACATAACCTGTAGACAGGTCGGGCATCAGAGTGTGGAGAGCATGATCATTATCATGTATCATGGTATCATGAACAATAAGCGTAGATATCAATCTGAGAATATCAAGGCACAATAGGATAATAACGAGCAATGTGTAATATCGAATCAAAATCATCAAATCAGCAACATAACAATCAATCAGTGTAATAGGCAGTAATCATGTAAGTAAATCATCATTAGTCGAGAAACAAATTAGTGTGAAAACCAAAACGGAGGAAAGAGTAGGCAGGCAAGAGAAACATCAGGGGCCATATTCATGAGCTCGGGGTAGCGCTACCCTGAGGCTGTAACGGGGGGGTACGCTACCCCCCCGGCTAACGGCAGAAAATCCTTATTCATGAGCTCGGGGTAGCACTACCCTGGGGCTCTATCCGGAGGGTACGCTACCCCAATTTCGACCCAGGGGTAAGCCACTATCCCAAGGGGATAGTGAGTGTGTGTGGTTCTGAATCTATTCAATGCGATCATATTTGATAGATTTAAATACGCAATAAGTGAAATTTATTCAAATTAACCCTAAATCCGAAGCGAAATTAACGCTGACGCCGTAACGGCGGCGATATTAATATTTTCGAATCGACGAATGTAAAGTACACAAATCGCCGCCTACTGTCCAACGTTAACCAAACATGGCCGCCGCCGTCGCCGCCGAATCGGCGTGAATTTCTTATGCTCAAATCTATTCAATGCGATCAGATTTGATAGATTTAAATACCCAATAAGTGAAATTTGCTCAAATTAACCCTAAATCCGAAGCGAAATTAACGCTGACGCCGTAACGGCGGCGATATTACTATTTTCAAATCGACGAATGTAAAGTACACAAATCGGCGCAAAAATGGCCGCCGCCGTCGCCGCCGAATCGGCGTGAATTCCTTACGCCCAAATCTATTCAATGCTGTCATATTTAACACAATTACATACGCAATAAGTGAAATTTATTCAAATTGGTCGTAATGCGTAGCATTACGTTTGATGCGAGGAGAGGAAGAGACCCTCCCCCGCGCTGTCGCGCTGCTTTCCCACCTCGCCGACGCCCGCCCGCCGCCTCCTCCCCCCGCCCCCCTGCCGCGCAGCAGTCGCGCCTCGCCCGACGCCTGCTGCTCGCCACCTCTCGCCCTCCCCCGGGCCGGCAGCATTCACACCTCACCCGCTGCCGCCCGTCCCTTCCCCTTATAAGGTCGCCCGCCGGCCTCCCTCAGGCACTCGCCCTCCTGCCGCCTTCCAGCTCTCTACCCTTTTTCTTTGGGCCTACCTCCACCTCGGACCGCTGCTACACCATGCCTCGAGGAAAAGGCAACGGACGTAAGGGCTCCCGGGGCGGCCCGCCCCGCGGCACCCCGGGCTTCACCCCCCCGACCCTCGGGCGCCGAGACCGCGGCCATACTTGAGGCGCTCCAGCGTCTCCGACTCGAGCAGCGTCAGACTACCGCCGATCTCCACGCTCGGATCGACGGCCTGGAGGCCGGAGGGGCTCCGCCCGTCCCCGAGGCGACCTCCCCTGCGCCCAGACGCCAGGCCGCCGACACTGCCGCCACCGCCCGTCCACCTCGGGCGCGCGCCCCGGCCGGGGCCCGGCCCCCGCCGCCGCCTCCGGCGCCCCTGCCGGGGGCCGCCCACCCCCAGTATGAGCGCTACCATCACCTCGGGACCCAGGCCCCAGCTCCCCCGTCGCCGGCCTACCACGAGGAGCCCACGCACCACACCCCGGCGTCCGCGGCCGACGCCGTCCAGGAAATACTTGCCTCCGCCGAGGCGTGGCACTCGGTCAGGCGGCGAGGGATCCCGGTCGAGTATATCTTCCCATCGGACCTGGTAGAGAGGGGGCCTGAGAGGAAGTCGGTGAAGAGGGGGGAGGCAACCAAGGACGAATATAGCCCCGCCCTTCTCACCCTGATCGACCACCCCGACTTCCCGGCCCACTCCTTCCAGGGCCTACACCACCATCACCTCACCCTGCTCAGGGACGTCCTCCTCTACCCCTGGCCCACCGTCCGCCGCTACTCCGAGACGGTGTTCACATGGATAGCGGACGGGAGGCTCCCCCAGGGGTGGCACGACCCGGTCGCCCTCGACCTCCTGAGGGTCCAGACCCTCACCCTCCCCGCCCCTCAGGCCGCCCCACCAGCAGCGGTCCCCCGAGGTGACGACCCTCCCCGAGGCACACACCTGCCCCGAGCCCACGTCGACGCCCGCACCGCCTACGATAGGCACACCCACGGGGCCCCTGCCGCTGAACCGCGACCCGCCTCGTGCGATCGGGCCCCTGTCGGAGAGGCCCACGGCGAGGCGGGGGACAGGCGCCGTCACATATGCGCCTACTGCGCAAACGTGAGGCGCATTCTGACTATGCACTGCGAGGCCGGATGCATGACCAAACAAGCCCGTGAGCGCCAGACCCCCCCCGCCTCGGCAGATTTTTGATCCGCCGGCCTCCCCCCGGCCGGCCCGGGGGGCCCTTCCCGGCGCCTCACCCTCACCACTGCTGACAGCCCCGCGACCTCCACCGACAACCTCCCAGCGACTACCGATCGCAGCGCCGCCCAGTCCCAGCCGGGGATCATCACCTCAGGCCTCACGCCTCGGACCACATCCCAGCCCAGCCTCACGAGGAACCCTCTGCCGCCGACCCTCACGACACCGCCTTCAACAACCCACCCGCCCAGACCCCGACCACCACCCCACCCAGCCCTGAGGAGTTCGCTGCCCCCCTGCTCGACCCTCATCGGACCTCCTCACCGGATCCCGCCAAGGAGCGGGCCTCCTCCCTTTTGGCCGCCCGCTCCATGTCGACGCAGGCCCCGGACACTCGCCGTCCCCCGAGGGAACCTGACCCCTGACGCGGTCCGCCTCTATACCGGCCCACCCCACATGCTCCGCCCTGTCGACCCCCCCCGGGCGTGCCGCGAGCCCTCGCCGCCTTTTTTGGTGGAGGGCTCCTCGGCACCCCCTCCCTCATCTACTGACACTCAACTATAACCTTCATTCACCTGTACTTGCTCCTCATGAGCCCTTTCTACCTTATCTCCATTTATTGATTTACCTTACATTTCTCCTTATGAGTTCCTTACATTGCTCCTCATTACACTGCTCCTCATGAGCCCCTTCTACCTTTCTCCATTGATTGATTTACCTTACATTTCTCCTTATGAGTTCTTTACCTGCTCCTCCTGAGCCTCTCCCTCTGTATGCTCTGTTTGTTTGAGGCGTAAATAAACGCCTTACTTCCACCCCCGCCTTGCCTTCTTCCTTTTCGCGCATCGGTCGTAATGCGTAGCATTACGTTTGATGCGAGGAGAGGAAGAGACCCTCCCCCGCCCCGCGCTGTCGCGCTGCTTTCCCACCTCGCCGACGCCCGCCCGCCGCCTCCTCCCCCCGCCCCCCTGCCACGCAGCACATGCGCCTCGCCCGACGCCCGCTGCTCGCCACCTCTCGCCCTCCCCCGGGCCGGCAGCATTCACACCTCACCCGCTGCCGCCCGTCCCTTCCCCTTATAAGGTCGCCCGCCGGCCTCCCTCAGGCACTCGCCCTCCTGCCGCCTTCCAGCTCTCTACCCTTTTTCTCCACCCACCCACCCATCTTCTTCCTATACTCTTTCTTCCAGCAGGGTGGAGGGCTCCTCGGCACCCCCTCCCTCATCTACTGACACTCAACTATAACCTTCATTCACCTGTACTTTGCTCCTCATGAGCCCTTTCTACCTTATCTCCATTTATTGATTTACCTTACATTGCTCGTTATGAGTTCCTTACATTGCTCCTCATTACACTGCTCCTCATGAGCCCCTTCTACCTTTCTCCATTGATTGATTTACCTTACATTGCTCCTTATGAGTTCTTTACCTGCTCCTCCTGAGCCTCTCCCTCTGTATGCTCTGTTTGTTTGAGGCGTAAATAAACGCCTTACTTCCACCCCCGCCTTGCCTTCTTCCTTTTCGTGCATCAACCCTAAATCCGAAGCAAAATTAACACTGACGCCGTAACGGCGGCGATATTGATATTTTCGAATCGACGAATGTAAAGTAAACAACGCAGCGACTGGAGGGAATTCCCAAATCTATAAATAATCGAACGGGTAGCTACCCGCACCGGCTAGTGCATTGGTGAATACCCATTGACCCAATTAATCTCCTCCGTTAACCCGCGGGATACCTACCCAACGATTAAGCCTACCCTCCGGCTAAGCATACCCCGAGCTCATGAATATGGCCCCAGACCTCAAAGCCATGAGAATCGGGAGGGAGGGTGGGTGAAGCGACTGTCTCGGTAAGCTGTAAGTGGGAGAGTGAGGGGAGGAAGGCGGGGAAGTGAGGAAAGTAGTGCGTGTGAGAAAAGTAGTGCATGAGGTCACGTTAGTGAGGAAAGTAGTGCGTGTGAGGAAAGTAGTGCGTGAGGCCACGTTAGTGAGGAAAGTAGTGCGTGTGAGGAAAGTAGTGAGTGAGGTCACGTTAGTGAGGAAAGTAGTGCGTGTGAGGAAAGTAGTGCGTGAGGTCATGTTAGTGAGGAAAGTAGTGCGTGTGAGGAAAGTAGTGCGTGAGGCCACGTTAGTGAGGAAAGTAGTGCGTGTGAGAAAAGTAGTGCGTGAGGCCACGTTAGTGAGGAAAGTAGTGTGTGTGAGGAAAGTAGTTCGTGAGGTCACGTTAGTGAGGAAAGTAGTGCGTGTGAGGAAAGTAGTGAGTGAGGTCATGTTAGTGAGGAAAGTAGTGCATGTGAGAAAAGTAGTGCGTGAGGCCACGTTAGTGAGGAAAGTAGTGCGTGTGAGGAAAGTAGTGAGTGAGGTCACGTTAGTGAGGAAAGTAGTGCGTGTGAGGAAAGTAGTGAGTGAGGTCACGTTAGTGAGGAAAGTAGTGTGTGTGAGGAAAGTAGTGCATGAGGCCACGTTAGTGAGGAAAGTAGTGCATGTGAGAAAAGTAGTGTGTGAGGCCACATTAGTGAGGAAAGTAGTGCGTGTGAGGAAAGTAGTGAGTGAGGTCACGTTAGTGAGGAAAGTAGTGCGTGTGAGGAAAGTAGTGCGTGAGGCCACGTTAGTGAGGAAAGTAGTGCGTGTGAGGAAAGTAGTGAGTGAGGTCATGCTAGTGAGGAAAGTAGTGCGTGTGAGAAAAGTAGTGAGTGAGGTCACGTTAGTGAGGAAAGTAGTGTGTGTGAGGAAAGTAGTGCATGAGGCCACGTTAGTGAGGAAATTAGTGCGTGTGAGGAAAGTAGTGCATGAGGCCACATTAGTGAGGAAAGTAGTGCGTGTGAGGAAAGTAGTGCGTGAGGTCACGTTAGTGAGGAAAGTAGTGCGTGTGAGGAAAGTAGTGCGTGAGGCCACGTTAGTGAGGAAAGTAGTGCGTGTGAGGAAAGTAGTGAGTGAGGTCATGCTAGTGAGGAAAGTAGTGCATGTGAGAAAAGTAGTGCGTGAGGCCACGTTAGTGAGGAAAGTAGTGCGTGTGAGGAAAGTAGTGAGTGAGGTCACGTTAGTGAGGAAAGTAGTGCGTGTGAGGAAAGTAGTGTGTGAGGTCACGTTACTGAGGAAAGTAGTGCGTGTGAGGAAAGTAGTGCGTGAGGCCACGTTAGTGAGGAAAGTAGTGCGTGTGAGAAAAGTAGTGCGTGAGGCCACGTTAGTGAGGAAAGTAGTGCGTGTGAGGAAAGTAGTTTGTGAGGTCACGTTAGTGAGGAAAGTAGTGTGTGTGAGGAAAGTAGTTTGTGAGGTCACGTTAGTGAGGAAAGTAGTGTGTGTGAGGAAAGTAGTGTGTGAGGTCACGTTAGTGAGGAAAGTAGTGCGTGTGAGGAAAGTAGTGCGTGAGGCCACATTAGTGAGGAAAGTAGTGCGTGTGAGGAAAGTAGTGCGTGAGGCCACATTAGTGAGGAAAGTAGTGCGTGTGAGGAAAGTAGTGCGTGAGGCCACGTTAGTGAGGAAAGTAGTGTGTGTGAGGAAAGTAGTGTGTGAGGCCACGTTAGTGAGGAAAGTAGTGTGTGTGTGAGGAAAGTAGTGAGTGAGGTCACGTTAGTGAGGAAAGTAGTGTGTGTGAGGAAAGTAGTGAGTGTGAGAAAAGTAGTACGTGAGGCCACGTTGGTAAATTATCTATGTTGACAGGCCAACATACATAATTAATGTTGACTAACAATAACGTGTAAGCCTAAGCCCCACATACACCCAACAGAGTTCTCGATTATCAAAAGAACCTTGATCATACACACCTACGACATTGTAAGAGCAATGACAAAGACCTTTTAAAGGTCATTTGTTCACGTATCTGATCGATGCGTTATAATACACTCTCAGTGTAACATACTTGTAAAACAAATGTTAATAGTTCCAGCATTCAACAGTGTATGGTTAGTGTATGCCCAACGAAATTATCACTTGCTCCCAATTCAATGGCAGAATAAATTATGGAAATGAAGCTATCTTTTTGGTGCTGGATCGAGTATAAAAACTGCAATGAGATCTAGTAGTTTGGTCCGTTGCCGTTTTCCCATAGCTAGTTTACGACAATATGACAAATGTATTTCCATTAGATGCTCCCAAAACAATAACAACATCTTAGATTATGGAACCCTGGATTTGTTTTTAAACATTGACATATTCCATTGATTAGCAAATCCTGCCGTAAATCGCTGTGCCACTACCCGACGTGATGGACTAATCAGTAGAGCGCAGGCTTCCCTTGCGGGAAGTCGGGCAGGGGGGAGTGCAGGAGCTATATTCATGTAGTGGTACCAAGGCCTTAACCGCAGCTACGGTAACCCCACACGGCTAATGGTGGAAAATTCTTATTCATGTGCCGGTGCCAGCGCTAACCGCCGACCATAGCCTAGGCTAAGCTACCCCGTTTTCAAACCAGGGTTAACTGCTAGACGCGCCGGTTAGTGTGCGTGTGAGGCTCTCAATCTATTCAATGCTGTCACATTTAACAGAATTACATATGTAATAAGTGAAATTTCATGAAATTAACCCTAAATTCGAAGAAATATTAATGCTGCCGCCGAGTCGGCGGCAATATTAATATTGTCGAATCGACGAAAGTAAAGTAAACAAATCGCCACCACCACACCGACGTCGCTTTCATCTGCCAGTATGGAAAGCGACGTCGATGCGGCGGCGGTGGGAATATATTAAGCCCAAATCTATTAAATGCTGTCATATTTAACAGAATTACATACGCCATAAGTGAAATTTAATCAAATTAACCCTAAATTCGAACCGATATTAATGCTCCCGCCACATTGGCGGCGTTATTCATATTGTTGACTCGAGGGAATTCCCAAAATCTATAAATAACTTCACGGTTAGCTATCCGCGGCTGCTTGGACATTGGTGAATAAGACTTGACCTATTTCTCCAACCCGCCTCTAGCCTCGGATAGCTACCCCAGAGCTAGCGTGTAGCACCGGCTAAGCCTGGCAAGACTACATGAATATGGCCCCAGGAGACTACAGGCATTATTACATGCGATAAAGGGTTTATCACTATCCATATATATATATATATATATATATATATATATATATGTATGCCACATACCAGATTATCCTTATATAAAGGATTATGCTTAATCAAAATTCGACCTCGTTAACGTAATAACCCACGTCCTTCGAACGAGGTAAGCTCCCCAAACCGCTGTAGCCTCAGAGCATTAGGTAACCCGCCTGGTCACGTGAGTTCAACACAACGTAGTCCTATGGTGATATTACCTTAGTTACTGACTGGTTAGGTTTTTTCACCCAAGCAACATCCAAGGTCATATCAAGATAGATACCGGATTATGAAAGTTTGCAATCACGGCAACTTTATTGGGCTGTGCCACTGAGATATGCCACATTCACAATCGGCACCATGCCCTGATATCCCACTCAGTCATATTATCCTGGCACTGAGCCAACCAGTCCTTGCCATATCCTTGCAATGCTGAGTGCCAGTTGCTTAGCGTTTTTGACTTGGCTTGACTTGAGAGGTTGAACCCATGACCTTCCACTAGGAAAGTGGGTGCCTTACTTGCTCGCCCATTCCGTCCGATCCGACAGTTCCGACTACAGATCGTAGCCACACCTGCTATCGGCACTGACCCAGTTCTCACCTCAGAATGAGGCTGTGCAGCGTCACCCTCCCCCTCATCTTCCCTCCCCCTAGTCTGACAGTGTCTTCTAGGCCCTGACATCAAAGGGAGGGTTGTCCCACGAGCCGCCAGCCTCCAGTCAATTCATCGCATGTTAAATCTGCACACTCCGATGAAGACATTACATTTTCTAAACCAAAGCTACTGACCTAGATTTGATCCTTCATATCCAACTCAGATTCAGGTGCACTATACGGGATGGCCAAATGAGTTGAGCATCCGCCTCTCGTGTCAGTAGACCGCAGGATTCGAAGCCACAGGTTCGAACCCTGGTCGAGTCAAACCAATGATTTAACAATTAATACTTGTCACTTCCTAGCCATGCACTCGACATTATTAGGATAGGACAAGGACTGGTTGGCTCAGTGTCCGGATAATGTGACTGATTGGGATATCAGGTCATGGTGCTGCTGGCTTGGATTCCCAGTTGGGCAGCACTATTAAATTGCCATGAGTGCATATTGTAAAATTGTCCGATATAATACATGAGGACCGAGGTGAAATTACTATAATAAATTGCAAACTGTCTATATAATGATAAAAGTTAATATATAAAAACCCAAAGGCATATGGAGGATGTGTGAACTTGGTAAACTATTATTCATCAGGTATAGAAATTGTATAATTGAATAGTCTTTGGAGGGAGTGTCACTTCCGGGATTTGCTAGGAACACTCTTTGGAGGAGTCACCTCACATGCCCCCTCCCCCCCATGGTGTTGTTTATGGATCATTGACCACTGCATTGTACTCTGATTGGAGGATTGAATCATGTGACCACTGCATTGTACTCTGATTGATGGATTGAAGCATGTGACCACTGCCATCTTGGATTCTAGAAAACCTATATACATCAATAAATGGAAGAGTCTCACTCTCTTACTTTTCACTGTTCACCTGTTTTCCTTCATTACCTGTAGTGCTTTCATTTGGCTTGTCCACACCACCCACACCACCAGCCGGCAACTTTACAATATGGTCACAAGTTGATACCCGTCCTGATATAACCTTGGATGTTGCCAGGACGTAAACCTCCAACAACCAACCAACTACTGCTGCAGTGACTAGACATTAAACTTAACCCTTTAAAAGTAAATCAACTTCAAATTAATGTGATGCATATTATAACAATCGAACTAATATATTTATGTAGCAAGTATGGATTAAATACGGGAGAACGTCAAATCAATCGATTTATGTGAATTTAAATGGATAATGTTGAAGGGCCATCATTTTGTAAGTAGTCACGCCGGACATGGCTGATTATGGAGGGGGGTGGCTGCAAGATGGATTGGTCATATGCACGAAAGCGACTGTCGCTAGGGACTTATTCTATTTATAGAATGACATAATATTGTAGTAGTCTGCACTGACCTCTCAGGCAAGGAGCCATATAGACAGATAGATGTGGATAGGGTGATGCTATGAGGGAGCCTAGGTGGTGTAATGGGTAGCACAGTAGTCACCACAGACTCATGCGGGAGGTCGGCGGGACCAAGTGGTCCTTAGTCGCTGCCGTGTTGGCCACGCGTGGCTTACACATGCTTTTCTGCTCAAGGGGGAACCTCCCCCTGAATGTATTGGGTGTCAGTCCCCACTGACACTCAAACACATTTTACTAAGTTGCGTTGATTTTTTGGCCCTGCGCCAACGGTTCTACACTGCAGGCAGTATGCATGACCTTTTTACTAAGGTAAAACAGGAAAACATTTTAGCCTTTTTGAGGGCAGCTGGACTGTACCACCTTATATGGTTTACTAAATGGATTCTATTAATTATTAATGAAACTTTTCTTTTTCTATGGGAATTTGTTTCCCTTGACCACAGATATATGATTGTGAGCTTTCTAATGTCTATTGGCACATAATTGATTGTCTGCTTTTACATGTAAAAGCGATGGTTTGAACAAAAAACAAACATTTCTCGCCGTGAATATGGCCTATGCTGCCGACACGGCATAAAGCAACCACCAATCAATCAATCAATCAATCAATCAGTAGTCTGGAATGCAAGAGATGTGGGTTCAATCACAAATCTAGGCACACTATTTCCCATTTGTATCACCCTTCCAAGACACCGATTGTCGTGACCTGGATCGTGTACAGGCTTTGCACTGTACGGTTGTTGAACCGACCATGTATGTGGCTTATTCTCCAAAAGTGGGCATCACATATGTGGTCTCCACGTTACAATGCTGATAATTAAGTCTTTGTTTGATTGATAACAAGTCAAATAATTATTGTAGCCTCTGTCTATTAGGTAGGTTAGCAGTTCTATATGTATTAAATTTATCCCACATATCATATACAAATTATAATTGTATGATTTTGCGCTAGGGTAAAAATGTGAAAATTTACACATTGACACAATACATGTAGCCAAACTTTGTTTCAACTTATTTTTCAACTTTTTTCTTGTAAGTCATAACCTTGCCTACTTAACAGTAATCAAGGAAATCTTGTTTGACTATGTTGTATCTGTTAAAATGAGGTTTTGGATGTGTCTTTGATTCCATGTTACACAAGTGATATTAATGTATTGCTCAATTTGTATAAGATCTAATTCAAAAAGTGAAATGCATTTTTTTCAACTCTGACATATGCACAACATGCAAACCTTCAAAGAAAATTGAATTAGGCTATTATTTGGAAGGAGTTTTGCTATTATTTGGAAGGTTTTCACTTTTGGTTTCGATGTCACACTTTTGTGCCCAGTTTAGAGAATGACCCATGTATGTAAGTGCATTGCCTGTATGTAATTGTAAGCATTACAATGACTATGGATGTAAACCCTTTGTAATAGTAATCCATTTGTAATGAGTGTAATAGTCTACACTTAACTCTCAGGCAATAGGCCACAATCAGGTAGGCATAGATAGAGTGATTGCATCACGAAGGCTAGGTCGTAAAATAGTTAGCACACTAGCCCGCAATGCAAGAGTTGTGGGTTCGAATCCTGTTCTAGGCACAATATTTCCCAGTGTCATCACCCGCCACAACAATATCATCCCAATGAGAACCGTGCAGTCATCTGACTCGCTATTTTTTTTTCTTGAAGGTTTATACTGCCCATCATGGATGGATAAGTCTGAATAGATTTGTTTTCACCATTAGACAGATGGTCGATAGAAAGCCTGAGCCTACACTTTTACCGACCCAAGGGATTTTTAACCTCCCAGACCACATAGACATGGTATGAGAGCAACTGCCCTTTGATGACGCTGTAAGTTATACACAGCGGTGGAAATCCAAATTGGCAGAGGTGGGGTTAATAACTATATAGTAAAACCTCTCTAAACCACCTCCTCCACAGATCGACCACTCCCCTATATCGATCGCTTTATTTGGGTCCCAAACGATCGCCCATACAATACCATTGTAATCATTAAAAAAAAAACTCCCAAAACTGACCACCTCCCTAAATGGACCAGTTACAGTCGGTGCCATGGTAGGTCGAATTAGAGAGGTGTTATTGTATGATTATCTTGATATTTTATTATTGACTTCACTACTGCATACTAGTTATCAATTATTGGAAATATTGCGCCTAGAGCGGGGCTCGAACCCACATCTCTTTGCATTTCGGGCCAGTGCGCTAACCATTACACCAACTTGGGTACCTGATATCACCACACTACCCACGCCTAGCTGCCTATGTGGTTACTTGCCTGAGAGGTCAGTGCAGACTACTACACTCGTCCCGCTGGAATTGTAAGTCTTTTAATGCTTACAATTACATACATACTGGCAATGCACTAACACATACATACACAGGATAGGTTCTACAATGATACAGTGCATAGCTTGTACAGGATCATGGTCATGGCAACCAGTGTCGTGGGGGTGATGAAAATGAGAAATATTGCGCCTAAAGCGAGACTCAAAACCCACATCTCTTTGCATGTCGGGCCAGTGTGCTAACCATTACACCACCTAGGCTCCCTGATTTAACCATACTACCCACACCTACCTGTCTATGTGGTCACTTGCCTGAGAGGTCAGTGCAGACTATTACAGTATCATTTCCTCTTAACCTGACTTTTTGTTTGGGTAATTTTTTATACCTTTGATTGACATATTTTCATTGTGGAGGAACTGGTATTCCAGCCCTAATAGTTAGTGATGTTAAACACTAAGCGATATTTTTTTATTTTTGTTGGTACATTAGTTGTTTAAGCAGGGGAAATTTCAATCTTGGACAATTGGTCTTCCTCATTACACTGCTCCTTGCCCTATGCTAATAATGCCTAGTGCCTGGCTAGGAAGCGACAAGTATAAATTGTTAAGTCATCAGTTTCAATCGACCAGGGTTCGAACCCACAATCTCATGATATACCAGCACGGGAGACAGACGATCTAACTCATTCAGCCAACCCATCTGGTCAGTTGGAACATTAGCGTCATAGATGGATTATTTGAAGAAAATACAGAGCGACGTGTGGATATTAATTAATAAGGCAAAAAGGAGAACAAACAAAAGTAGTGTTGGAGAGTGAGCCATGTTAGAGCAACATGGCAATAATCTTTAGTTTTTTTTTATTGATACAGTACTTATTCTGCCCATAGCGTGTACGATCCCGTGAGGGTGCTTGTTTTCAACACTGGACAGCTGTGAGGAATGTTATGGTGTATACCCGGGTTCCGGTTCTGGGTTGGTATCCCGGACATCCACCAGCATTTATTTAAGTAGTTAGTATCTATGTTAGTTCTTTGGTTTTCCTATCATATAACTAATATCGTAGCCTAGTATGTACATCTAGTGAGATGGTAATAGGCATGTGGATGAGGATGGGAGACAGACATTTGTCGAGAAGTCACTTGACGTTGGTTGGTTGGTTGTTGGAGTTTTCTATCCGGGCAACATCTAAGGTAATATCAGGATGGGAACTGACTTGTGACATTGTGCACTCATGGTGATGTTATAGTGCTGCCGCACTGGAAGATCAGACCTCCAGCACCATGGTCTGATATCCCACTCCATACCATTATCCTGACACTGAGCTAACCAGTCCTGGCCCTATCCTGTTAATGCTGAGCGCCAAGCTAGGAGGCGATAAGTGTCAATTTTGTTTGACTCAAATTCCCTACCTTCTACACCTGAGGCCCGTGCTCTACCGATTCGATCACCTTGCTGGGTGGTAAGCAATTGGAGACAGTATCATTGGTATGTGGTGTGTGGATGTGTTGTTACGGTAAATATCTCTGACCAATCATAATTTATTATGAATCAGTCAGGGCGCAGTGTAACGTCATTGAGACCATGGAGGTTACCTAACCCAGTGGAAGAGTCCATTCGCAGATGGGGGTGAAGGGTTAACAGGCAGCCCCTGATAAGTGTGGGCGATAATGTTGTTATCACTATAGAATAATTAATATATTACGTGGACACTTGGAGACGATGTAAAATGTCGAGTCTAGATGTTTGGTAAGGGGAAATAGCCAAAGAAATGAAACCTGTAAATTAAGAAGAAACACATGTGCAAAGACAGGCTTTCAATGGAGGTGGTTGCAGCAAGACAGAAGTGGGCGCGGTTAGTGGTAAAATGAGAATGTAGTCCGGCGGTTGGAGCAATCGAGGCACCTAACCTGATGGACGAGTCCATTCCCGGATAGGGGTGGAGGGCCAACAGGCCGCCCCTGATTAGTGTGGGCGATAATCTCATTATCACTATAGAATAATTCATATATTACATGAACAATTGGAGAAAATATACTATGTTGAGTCTAGATGTTTGGTAATGGTAAATAGCTGAAGAATGGGAACCCTTAAATTAAGGAGAAACACAAGTGAGGGGACAGGCTTTCAACAGAGGCGCTGGCAGCAAGACAGAAGTGGGCGCGGTTAGTGGTAAAATGAGAATGTAGGGTCTGACTGCTGCAGCAATAGAGGCGCCCAACCTGATGGACGAGTCCATTCACTGATGGGCGAGTCCATTCACTGATAATGGTAGGGGGGGAGATGGTTAACAAGCCACTCGTGCTTATTATGTGTCATGATATGATCCTCCCTATACATATATAGATACTATATATACATAGTTGTTGTTCTGATGTAGCTAATCAGACCTAGGTATCCTAAAAGATGATTGATGAAAAGTCACTAAGTAATATCTACTTAGTAATTTATTATTTGTTTACCAAGTGTGCACCTGCACTTTGCTAGAGCCACTAATAATAATGATACTGTAGTCGTCCAGACATCAGCTCAACTACCATACGGTGGCAGCAAGGACTGCGCCGTCACTGTCGCAGTTTACAGTGGTAGGTGGTGGTATGGTAGCCACCAGAAAGTGCCGCGCCAGGGCAGCCACCTACTGCATGCGGCTAGCGTACCCTCCCCCCCAAGGAAGTTGATGTGGGACCCGGCAAGGCAGAGGCGTGTCACTTGATCATGGACGCCATAGTGAGCGGAGAATAAAGATGTGTGAAGCAAGCGTACTCGTTCTCCTGCTTGCTTGGGGGGTCTACAGCATGAGGGTCAAGTTCCGGGAAGTCAACAAGGGGGCCCCATCACAATACTTTTGGGGAAATTGTAATCACAGACAAATAGTCGTTCTCATTCTATTGCTCTTTGCCTTATCCTAGTAACGCCAAACGTTAGGCTTGATAATGAATTTGTTTGCATTATTGGTATGTCTCTGCCGGAGTTCAAACCCACTTCCTGCCACATAGGGTTGTTTGTTCTGTTGTTGTTTTACGTCCTAGCAACACCTAAGGTCATATCAGGATGGGTACCGAATTGTGACAGTATCCACTCATGGCAACTTTACAGCACTGCCCCACTGGATGGCCAAGCCGCCAGCACCAGGACCTGATATCCCACTCAGTCACATTATCCTGACACTGAGCCAACCAGTCCTTGCCCTATCCTAATAATGGCAAGTGCCTGGCTAGGAAGCTACAAGTATAAATTGTTAAGTCATTGGTTTGACTCAACCAGGGTTCGAACCCACAATCCCATGGTCTACCAACACGGGAGACGGACGCTCTAACTCATTTGGCTATCCCGTCTGGTGCCACATAAGATGTGGGTGGTCAATTTCTTCGGTCATCCTGTCCGAATTAAATTTTAAGTCACTGTTTCCAAATACAGACTAATAGAATAACGCGGGAAAGGCTGTGGAAAATGTACGCAGGCTGATAAGGAAGCGATAACATTAGAACAAGGACAAACTGATTGGATTTTGTTAAAAAGAGATTAGGCTGTTAGGCTGAGAGCGCAGAGGGGAACTGGATGGAGATTGTCTTGTTTATTTGTTTGATGGAGTTTTACATCCTGGCAACATTTAAGGTCATATCAGGAGGGGTCCTGACTTGTGACAGTGCACACTCACATCAACCTTTTATAGTGCTGCCCCACTGGGAAATTAGGTTGCTGGCACCATGACCTGATATCCCACCCAGTCATATTATCCTGACACTGAGCCAACCAGTCCTCCTCCAATCCCATCAATGCCGAGCCCCAGGCTAGGAATCGACGAGTATCAATTTGATACGTCATTGGTTTGAGTCGACCGGGAATCGAACCCCGATCTTCCACATGGGAAGCCTGCTCTCTACCGATTCGCCCTCCGCTGGAGGAAGAAGATTAGTGTTTACTGGAGAAAGAAGATAAGTCGAGCGTGTTGGAATGGATGCCAGGAATACTTCCACCATCAAAGAGCCCATAAGAAGGCAGGAAGCAAGTCTCAGTTTGTGTGTGGTGTACTGGTGGAACAGCAGTTGTCTCTGCTGCCTTCTACAGTCAGTAATTAGATCAGTAATTAGATCAGAGTCGAAGAGCCCAGAGTCAAACTGTTAGATAGTTTGTTTGTTTATTGTTGTTTTACGTCCTAGCAACATCTAAGGTCATGTTGTGTTAGTCTGAACGACTTTAGCTGTCCAGTGCCTTGAAAATGATGGCCTCCATAGGGTGCATCCATTTGCAATTGAAAGGAACAGCTCGGATTGGCTAAAATCACTGTATTTTGGAGGTGCTTTTTGCCTCCTGTCTGAAAATCGAGACGTCTCCAAGGCGACTCCCGAGGCGCAACCTGAACGCAAATAGGCCAAAATACGTTGCAGAGTTGTCTCAGAGCTGCCTCCAAGCCCCGTACCTTGAACCCCGGCTCAGGTCACAGCGCCAGTCCCTTCTCAGGAACCAGCGGACTCAGAATCCGTGGCTTGCATGCTGCAAAGTCGATCAGAATTAACTGCATTAATGCCAGACCTAGTGGCCAGCTGGATGACGCGTTCTGTCGCTTCCATATACCAGTACAACTGTTCCGTTGAAGGTATCGATACAGAATGGGGCGTGTGCTCTACTTTGTGCTTCTTTGTTATCGGTGTGATGGATGCTGTGATCTTACGGGTGCTTGCCTGTACTTCCGGTTCGGGGGGATACAGGACGCTGAGCTCCACATCACAGATGTGCAGAGACACAGATGGGAAAATCAGGCCCGAGTCAATGATTGGCACAAAAACCGCAACTGGCTCCCACAGAAAAGGACAACCTGTATGACTTGTATGACTTGTATGACTTGTAATACTTGTATGACTTGTATGACTTGTATTACGTGTATGACTTGTATGATTTGTATGACACATATGCCTTGTATGACTTGCATGACTTGTATGACATGTATGATGGGTATGATGTGTGTGACTGTTATGATGTGTATGACTTGTATGGCTTGTATGACTTGTATGACTTGTATGCCTTGTATCATTGTATGATTTGTATGACTTGTATGACATGTATGAAGTGTATGAATGGTATGTAGTGTATGCCATGTATGCTGTGTATGACATGTATGACTTGTATGACTTGTATGACACATAAGACTTGCATGACTTGTAAGAGTTGTATGACGTGTATGACTTGTATGACTTGCATGACTTGTAAGAGTTGTATGACGTGTATGATGCGTATGACTTGCATGACTTGTAAGAGTTGTATGATGTGTATGTCAACTATGAATTGTATGCCTTGTATGACTTGCATGACTTGTAAGAGTTGTATGGATGGTATGACTTGTATGACTTGTAAGAGCGGTATGACTTGTATGACTTGTATGACTTGTATGACTTGTATGACGTGTATGGAGTGTATGACTTGCATGACTTGTATGACTTGTATGATTTGTATGATGTTTATGATGTGTATGACTTGTATGAGTGTATGACTTGCATGACTTGTACGAGTTGTATGACTTGTATGGCATGTATGATGTGTATGACTTGTATGACTTGTAAGAGTTGTATGACGTGTATGACTTGCATGGATTGTATGACTTTTATGCCCTGCTTACATTGTAAGAGGTGTATGACTTGTATGACGGGTATGACTGGTATGACGTGTAAGAGGTGTATGACTTGTATTACTTGTATGAATTGTATGTATTGTATGACATGTATGACGTGTATGACTTGTATGACTTGCACAACTTGTATGACTTACATGACTTGTATGACATGTATGACGTGTAAGAGTTGCATGGCTTGTATGACTTGTATGACTTGCATGACTTGTAAGAGGTGTATGCCTTGTATGACTTGTATGACTTGCATGGCATGTAAGAGTTGTATGACATGTATGACTGGTATGGCTTGTATAACTTGTATGAATTGCATGACTTGTAAGAGGTGTATGACTTGTATGACTTATATGGCTTGTATAACTTTTATGACTTGTATGACTTGCATGGTATGTATGGCCTGTATGACCAGTATCACTGGTATGACCCATGTGACTGGTCTGACTAGAATGACTCGTATGACTCGTCTGACTCGTATGACTACTATGTGTATGTATATGTCAGTGCATTGCCTGTATGTGCATAATTGCAAGCATTAACCAACTTACAGACGTAAACCATTTAAAAGACAGAATGCCACTTTTCATCACCCCCGCCCTGCAAGACATGCATCACTGAGTATTCATTTATTCTAAGAGAAATACAATTAATATTTTCAACCTGATCTTTCCGCCATCTAGGCCACTGCACACATCTATAGCGTATTAATATCAAACTAGACGCCACCTAGCGGCTGAGTCTAGTGTGATATCAATCCACAATGGAGAACCCATGTGACCTAAAAACTGGGAAGACGGTCTTAGTTATGTATTATCCAAAATATTCTAATTTTGCTGCTCCAACTCAACACCAACTGCTCAGTGTATCACGTGGTTACCAGAATTATGTGACCAGAT
This sequence comes from Branchipolynoe longqiensis, assembly GCA_030323885.1. Taxonomy (NCBI): domain Eukaryota; kingdom Metazoa; phylum Annelida; class Polychaeta; order Phyllodocida; family Polynoidae; genus Branchipolynoe; species Branchipolynoe longqiensis. The sequence goes on along the minus strand of CM059200.1, from coordinate 1,794,208 downwards.
GGGATGGCTGAATGAGTTGAGCATCCATCTATCTGTTGGTGGATCGTGGGTTCGAACCCTGGTCGAGTCAAACCAATGACTTAAACATTGATACTTGTCAGTTCCTAGCCAGAAGCTCGGCATTATTAGGATAGGGCAAGGACTAGTTGGCTCAGTGTCAGGATAATGTGACTGAGTGGGATATCAGGGCATGGTGCTAGCAGCCTGGCCTCCCAGTGGGACAGAACTATGAAGTCACCATTAGTGTGGACTGTCACAAGTCGGTACCCGTCATGATATGACATTAAATGTTGCTGGGACATAAAACAACAAAAACCTACCAACCAACAGAATTGTGGGATATCAGACCAGTTCAGGTAGAAGGTGCCTGAAGGGAAAGCAGTCCCGGTCAAACGGAACTAGTGCCATTCGCAGCAAACAATAACAAAAGACCCATCCAGATCCGAAACCCGACCGGGTTAGCTGTAGAGGTGGAATAAAGCACGATGTTACATTCGCGTCATGCTATTCCTTAAATGAGCAGAGAAGATTACGTAAATGTGGGTTCTTATCAGATGGTTTGTTGTGACATCTTGCTTGATATCAGGAGGGACGAGGTGGAGTTGTCTTTGTTTTGTGTGATGTGTCCTTAATGGTTTGTTTCTTTGTTGTTGTTTTACTTCCTGGCAACATCTAAGGTCATATCAGGATGGGTACCCACTTCTGACAGTGCACACTCATGGCTACTTTATAGTACTGCCCCACTGGAAGACCAGGCCACCAGCACCATGACCTGATATCCCACTCAGTCACATTATCCTGACACTGGGCCAACCAGTCCTTGCCCTATCCTAATAATTCTGAGCACCAGGCTAGGAAGCGACAAGTATCAATTTGTAAGTCATCGGTTTGACTCGACCAGGGTTCGAACCCACGACCCCACGATCTGCAAACACGGGAGACGGATGCTCTAACTCATTCGACCATCCCGTCTGGTCCCTTAATGGTGATGGAGCGGTAGACAGCGTTGGTGGGTGGGGTAGATGGGGAGGATGTGTGTTGTTGTTTTTCATCCTAGCAACATCTAAGGTCATATCAGGACAGGTACCGACTTGTGACAATGTGTACTCATGGCAACTTTATAATGCTGCCCCACTGGGATACCAGGTCACCGGCATCATGACCCAATATCCCGCCCCAGTGACACCGTGCTAACCAGTCCTTGCCATATCCTACTAATGCCAAGCGCCATGCTAGGCAGCAATACATATTAATTTGATAAGTCATCGCTTTGACTCAGCTGCGATTTGAACTCATGACATTCATCATGGGAAGCCTGCGCTCTACCGATTCGACCACCACGTCTGGTGGGGAGGAGTGGATGGGAGAGGGTGGCGGTAGGCTGTGGGTGGAGATCAGCGTGAGGGCATTAGTGGTGTGGTGGGAGGCTGAGTGTGGAGGCTGAGGATGTGGTGCCGTCTTTTTAATTGTTAATTGTTGATTGTTGATGACTTGATTAAGCAAGGGAACTTTCGATCACACAAATGGGTTGGCTCAGAATCAGGGTAATTTGACTTAGTGGGAAATTGGGTCAGCACAAATGTATGTATATGTGCTATATATTATATTATGGGAATATAAACAAGGGCCCTAACACTTATTAGTTCTCTTCTGTATATATATACACACACAAATATATAAAAATATATATTTATACTTATTGTTACTTAAAGATATTGAAGACAGTAAGACAAGTATGTTTGTTTGTTTGTTGTTCTTTTACGTCCTAGCAACATCTAAGGTCATATCAGGACGGGGGACATGTATGTAGAATACAAAATATCATTTCTGGTAAGATTATCAGCTTTACAGATATAGAGAACATCAACAATTCTGCGGCAACTGTCAGTATTTAATGAAGAAGATCACCATATTCGTGCTAATAGTTAGTTACGTATAAACAAGATACGTAGAACCGGAACGTGGAAATGATAATAAGTAGAACCTTGCATTATTTATACATGGCATAGTCTAGATAAAAGATGCATCCCATACTTAGAGTAGTCTAAATATAGGCGAAGATAGGGTTCGTATGGAACAGGAAGTACAATCTCTGGTTCCACAATCAAATGGCTACTTATATCAGCACAGAGTTGGTGAAGTGAGAGAGAATGCAAAAAGATAAGACGGTGGCAATTGAACGCTGTCGATTTCACTTTTAAAATCTAATATGAATAAGCAATGCTTAGGACCGACCCCCCGATATAGCTACAGTAAAGTATTTTATGATTGCGCATGTATTTTTTTACTCCACTCGCGGTGTTCGATTTGAATAAAATCAAAGCTTTGCACTGGGCGTATTCACAGTATTGGAGATGGTGATGCGGATTCCGAGGGACACCAGTTTGCCAGGGACACTTCCATTCAAATGCATTGTTAACGGCCGTGAGCAAATCTTCATACAGAAGAAGTCAAATATCTCCCAGATTACACCATCTAGAAACAATTCGCTTGGTACACATATAGTCTTCCCATGAAGACTATATTAAATTTATAAGGTTAGGGTTCTTGAATTCTATTAATTTTGAATAAAACTAACGTTTTGCACTCCGCGTAGCGTCAAACTCAAGGCATTGTCAATGGTCATGAGCAATCTTCATACAGAAAATACAGAAAAAGTCAAATATCTGTCAAATTACACCATCTAGAAACAAATCGTTTGGGACACATGTAGAAAACTTCTTTACCAAAGACATTATATTAAATTTATAAGGTTAGTGACGATGCTGTTCGATTTTGACGTATGTGCAGAAGCGATGTGTCCCTCGCAAACTGGTGTCCCTCGTTTGCGCAACAATGGGTCCACAGCGACGAAAGAAGCAAAAACGGCTGACCACTGGGTCATATCGAGCATACCCTTGCAGGATTAGTTTCCCATTCAGTAAGTAGTGATATTGTGTGATTTAAACAGAAATCAATGTAAATCAATTTCAAATATACTTCAAACAATTTAATCTGTGCAAAAGATACATAAATATGTGATAATGTCTGAAAAATAAACGAAATAAACTAGACAAATAATATTTGACTACACTGCTAGCTCTGTGAAGATCTAGCCTGGTCCCCTGGCATTCATTTGCATGGGCAGAGGCCATGGGGTTTTCATCTATTATCACTCACTTTCCAAGCTGGTCCCCTAGCCTTTGTACCGGAAACAAGTTTAAACGAGCTCAAACAAGTTCAATCATGGCTGGTTGGATCGCAACATAGCTAGTTGGGTCGATCCGTTTAGCGCTGAATATGCTTATGGAGTATCGCAAATTCTATGGCAGCGGGCATTTGTTTTGATATATTATTAACCAATAGCTGTCGTCCACCCTGCTTGCTGCGGACCGAAATTCGCAAGCGATTTCCGTTTCCGTTTGCTGGATTTCTCGGTTTCTCGGTACGAGTTTACAAATGGCAGCGCCCATACAGTGCTATTTCCGTTTCTGTTTGCTGGATTTTGTCGAAGTCATGCACAGTAAGAGTATTGTTTATGTGTATATATCTACATGCGTTAGTCTTAAGCCTCCCCGTGGGTGGGTCGGTATTAATCTACATGTTTTATTATATTTGTCAAATCCAAACTAGCGGGTAAATATTAAGATATATGTGAAGAATATATTATGTTTATTAAATTAAGAATTTATCTGCTTAATTCATTTACACAGCATGTCAAAATGTTTCGCAACATTTTACATAGGGTTGTTCTTCACCCCTCCTGTGGCTACCACAGCAGTACGGGGTGAATCTTTCATCTAGGCATAGTCTAAAGCTGTGTTTACACGGGCGAGTTAAGTCGCTTCATATAAATCGTCTTGCCTAGTTCGCCTCACATTCGCTGTGTAAACGCGACTCTGAGGTGGATTAGGGCTGATTCGCTTCATATGATTCACTTTATGTACACCACCTCGCAAGGTGGTTTATATGAAGCGATACAGTCGGTTCCCGGGTGGCAATAGTGTAAAATAGTGGTGCTCGCCGGCTACATGCGCAGCTGTAACTATCTCTGGTGCCCGGCAGTGTTAGGGACCGATTAGGCCGAAATCTATTGAATGCGATCATATTTAACAGAATTATATACTCAAATAATTAAATTTAATTAAATTAACCCTAAATTACAAGCGATATTAACGTAGCAGCTGCATCGGCGTCGAATCGCCGAGTGTAAACTAAACAAATAGCAGTGCTCGCCGGCTACAGGCGGAACTAAGGCTGCTGGTTCCCGGCGCCGAAACACTTTCAAACTCGGTCCATGTAAACGTGCCAATACATCGCTTCATATAAATCGCTTTGCCTGATTCGCTTTACAATTCCCCGTGTAAACACGGCTTATAAACACATATATAAATATATCGAATACTCCAAGTGTACTTCTTAAATCCGCACACACATTGTTAAACAGAGGGGCGTGGGGAGAAAACCATTGAAATATCCACACAAAAAGGAGTGATTCGGAATTGCGGACAAGGCACTGATCAGGCAGTTAGTGTTCTCATTACTCACCAGGAGGCAGATGAGGATTAAGGAGCTGACCTGGGAGCCATGGCGCGGTGCGGATGGGAACTAAATTGGCCTGACATATAAAGCACTGAGGCTGGTGGTTACCGGAGGCAATGGGGCTGGACACCGGCTAATGCTGACACATCTATGGGACATCGCCTGGGCAAGGCGAAGGATGGGTGGAACGTGGGTGTGGGAGCCCCATTCAACAGCGCTAAGGTGCCTCTCTATCAGCCAGGCCTGGCGAGAAGTATCTCTAGTATGAGAATGGTTTCCACACCGGATAGTTTAGTTTATATAGTCGACGATGGTATTGGATGTGGTGTTTATCATCAGTAGTTAGCAATGTGAACTATCTGACGATGGTATTGGATGTGGTGTTTATCATCAGTAGTTAGCAATGTGAACTATTTGACGATGGTATTGGATGTGGTGTTTATCATCAGTAGTTAGCAATGTGAACTATCTGACGATGGTATTGGATGTGGTGTTTATCATCAGTAGTTAGCAATGTGAACTATCTGACGATGGTATTGGATGTGGATGTTTATCATCAGTAGTTAGCAATGTGAACTATCTGACGATGGTATTGGATGTGGTGTTTATCATCAGTAGTTAGCAATGTGAACTATCTGACGATAGTATTGGATGTGGTGTTTATCATCAGTAATTAGCAATGTGAACTATCTGATGATGGTATTGGATGTGGTGTTTATCATCAGTAGTTAGCAATGTGAACTATCTGACGATAGTATTGGATGTGACATATATCATCAGTAGTTAGCAATGTGAACTATCTGACGATGGTATTGGATGTGGTGTTTATCATCAGTAGTTAGCAATGTGAACTATCTGACGATGGTATTGGATGTGGTGTTTATCATCAGTAGTTAGCAATGTGAACTATCTGACGATGGTATTGGATGTGGTGTTTATCATCAGTAGTTAGCAATGTGAACTATCTGACGATGGTATTGGATGTGGTGTTTATCATCAGTAGTTAGCAATGTGAACTATCTGACGATGGTATTGGATGTGGTGTTTATCATCAGTAGTTAGCAATGTGAACTATCTGACGATGGTATTGGATGTGGTGTTTATCATCAGTAGTTAGCAATGTGAACTATCTGACGATGGTATTGGATGTGGTGTTTATCATCAGTAGTTAGCAATGTGAACTATCTGACGATGGTATTGGATGTGGTGTTTATCATCAGTAGTTAGCAATGTGAACTATCTGATGATGGTATTGGATGTGGTGTTTATCATCAGTAGTTAGCAATGTGAACTATCTGACGATGGTATTGGATGTGGTGTTTATCATCAGTAGTTAGCAATGTGAACTATCTGACGATGGTATTGGATGTGGTGTTTATCATCAGTAGTTAGCAATGTGAACTATCTGACGATGGTATTGGATGTGGTGTTTATCATCAGTAGTTAGCAATGTGAACTATCTGACGATGGTATTGGATGTGGTGTTTATCATCAGTAGTTAGCAATGTGAACTATCTGACGATGGTATTGGATGTGGTGTTTATCATCAGTAGTTAGCAATGTGAACTATCTGACGATGGTATTGGATGTGGTGTTTATCATCAGTACTTAGCAATGTGAACTATCTGACGATAGTATTGGATGTGATGTTTATCATCAGTAGTTAGCAATGTGAACTATCTGACGATGGTATTGGATGTGATGTTTATCATCAGTAGTTAGCAATGTGAACTATCTGACGATGGTATTGGATGTGGTGTTTATCATCAGTAGTTAGCAATGTGAACTATCTGATGATTGTATTGGATGTGACGTGTATCATCAGTAGTTAGCAATGTGAACTATCTGACGATAGTATTGGATGTGATGTTTATCATCAGTAGTTAGCAATGTGAACTATCTGACGATGGTATTGGATGTGGTGTTTATCATCAGTAGTTAGCAATGTGAACTATCTGACGATGGTATTGGATGTGGTGTTTATCATCAGTAGTTAGCAATGTGAACTATCTGACGATGGTATTGGATGTGGTGTTTATCATCAGTAGTTAGCAATGTGAACTATTTGACGATGGTATTGGATGTGACATATATCATCAGTAGTTAGCAATGTGAACTATCTGACGATGGTATTGGATGTGGTGTTTATCATCAGTAGTTAGCAATGTGAACTATCTGATGATGGTATTGGATGTGGTGTTTATCATCAGTAGTTAGCAATGTGAACTATCTGACGATGGTATTGGATGTGGTGTTTATCATCAGTAGTTAGCAATGTGAACTATCTGATGATGGTATTGGATGTGGTGTTTATCATCAGTAGTTAGCAATGTGAACTATCTGACGATGGTATTGGATGTGGTGTTTATCATCAGTAGTTAGCAATGTGAACTATCTGACGATGGTATTGGATGTGGTGTTTATCATCAGTAGTTAGCAATGTGAACTATCTGACGATGGTATTGGATGTGGTGTTTATCATCAGTAGTTAGCAATGTGAACTATCTGACGATGGTATTGGATGTGGTGTTTATCATCAGTAGTTAGCAATGTGAACTATTTGACGATGGTATTGGATGTGGTGTTTATCATCAGTAGTTAGCAATGTGAACTATCTGACGATGGTATTGGATGTGGTGTTTATCATCAGTAGTTAGCAATGTGAACTATCTGACGATGGTATTGGATGTGGTGTTTATCATCAGTAGTTAGCAATGTGAACTATCTGACGATGGTATTGGATGTGGTGTTTATCATCAGTAGTTAGCAATGTGAACTATCTGACGATGGTATTGGATGTGGTGTTTATCATCAGTAGTTAGCAATGTGAACTATCTGATGATAGTATTGGATGTGGTGTTTATCATCAGTAGTTAGCAATGTGAACTATCTGACGATGGTATTGGATGTGACATATATCATCAGTAGTTAGCAATGTGAACTATCTGACGATGGTATTGGATGTGGTGTTTATCATCAGTAGTTAGCAATGTGAACTATCTGATGATGGTATTGGATGTGGCGTTTATCATCAGTAGTTAGCAATGTGAACTATCTGATGATAGTATTGGATGTGGTGTTTATCATCAGTAGTTAGCAATGTGAACTATTTGACGATGGTATTGGATGTGGTGTTTATCATCAGTAGTTAGCAATGTGAACTATCTGATGATGGTATTGGATGTGGTGTTTATCATCAGTAGTTAGCAATGTGAACTATCTGACGATGGTATTGGATGTGGTGTTTATCATCAGTAGTTAGCAATGTGAACTATCTGATGATGGTATTGGATGTGGTGTTTATCATCAGTAGTTAGCAATGTGAACTATCTGATGATGGTATTGGATGTGGTGTTTATCATCAGTAGTTAGCAATGTGAACTATCTGACGATGGCATTGGATGTGGTGTTTATCATCAGTAGTTAGCAATGTGAACTATCTGATGATGGTATTGGATGTGACGTTTATCATCAGTAGTTAGCAATGTGAACTATTTGATGATAGTATTGGATGTGGTGTTTATCATCAGTAGTTAGCAATGTGAACTATCTGACGATAGTATTGGATGTGGTGTTTATCATCAGTAGTTAGCAATGTGAACTATCTGACGATGGTATTGGATGTGGTGTTTATCATCAGTAGTTAGCAATGTGAACTATCTGACGATAGTATTGGATGTGGTGTTTATCATCAGTAGTTAGCAATGTGAACTATCTGACGATGGTATTGGATGTGGTGTTTATCATCAGTAGTTAGCAATGTGAACTATCTGATGATGGTATTGGATGTGGTGTTTATCATCAGTAGTTAGCAATGTGAACTATCTGACGATGGTATTGGATGTGGTGTTTATCATCAGTAGTTAGCAATGTGAACTATCTGACGATAGTATTGGATGTGGTGTTTATCATCAGTAGTTAGCAATGTGAACTATCTGACGATGGTATTGGATGTGGTGTTTATCATCAGTAGTTAGCAATGTGAACTATCTGACGATGGTATTGGATGTGGTGTTTATCATCAGTAGTTAGCAATGTGAACTATCTGACGATGGTATTGGATGTGGTGTTTATCATCAGTAGTTAGCAATGTGAACTATCTGACGATGGTATTGGATGTGGTGTTTATCATCAGTAGTTAGCAATGTGAACTATCTGACGATGGTATTGGATGTGGTGTTTATCATCAGTAGTTAGCAATGTGAACTATCTGACGATGGTATTGGATGTGGTGTTTATCATCAGTAGTTAGCAATGTGAACTACTGACGATGATTGGATGTGGTTATCATCAGTAGTTAGCAATGTGAACTATCTGACGATGGTATTGGATGTGGTGTTTATCATCAGTAGTTAGCAATGTGAACTATCTGACGATGGTATTGGATGTGGTGTTTATCATCAGTAGTTAGCAATGTGAACTATCTGACGATGGTATTGGATGTGGTGTTTATCATCAGTAGTTAGCAATGTGAACTATCTGACGATGGTATTGGATGTGGTGTTTATCATCAGTAGTTAGCAATGTGAACTATCTGACGATGGTATTGGATGTGGTGTTTATCATCAGTAGTTAGCAATGTGAACTATCTGACGATGGTATTGGATGTGGTGTTTATCATCAGTAGTTAGCAATGTGAACTATCTGACGATGGTATTGGATGTGGTGTTTATCATCAGTAGTTAGCAATGTGAACTATCTGACGATGGTATTGGATGTGGTGTTTATCATCAGTAGTTAGCAATGTGAACTATCTGACGATGGTATTGGATGTGGTGTTTATCATCAGTAGTTAGCAATGTGAACTATCTGACGATGGTATTGGATGTGGTGTTTATCATCAGTAGTTAGCAATGTGAACTATCTTGACGATGGTATTGGATGTGGTGTTTATCATCAGTAGTTAGCAATGTGAACTATCTGACGATGGTATTGGATGTGGTGTTTATCATCAGTAGTTAGCAATGTGAACTATCTGACGATGGTATTGGATGTGGTGTTTATCATCAGTAGTTAGCAATGTGAACTATCTGACGATGGTATTGGATGTGGATGTTTATCATCAGTAGTTAGCAATGTGAACTATCTGACGATGGTATTGGATGTGATGTTTATCATCAGTAGTTAGCAATGTGAACTATCTGATGATGGTATTGGATGTGATGTTTATCATCAGTAGTTAGCAATGTGAACTATCTGACGATGGTATTGGATGTGGTGTTTATCATCAGTAGTTAGCAATGTGAACTATCTGACGATGGTATTGGATGTGATGTTTATCATCAGTAGTTAGCAATGTGAACTATCTGACGATGGTATTGGATGTGACGTTTATCATCAGTAGTTAGCAATGTGAACTATCTGACGATGGTATTGGATGTGGTGTTTATCATCAGTAGTTAGCAATGTGAACTATCTGACGATGGTATTGGATGTGGTGTTTATCATCAGTAGTTAGCAATGTGAACTATCTGACGATGGTATTGGATGTGGTGTTTATCATCAGTAGTTAGCAATGTGAACTATCTGACGATGGTATTGGATGTGGTGTTTATCATCAGTAGTTAGCAATGTGAACTATCTGACGATGGTATTGGATGTGGTGTTTATCATCAGTAGTTAGCAATGTGAACTATCTGACGATGGTATTGGATGTGGTGTTTATCATCAGTAGTTAGCAATGTGAACTATCTGACGATGGTATTGGATGTGGTGTTTATCATCAGTAGTTAGCAATGTGAACTATCTGACGATGGTATTGGATGTGGTGTTTATCATCAGTAGTTAGCAATGTGAACTATCTGACGATGGTATTGGATGTGGTGTTTATCATCAGTAGTTAGCAATGTGAACTATCTGACGATGGTATTGGATGTGGTGTTTATCATCAGTAGTTAGCAATGTGAACTATCTGACGATGGTATTGGATGTGGTGTTTATCATCAGTAGTTAGCAATGTGAACTATTTGACGATGGTATTGGATGTGGTGTTTATCATCAGTAGTTAGCAATGTGAACTATCTGACGATGGTATTGGATGTGGTGTTTATCATCAGTAGTTAGCAATGTGAACTATCTGACGATGGTATTGGATGTGGTGTTTATCATCAGTAGTTAGCAATGTGAACTATCTGACGATGGTATTGGATGTGGTGTTTATCATCAGTAGTTAGCAATGTGAACTATCTGATGATGGTATGTGTGATATATGTGCAAAGTGACACGATAACGTCATATACACACAAGTAGCCTCTGTCACTGGAGCTATTTTGGTTGAATTTGAAATTTCAACGAACGCCTCTGTATAATGAAAAGTGAATCACTTGCCAAGGCAAAGCGTTGGTGTAAAGGTGGGTGTGGGAGCCTAATTCTATGTTAAAGTGCCTGTCACACCTTACCGCATTGAGCAACGGACATAAACCGGACAAAGAATTTTCTAGTCCATTGGTGTCCGGTATCAAAATGTACCGAAATGTGTCGAAATGTTGCAATGGCCGATGGATGAAACGGACCCTAAACGGAAGAGGAACGTACATTAACAAATATCCACTTGACGATAACTGGAAGATAACCAGAGGACAACTGGACGACAAATGGATGGACCGAAAATCAACTGGACACATACCAGATTTTTCACGGATTGCCCAAAAACATATACTGACCGAATTCCCGTAACGCCGTCAACGGACTTTGCAGGAAGCAAACCGGAGATGTAACGGATGGGTAACGGAAATGAACCAGACAAAACAGACTAAACAGACTTAAAATGGACACCAACCATACAAGTCAGTCTGGCGGTATCGGGTACAAGTTTTGTGCATGTTCAAAATTGCCATGGTACACACCAGACACTACTGGACACAGAACGGACACGCCAGATGCGTACAGTATAGAGACTGTAAATTGCAGTATTTCACCGGACAGTGTCCATTTTCTATCCATTTCCGCAGTCCGGTAAGGGGTGACTAAGCCTTAAAACTCGACCTCTCTCACAGTTGACTCTGCACGGAGCTCCACTTCACATACTTTTGGCATGAGCATGGCTTACGCCTTAAGTAGTTTAGTTTTTAAATTTACATCGGATTTCATCCGCCATCGGGAGTCATCCATCTTAATCTCAAAGTTTTACATTACCGATCAGCCAAGTTATGCTGGTTCAATATGGGTATTCCGAGTTCTGGTGGTTCTGCAGAAAGGACTGAAGCCTTGAAGCATGCTGGGTCACAAACACCTTGTAAAATTTCCCGATATTTAGACATTGGTGGATGTGTGAACTAGTCTATAGTAATTACAATTGTTATATAAAAAGGTAAATGGTATATAGAGCCAGAGGCATTAAGGTATTATGTGGTGCTGGTGATCCTTTACTGAGTTTGATATAAACGTTATGTAGTTATAGGTAGTGTGAGAGGGTCATTACTTTTAGTGTGACAGAGCCTTAGAAGCTCTGCTCACATACCCCCTCCCCCCCAATTGATATTTATGGATCACTGCACATCCAGACACAACAGGGCACTGTAGCCATAAACAACCAAGGCTTGGATATAGGCAGGTTGAATGTTCATTGGTTGATTTGAGAATGCCTATTGCTGATTGGAGGAGCTGATCAGGTGTGACAGCCATCTTGGATTCCTGAAACTATATAGTAATAAACCTAAGGGTGTAAGCTCTCCTTCTGTGCACTTTTCTACTCTACCTTTCTGTCGCCTGTAGTGATTTCATATTTAGCCTACCTACACAACCACAACTGCCAGCCGTCGACTTTACAACCTGCCTCTGATGGCAGTGGCAATAAGTAATATTGTCCATAGCAACTCACAGTGCGCATACACTATGGAACAGGTCTTATGATAGGTATCCCAACTCATTATTTGCAACTCAATGGAAAGTACAGATAGTATCTTCATGTATCCTACCAGGAGAAACACGAAAAGGGGGCGGTTGTTTGGGGTGGGGGGGGGGGGGACTCCCACATAAATTATATGTGATTCCCATTGCTGGGAGCATTCCCTTTGGTGGGGAGGAATCCCATATAGGTTATGTTGGAATACCCCCATCTATCGTCCCTCTGACGGCAATGGCAAGAACTAATGTTCTAGGTAGCAGCTCGCTGCGCATGCTCCTTGGAAATTATTGCCGTCCGTTTCCTGGGATTGTAATTATTGTAGTAATCTCGTCGCCTGGTTTTATGTCTGTGTTTGTTTGATATATATTGTTAGTTGTATTCCTAGTTGTGGGCGTGAGGAGAAGCTGGTGCTGATGGTAGCTTAGCAGTCATTATTTAGATATAGCTTAAGGCCCGGTCACATAGCCGTTAGTGGACGTAATGATCCATAGGATAGATTAACGTGGTCCAAATGTGGTGTAAGTATGTTAAACTACGTTGAAATACGTTAAGGTATGGCAGGTTTTGGTATGGATACATATGTTACGGTATGGATAAATACATTATGGCATAGATAAATACGTTACAGTATGGATAAATATGTTACGGTATGGATATTATGTTACGGTATGGATAAATACGTTACGGTATGGATACCAGTACGTTCAACTACGTTCAACTATGTTCAACTACATTCAACTACATTCAACTATGTTCAACTACGTTCAACTACGTTCAACTACGTTCAACTACGTTCAGCCTCCACTATGTTCACCTAATGGCTATTTCACCAGGGTTTAATCCAAGTATGCTAGAGTATGTTAGCGTATGCTAGAGTACGCTAGAGTACATTACCATCATGGATGCAAATTCACCCTTTAACGTACCGCTCTTTTGAACATATCCACAAATTTAATCAGAGATCATGGCTCATGCACATTATTACCAAATTAATATCACGGAGTAGTAAGGATGCTGATACGTTCAACTATGTTCAACTAAGTTCAACTACTTTCAACTACGTTAGCCTCCACTACGTTCAACTATGTCCACTAATGGCCATGTGACCGGGGTTTTACTGGCTAGTAGGAAGTCTTGCTTTTTCTTGTTTGCTGCCAGTAAATATGTTGCAACATAATAATAGTAGTAAAACAACAGGAACTGATTGCATCTGTTTGTATATTTATATTACATGGTAGGTCGGTTGGTATTTAGAGTTTTACATCCTGGCAACATCTAAGGTCATATCCGGATGGGTACCAACTTGTGACGGTGTCCACTTATGGCGACTTAATAGTGATGTCCCACTGGGAGACCAGGCCGTTGGCACCATAACCTGTTATCCCACTTAGTCACACTATCCTGACACTGAGCCAACCAGTTGTTGCCCTGTCCTAATGATGCTGAGCGACAGGCTATGAAGCGAGAACTATCAATCTTTAAGTCATTGGTTTGACTCAACCATGGTTCAAACTCATGGGTTCTATTCCCACAATCTACCAAAATTGGAGACGGACGCTCTGTTCTACTCATTCGGCCATCCCGTCTGATGTATATGTATAGATATATAATGTGTATTTATGTAATGTATATAGATGTGTGTATTTATATATATGTATGTATAGATTGGCTGAACCATCTAATTGCCAAGCCGCATCCAGACAGCATTCAGAGATAAGGTTGAAATATGGGAAACACATGCGCAGAGATGTGTAAATAGATGTGCAGCTGGAGAGCTCTACCTGATAAGGCGTAAATATATGCATTACATTTAACAGAAGGAGCGATAACAACTGGATGGTTTGGCCGAATGAATTGAGTCCCCACTTCCCATGTGGAAGGACACACATTCAAACTCCTGCTGAGTCAAACCCATGACGTACATATTTATACTTGTCACTACATAGCCTAGTGCTCGGCATTATTAGGAAAGGAGCAGTGGAATGGAGAAGACCAATGGTCTGCGATTTAAAATTCTCCACACGTAACTAATGAATGTAAACAAGATTAAAAGACAACCAACATGACTTGAGAAGGAATCTGGTAAGAACCCAACGCTAATGATGATTCATGAGAGGGAAATGGCATTTACCTGTAGATTTTATTAATTGCAAAAATTAAATGTTAGATTTATCGAAGTGTGATCTACATGCAGTCTGATATAATAATATATCAGTATCACTATTATTTTATTATATTATAAAAAACGATCAGGATTATGGTAGATATTCATGCTTGATATACATTCGATGTACGTCAGCTATATATTTATATAAATATATATGTGCTGTCGAAGTATTATGCAAGGATAAATATATCAAAGGGAATATTACTTATTATTATGATTATTGTTGTACTCTGTAAGGCGCAATGGCAAGAACTAATGTTATAGGTAGCAGCTCGCTGCGCATGCTCCTAGGAAATTATTACTGTGCGTTTCCTGGGATTGTAATTATTGTAGTAATCTCGTCGCCTGGTTTTATGTTTGTGTTTGTTTGATATATATTGTTACTTTTATTCCTAGTTGTAGGCGTGAGGAGAAGTTGGTGCTGATGGTAGCTTAGCAGTCATTATTTAGATATAGCTTAAGGCCCGGTCACATAGCCGTTAGTGGACGTAGTGATCCATAGGATAGATTAATGTGGGTGAAATGTGGTGTAAGTATGTTAAACTACGTTGAAATACTTTAAGGTATGGCAGGTTTTGTTATGGATACATATGTTATGGTATGGATAAATACGTTACGGTATGGATAAATACATTACGGTATCGATGCCAGTACGTTCAACTATGTTCAACTAAGTTCAACTACTTTCAACTACGTTAGCCTCCACTACGTTCAACTACGTCCACTAACAGCCATGTGACCGGGGTTTTACTGGCTACTCTGAAGTCTTTCTTTTTTCTTGTTTGTTGCCAGTAAATATGTAGTAAAACAACGGGAACTGATTGCATCTGTTTGTATATTTATATTATATGGTAGGTCGGTTGGTATTTGGAGTTTTACATCCTGGCAACATCTAAGGTCATATCAGGATGGGTACCAACTTGTGACACTGTCCACTTATTGCAACTTAATAGGGCTGTCCCACTGGGAGACCAGGCCGTTGGCACCATAACCTGTTATCCCACTCAGTCACATTATCCTGACACTGAGCCAACCAGTCGTTGCCCTATCCTAATGATGCTGAGCGACAGGCTATGAAGCGAGAACTATCAATCGTTAAGTCATTGGTTTGACTCAACCAGGGTTCAAACTCATCGGTTCTATTCCCACAATCTACCAAAATTGGAGACGGATGCTCTGTTCTACTCATTCGGCCATCCCGTCTGATGTATATGTATAGATATATAATGTGTATTTATGTAATGTATATAGATGTGTGTATTTATATATGTATAATAATTCTTACGTTAGAAGAGGAACAAGTAGTGTTATAACCATGAACAAGTAGTGCGAGTATGAGTTGGGAGTAAAACAAGACCCCAACTCGTTTATTAAAAAAAAATGATAGCAGGCGAGTGGGGAACCCCACCCCAAGGAGGGGGGGGGGAAGGCAGACCCACCCCCCCCCACCCAAGCCAAAGGGGGGGGCGGCCACTACAGAGCTTATTACACGCGATAAAGGGTTTATCACTATCCAATAATTCTTACGTTAGAAGAGGAACAAGTAGTGTTATAACCATGAACAAGTAGTGCGAGTATGAGTTGGGAGTAAAACAAGACCCAAGGAGAGAACCCAACACAAAGTCAAATGACAATGGCTGACGTGAGCAGTGAAACGTCAGGCAGGGGAGCCAACTGCAGCAAGCAGGTTGGCGACCCTCAGATCATCCGTGATCCGCTCCTGCAGGGGAACTTTAAGGTAGAGGTAGACGCAGTCAGTCGCCCAGTCCCCCCGAGTCTTTATCTCCTGAATCGAGCTGCCCGCCATGAGCAGGTAGGTAGCGCCACCCCTTCTGAGGGAGTGGCTCGAGAATAGGTCAGGGTTGAGTCCCGAGCGGTGGCACAGGCGTTTGAGAACCGCCGAGTAGTTGGCGTACTCGAGCGGAACTGAGCCGGATGGGGCCGGCGTCCTGAATGCCTGGTCCTGAGGTGCAGACGGCAGTTGCTCAAAGTGGCGCTCGACTGCTGATACCGCGCAGAGGAGCGGGTGGGACACCCTTGATATCGGGATTTCCAGTGTCCGCTCGGCAAACTGGATAGTTTTGGACTTCCGAACCCGGATCGTCATGCCCCAAGGGTGGAATGAGAAATCCTCCCGGAGAAGGGGGCCATCAGAATTGTGATGTGCGCCTTCCTGAGCAGCCCCCTAAAGGACGTTAGGATCGCCGCCTTGAAGGAGGTGTGTCCTGGTATGTCCGACAGGAGAGCCAGCATGGCCGCCAGCTGGTCCGGGAGCAGGGGCCTGGCCTGACGAGGGGCGTCCCCCAGGGCACGGCGTGCCCCCGCCAAGCACCGACGGATGTTGAAGTCATCGTAGTCTAGCCCGGGGCTGCCTGCTGATTTTAGGTGCAGGCTTAAGGAGCTCAGATAGGAGCGAATTGATGTGTATCTCATAGATTTTGACAGCCAAGTGATGTAGAGGCAGACCTGCCTGGCATTACAGGGTGTGGGCTGGCGGTCGTAGAACTCACAAAATGTTAAGTATTTTCGCAACCTCGAGTTCGCGCAGGTCCTCGTTGATGGGGCCAGGTGTTGCCCCATTAGCAGCTCACAGTCCGCCTCCAGAGAACGCAAGTCTGCAAAACATGATCCATACTAAGCGAAAATTTGACTACAGCACATGTAATTCGGGCCAATGGCCCCCGTTAGGCGGGAGTTGGCGTCATGTTCATTTAGCCGAGAGAGGCTGTCACAGATTGTGTTGGCCTCACTTTTAATGTAAACTGATGAAATGTCAAAGTTGAATTTTACTGCCAGCCAGAACATGTCATAGAGCCAGCGCATTATTTGTTTATTTTTGGATTTCCCTGCATTCAGGGCATGCATCACAGTTGTATTGTCTGTCACCATTATTACGTTACGGTCCGCCCACATGTGGGCCCAGCGGTTTGCCGCGCAGAGGATCGGCCAGAACTCGAGAGTGTTTATGTGTGCTAATTCCCCCTCACTCTCCAAGCCGTTGTCAAGGGGGGCGGTTGCGTGGTGGCCGAGGGCCGGCCCACCCTCGCCCACATCAGAGGACCCCCCCCACTTCCCCGCCAACCAGTCGCCCGCATGAAAGGCTGCAAAGCCAAAGCGGCTCGCGTCGCTGTATGTGCAGAGCGCCTGAGAGTGGCGGGGGCAGATGTTTGCGGAGCCGTTGAAGGCGGAGGCGAACCTCAGCCACCACTCCAAATCCGCCTTGAACTCCTGGTTTAGGTGGACTTTGTAGTAGGAGCGCTTAACTGAGCCGCAGAGGTCGTAGATGCGGCATGCGAATGTGCGACCACCCCTGACCACTTTAGCACAATGGGAGACCAGACCCGCCAAGCGCTCAATTTCCATGCGGGTGGCGCGCTTGCGCCCGTAAAGTTTTCCGATACATTTTAACAATTTGCTCAATTTGTCGTCCGGCAGACTCAAGTTCATGTTTTCCGAGTCGATCAGTATACCCAAAAACCTACAAACATGATTGGGCGATGTCAGTTTCCTAAAGCTCACGAAGAATCCTAAGCATCTGAGGAGAGCTACTAGGTCGGCCTGTGCCATTACACCCTCTTCAAAGGTCTGTGTTAGTGTACAAAAGTCATCCAGATAGTTGGTGACCCGACCATGACCCCTACGTACCATACAGCGAACAATAAAATCAGAAATTTTAGAAAATACAAATGGGCTCGAGCTGAGCCCCATACATAGCCTATTATCTCTGAGATATGTAGTAACACCTTTGGCAAATTGCCAGGAGAGGCCCTGGTGGCAGGCACTGGAGGGGTGGATGTTAACCGCCCTGTAGGCATCGGATATATCAACTACCGACATGAAATCACCTTGTATCATATTGTCAGTAACATTGTCTATGCTTTTATATGCGAATTTGGTGGTGCACTGGTCCGTGAAAAGGTTGACACAGGTCTCCTTGGGTGTGCTACAGTCGATTATTGTGCGGAAACTTATCGAGTCAGGCTTGGGGACAGTGCCTATGGGGTGTGAGCAGAGCTCAGGCTCGACTCTCACTGTTAGCATCCCCGCGTCAATTTCGTGCCCGAGTTTATCAGACATGGCCGAGTGGGTGAGAGCCCCCGTGCTGGAGCCATAGTTGCGCCCCCGGTATGCTGAGTTGCAGCCGTCATTTATTACTCGAAACCCGAAAATGACCCCCCTCATTACAAAAAATGCTAGCAGGCGAGTGGGGAACCCCACCCCAAGGAGGGCGGGGGGGGGAGGCAGACCCACCCCCCCACCCAAGCCAAAGGGGGGGGCCACTACAGAGCTTATTACATGCGATAAAGGGTTTATCACTATCCGTATAGATTGGCTGAACCATCTAATTGCCAAGCCGCATCCAGACAGCATTCAGAGATAAGGTTGAAATATGGCAAAGACATGCACAGAGATGTGTAAATAGATGTGCAGCTGGAGAGCTCTACCTGATAAGGCATAAATATATGCATTACATTTAACAGACAGAGAGATACCAACTGGATGGTTTGGCCGAATGAATTGAGTACCCACTTTCCAAGTCGCAGGGCACACATTCAAACTCCCGCTGAGTCAAACCCATGACGTAAATATTTATACTTGTCACTACATAGCCTAGCGCTCGGCATTATTAGGAAAGGAGCAGTGGAATGGAGAAGACCAATGGTCTGCGATTTAAAATTCTCCACACGTAATTAATGAATGTAAACAAGATTAGCAGACAACCAACATGACTTGAGAAGGAATCTGGTAAGAACCCAACGCTAATGATGATTGAACAGAGGGAAATGACATTTACCTGTAGTTTTTATTAATTACAAAAATTAAATGTTAAATTTATCGAAGTGTGATGTACATGCAGTCTGATATAATAATATATCAGTATCACTATTATTTTATTTTATTATAAAAACCGATCAAGATTATGGTACTACGATTTGTAGATATTCATGCTTGATATACATTCGATGTATGTCAGCTATATATTTATATAAATATATTGGTGATGTAGAAGTATTATGCAAGGATAAATATATCGAAGTGAATATTACTTATTATTATGATTATTGGTGTACTCTGTAAGGCGAAAGACTATACCGGTGGCGCCATCTCGACCCACCTCTCCTAAACCGGATGTTGAACAATGTCAGTCGCACTGAAGGATTAATATATATATATAATGCGTATATATATATATATATATATACTGTTTATATATATATATATATATATATTTATATATATATATAGGAAGGCGTTTGCGCATATAGGCAGATTTATTGATATGCATATATAAATGAATCAGGAGAAGGGGAATTGTGATATTGCAGAATAATATTTTCTATTTCCATTTTGCTTCATTGCAAGAACACTAATCACACGGTGGCTAGAAGAACCAACTCTTAATTAAGCAATCAATCACGCAATATGCTGACCTCAGCAGATCCTCGGGCAGCTGGTGATGCAGCTCTTTAATTAGCATTTTAACTGAAATAAAGACACTCATATCCATATAATTATGTTGATATATATTTTAATGTACATATGTAAGTTGTACAAGACTATAGCCGTGTTCACACATACAGAGTTAAACTGGCTTAGTTAAACTGGTTTAACTAATCCACCTCACAAACTGGTTTACATGAAGTAAACTAGTTGAGTCGACTTAGCGCAAAACCGATTTAGCGCTGCGTTCACACACATGTTTTAAGCCAAATTAGTTCAACCAGTTTAGTTAAATCGGTTTAATGTGTATGTGGGAACGGGGCTTAAGACATGTTTACATTTACGAAGGTCCATTGTACAACTATGTCCAATTTGTTTCAATATTCCAATGTCCAATTTAACTGAGATAAAGCCACTCGTGTTCATATTCATCTATATATAATACATATATATAGGTTCATACATGTATTCATGTATTTGTTAATTTGTATGTTTGTGCCATCGTATATAAATTACTACATTTATACAAGTATATAAGTATACACATATATAGTATAGTTATACGAGTCTTACCTTGGTACAGATGATGGATAACTGTTGTTTTACCGAGGTATAAGCCTCGGATAGATGTGGGCTAGGGAGAGGTAAGCACGTCCGGTACCAGCAATCTTAACCTACTTATTGAGGATAAAAATGACTTTCAAACAATGGATACTATTACTTTACCGAAAAGGTACACCAACGGAATAGATGTGGCAGGGTGTGGCGGGAGGGCCCTAGCCCACATCTATCCGAGGCTTATACCTCGGTAAAACAACAGTTATCCATCATCTGTACCAAGGTAAGACTCGTATAACTATACTATTTTACCTCGGTAAACAGCCTCAGGCTAGCCTCAGGCTAGGGAGACCTTTACATAATTCATTTTTATCCTTAATATCATTCTTTCTTATTATTATAACATTCTAAATTTTTGTTCTCACCTATTCTTGTTAGTTGGCGAGAAGACCCTTTGCAACGCCGGTAGGCTTTTCTAGTCGTTTATTATAATGTTTTGCAAACGACTTAGCCGTCTTCCAGCCTGCATGCGCTAGTATTCTTTTCACAGAAATACCAAGCACCCGTGCCTTGGAGACCATGGCTCCTCTAGTTGAGTGGGAAGAGTATTTACTCGTATCCACTCCAGCCAATTTCAACACCGTAATTGTCCATCTGGCAAGTGTGTCTCGTGAAATCGCCTTATGTGGCTTTATAAAGCTCACTAATAGTTGTTGTGATGCACGTAAATCCTTTGTCTTGTATATATAAGCCCGTATGGCCGACACAACACATAATTTCCGATCATTCGGAAAACAGTCTAAGTGAACCGTTGATAAAGGGTCACCTAACGTGTTCGATTTAAGCAATTTTTCTAAATCAAACGTAGCTTGTTCCTTGTCTATTTCTAATCCAGTTAAGGATAAAGCAACAATCGTCTGTCCTCTGTGTCCGGTTACTAACAATAACAGGACCGCGACCTTAAAACCTAACTGTTTTATATCTAACCACGAGTTGTGAGGCCAAGCCTGAAACAACTTAAATACTATAGAAACATCCCAAAACCGACTATACTTTGGTTTTGGAGGATTCCTTTGATAAATTGAACGAAGTAAATAACAAAGAACATAATGTTTTCCAACTGTTTCGCCATCAATTCTAGGTAATATAATTGATAACGCACACCTCGCCGCATTAATCGATCCAAAGGAAAGTCCTTCATCCTCTAGAGAACGAAGAAACCGAGCTACTTGTGAAATCTTTGGATTTGTTGGCTTAACTTTCATTAACAAACAATGTACACCCCATTTCTTTAAATAGGTTGTATACATTTTGACAGTTCCTGGCCTCCAGGCATCCGATACTATCCTATCCTCAGTAATTCTGTCCAATCCAAATTGCTGTAGCTGCTTCCTTAGAAAAGGAATGCCAATAGGGGCGTCGTTGACACGTCGCCGTGAACCACTAGCGGTCCGTGGTGCGTCAGATTCCCGAGTTTTCTTGGGAATCGTATATGATCTTTTGCCAGTTGTGAAACTGCTGGCAGCCAAGGTTGCGTGTCCCAATCGGGCACCACCAGTATCGCATGTGTCCCTTCCAAGCCGATTTTTCTCACTACTCGGCTGATAATGCTAAATGGTGGGAAAATATAAAAATAATTATTTTCCCAGGTAATAGCAAACGCATCTACTTTCCAAGCATCCGGTTCAGGATGCCAAGAAACATAACAGGGTAACTTGTTATTATTTCGTGATGCAAACAAGTCAACTTCAGGTGTACCCCATTTTTCACAAACGAAGTTAAACAAAGGTGTAGAGAGAGACCACTCTAAATGGTCATGGAAATTTCTACTTTTATAATCTGCAAGTGTATTTTGTGACCCTGGAATATGCGCTACAGTCAGCCAGACTTGTTGAGCCTGTGCCCAGTTCCAAATCAGTTTAGATAACTGATTGCAAGACTTTGATTTGGTTCCACCCATGTTACGAATATATGCCATGGCAGTAGTATTATCAGTTAGTATTCTAACCTGTGATTTATTTATCTTTACTAAACTACGTAAGCCCAGATAAATAGCACGCAATTCTAGTGCATTAATATAGTCTGATTTTTCATCATCAAGCCATCTACCTCCTGTTGTGACCCCATCTCGATGAGCTCCCCAACCTTCTAACGAAGCATCAGTAGTAATTACTGTATTAGGTTCCGCCATGCGGATGGATTTGGTGAACTTGCTATATGTTGCATCCACCATCCAATATCCTGTAACCCTTCTTGCGAAATAAACATCTTTCGCTCAAAATTGCCTTTAGTTCGTGCTAACACTAAATTGTTATCTATTTCTAGCGACTTAATATGGGCCTTCCCATATAACACAGCAGGTGCATATGATGTCATTATGCCAATAAGAACAGCAACCTGTCTAATTTTAGGCTTTGATAACTTAATAAGCTGAGTCGCTGTAGTCATAAACTTAATTAGTTTTTGTTCTGTTATCGACACTGTAAGGGACTGTGTATCCAGAATAAACCCTAAACATTTGAGTTGCTTTGTTGGTTTAAACACTGACTTTTGTCGATGTACATAAAACCCCAATTTATTGAGTAATGCACATAAATCCAAAACTGCATTCACACAACCAATTTGTGTTGATGCTATAATAAAAGAATCATCTATGTATGGAAACATTATGTGACCCTTCCTCGCCATTACCGAGAAAACCGGTTTAAGCAATTTAGTAAATAAACGAGGCGCACAAGCTAAGCCATTCGGCATGCAGGTAAACTCATAGAGTTGGTTATCCCAAATAAATCGAAGAAATTTTCGGTATTGTTCCATTATGGGAAGCGTATAATATGCATCTTGTAAATCAACACTAGCCATCCACGCATCTGGTGTAATCAGATCTCGTGCCGTATCTAGAGAGAACATTTTAAAATGTCGATATTCAACCCTTTTATTAAGGATTGTTAAATCCAGGATCATTCGAACATCACCATTAGGCTTCGGTCTCGAGAAAATGTTTGAAATAAACTGTCCTGAACAGTGTGTCACTTTTTGTATAATTCCTTTCTCAAAGAATTTATGTACCTGTTTAGTTAGTGCCTCTCGTTCAACTGGTTGAATGTTATATGGAAAAGGTATTATACTTTGTACAGGAATTTGTGTGAAGGGAATGTGAACACCCCTACCTATTTTTAAAATTTCTTGGTCACTAGTAATTTTGTGCCACTCAGAAATATGATTACTAATATTACCAGCCACAAAGTTGCTTACAGTTTGTGTGTTTTTAGAGGCTGCAGGGACTTGTAAAGTTTGTGTTTGGACCTCTACTTGGACCCGCCCCTGGGGAAAGGTCTCGACGAGTTGACCCCTCGGCCTATTGGCCGTGCGGTGTTGTCGGTCCAGCCTGGGCGAGCGCCCCGGCCCCGAAACCCTTGACCGAAGTTTGAACTCGGTCTGGTTCCTCTGGTGAACCGTCGTGGACGAAAATCCCCTCGTGACTTTTTGAAACGAGGAACTTCCTGTTTCTTCTTGCCATCCATGTTTTTGCCACTCTTGGCTGCAGTCTCTACCTCTTTATAGAGGTATTGTAGTTGACCGCCAAACATCTTGGTGTTATCTAAGGGTTTCCCTTTAATCGGCTCTGGAGCAAGATAAAGCGTAAACTCCTTCCCCTCATTATCGGTAACCTTCTTAGAGCGAGCCACTTCCTTGCCAGCATCTGTGCAAACTGACTTGAAGACATTTTCATATCTTCGATACGACAGGTAATTACCTGCCGCCGCTAACACTGCAATGCCTTTGTCCATTGTCTTAGCCAAAGACGAGAACTTATTTTCACTCTGCATCCTATTAGCCACAGGAACAATAGCTGTTAGGGTAGCCAACACTGCCTTATGCACTGTGTGCAACACATCCTCAAACTTCTTACGGTCATCCGTCATATTGACATCCCGATCCATTTCTTTAATGATGGAGTTGGGAACACCCTTTATGCCTGTTAACTCATCTCCTAACTTGGAGATAACCTCCGCCGGTTTAAACGTGCGGAAATGACCATTCACGGTCTCGCGCATAAGCATAGTGGTTTTAACCCGCTTAGCCTTTGGCTTCTCCACCTTCTTAGCCACTTTAGTGCCAATGTCCGCATAGACACCTTCATATATGGTGTCTGAGTCTGATTCCATAGAAGTAGACTCAGTGGACGAATCAGAAGAAGAATATTTCCTCTTCCTCTTCTTCTTTTTGGACTTAGTCTTCCGCTTTTTGCGAAAACCAGTCTCTGCCTGCTCCTTGGTGAATTCATCACCCGAAGAAATCACCTGTTTCCTCTTCTTCCTCCGTTTAGGAGAAGGAGGAGGAGGAGCCTTAAGCTCCACCGCTGAGTCTGTGTCCAAGAAATCCTCATACGAATCCTCTTGGACACTCGGCCTACGCCGCTTCCGAGACACGGGCGATTTGGAAGTCAAGATGTGGCTTTCCAACCGTGCAAAGCGAGCCTCCCAATCTGGAGGCGCAGGCACATCAGGCACTGCGTCCTCGTCCGGGTCGGAGAGGATATGCGCCCGGGGCTGTGTCGACGGCCCTGCCGACAACACAGGTGAGGAGTCGTACTCCTCGTCCACTCCACTCGGAACACGCCCCTCGGCTGCTGCTGCACCGCGCTTACTCCGCTTCGTGGCCATCAGGAACTGTAAACAAAGATTTTTGGTCAGTCCTGGTATATATATTTGTCACAATTTGGTTGTTTCAAACTCAATTGGACATCTGGTGGTGTTAGAGAACGTGTTTATACCGTTATAACACAGGCGTAATAAGCTAAATTTGTGCGTGGATTGTGGGTCAAACCCAAATCTTTACGCGGGGTCAGGACCAGTGTATCGGCCCGCCCATCCCTCTGTTCCGCACACTTCTCCCACCTGTGACTACTACGTCAACAAGTTGGAGAAAATGCTACGAAACTCGGAGAAACGCCTGAAAAATTTTTTGTCTAGGGGAGTCTATAAAAGAAACCCAGGAGCATCTCCAACATTACTCTCTATTAGAGTACGAGAGAATTTCCACATGAGATAGGGCGAAACCCACATCTCTACCCATAGTCACACGGTGACCCGGGTGTTGACAGAACCGCTAATGACCGGTTTGGTTCCTTCGAGAAACCCACTCGAGTGTTCTATCCTTGGTTGTTTATAACCAAATAACTCGTCCAAATTGGACCAACGAAAGTCTAAACTTTCCATATTGATGCTCTAATGCATCATAATTAAGCTAACCACAGTTTTTATTATACTTACTGGGTATTTGCTTGTATGTAGACTAATTTTGCCGGAGCAACCCAACGACACGTTATCCAGTCGTGAGTTGTATATGCTAATTGCTGGTACCGGACGTGCTTACCTCTCCCTAGCCTGAGGCTAGCCTGAGGCTGTTTACCGAGGTAAAATATATATAAATATGTATAAATATATATATAGTATATAAGCCTCCCTTACGAATTGACAAGAGACAGCAGATTGGGTTGGTTCATTTATTCAACTCCGGGCTGAGCGATAAATGCTCTACCTAATACAAAAGCAAAAAACTGGAGCCAAGTGATGATTCAAACCAACTCGACCAGCGTCGAAACTGCCAGGACCGCAGCAGGGGCCAGCGGACGACGGCGATTGGACAATATTAAGTCGAGTCGAATCGAGATTAATAAATAATAAATAATTCTCCGAGCGTTTATATGTATATAATAGATTATATATAATACATATATAAATATATACATAGGCACAACAATATATTTATATAGGATGATGTATGTGGATGTATGAACGTATATAAATATATATAAATATAGCAATACAAAACCTATATATATTATTTATAAATGTATACTTCAATATATCTATTTTTAATAAATATATAACGTACAATTTTCGCAAAGCTAAGAAATGGGCCATTTAAAAGAAGCGTTCGATTCTCTTCCTCCATTTCTATATTATCGTAAATTAAATTGCCATTGGACTGAGGTAGAGCCATCCAGATAATTATAAATAGTTTAATACAAATATTTGATTAAAAACAAACAAAAAACACCCAGAAAGGAACAGTCCTGTGGGGGTTGAGAATATATGCCGCAGTATAGCTATATCAATGTGCAATTCGTGTGAGATACTGAGATTCAGTTAACTGTAAATAGTTCACACTTGAGTTGACAGTACAAAGACAGAGGCGCCCGTGCGCGGTGATGCGTGACGTCGAGCAGACAGAGATGGGTGCTAACGAGTCCATATTGAGTCCCTTTATGGCATATTTCATTTCTCTGAGAGCTGTCAGGTCTCATTCTGAACAAGCCGTGCAGGGAACAATGAGCTGGCAACGTGCTGACAATGGCAGCTATCGACCAGATGGGCGCAGTGAGTTGTTTGTGACTGTTGGGGTTTTTCATCCTGGCAACACTTAAGGCATGTGTATATCAGTAGAGCGTGGGGCTCGCGTGTGGAAGGTCGGGAGTTCGGTTTCACGGTCGAGTCAAACCTATGACTTTAAAATTGATAAATGTCGCTTCCTAGAATGGCGCTCGGCATAAATAGGATAGGGCAAGGACTGGTTAGCTCAGTGTCAGGATAATATGACTGAGTGTATATACCCATCGACATTATTTTGCACTTTAAATATCACAAAATTAGCCATTTCAGATCAAAGTTACTTTTAGCTCGAATATTCAGACTGTGCTGCTTTAATATGATTGGGACAGGACTTGTTTGCTCACTATCAGGATAATGTTGTTGAGTGGGATATCAGCTCGTAGTGCCAGCAGCCTGGTCTTCCAGTGGAGTGCACAATAAAGTCACCATGCGCGCGCAATCTGACAAGTCAGTACTCGTCCTGATATGATTTTAGATACACAGATCATCAGGATGGCCACCGACTTGTGACAGTTCGCGCATATGGGGACTTTATAGTGCTGCCTCACTGAGGGACCAGGTTGCTGGCACCATGACCTGCTTCCCCACTCAGCCACATTATCCTGATATTGAGCTCAATAAATGTACTCTGCCTGCACCGGTGTTATGAAATATGACATTTACAGCATAATCTATTCTACTATTAGAAATAGATGAATATGTTGTGGCAAATTGAGCAATTTTACTGGTTTTTTTATTCGATAGCAGATGAGATTTATTGAAGCGCAGATCTTGCACTCACTTCTCCTTCTGCTTCAACTTCTAAGTAGCCGCTATTGCAGATCCCGCCTTGTTCTATAAATAACCGCATGCATCTCCACCAGGTGTCAGTGCTGCCCGCCTGTCAGTGGTGAGTGTTGGGGTGGTGATGGATCTGGTGTGGGGTACAGCAGGGCGGATTAGGGTGGAGATGGATAGATGTGTATCGAGCTCCAGTTTACTAGCAGCGTCCTTGGTCAAGGTCAAGGTCAAGGCCAACTACATTATGAATGCATTACATGAAAGGGGATATAGTGCTTAATCACATAGCTATTGGTTGCCTAATGTACTGGTCAAATATATTATATTGGGTGGTATACAATACTAGTGTTTGTACATATTAATATGTAGGGATATGCAACCAATGTCATAATATTAGTAGATTAGCATTAATTAATCCATACTGCTTTGTTCTACGCACCCAATGTCAGAACCAGACGGGCTCGCTAAATGAGTTAGAGCGTCCGTCTCCCGTGTTGGTAGACCGTGGGATCGTGCATTCGAATCCTGGTCGAGTCAAAACCAATGACTTAAAAAGTGATACTTGTCACTTCCTAGCCAGGCGCTTTGGATTATTAGGATAGGGCAGTGTCAGGATAATGAGACTGAGTGGGATATCAGGTCATGGTGCTGGCGGCCTGGTCTCCCAGTGGGGGAGTACTATAAAGTCACCATGAGTGTGCACTGTCACAAGTTGGTACCCGTCCTGATATGACCTTAGATGTTGCTAGGACATAAAACAACAAACACACAAAACAAACAAGCCCAATGTCAGATTAGCGCAACTGTCAGAGAAATGATCATGTGATTCCCTATGCAAATGAATGGCAGAACTCTGCGCCATGGATGTTTATGTGCTTGATTTTAAGTTAGTGTGATCAGAATGTTCTTTCAGTACGGGACACATGTGCCTCGTATATGGTGGTTATGTAAGGTGTAAAGCATTATGCACATGTTAATATCAATGCAATGTGTCTGTATTATTACCTTGTTTGTTAAACCTGTGATTACCGAGAGGTGAAGCTGGAGTTGGTGCAACCTGAAGCTCACTTGTCAGCTTCACCCCTTCTCCATCACCCAACGTGGCGCGGTGGCCTAATCACTAGAGCGTGGGCCTCGCGTTCGGAAGGTCAGGAGTTTGGTTCCTTGTCGAGTCAAACCAATGACATTAAAATTGATACTTGTCACTTCCTAGACTGGTGATTGGCATTCATAGAATAGGGCAAGGACTGTTGGCTCAGTGTCAGGATAATGTGACTGAGTAGAATATCAGGTCATGGTCCCTCGGCCTAATTTCCCAGGGTGGCAGCACTATGAATTCGCCATGAGTGCAAACTGTCACAAGTCCGTTCCCGTCCTGATATGACCTTAGATGTTGCTAGGACGTAAATCAACAAGAAACAAACAAACCACCATCACCCACAAGACTCCACCGTCATTCGGCCCATTTCAACTTAGAATTTTCTTTTAAACTTGGATAGTCCGATAGTTCTAAGTCTCTATCATTTTTCTGAGAAAAATATATTAACTTAATTGTTATTATCTACCTTAAATTAGATTAAAGTAATTTTCATTTTAAAATGCTAACTTGTGAGATATTTGAAGTGTAAACATGTGAAATTAATTTTGGTATGCATGCAAAACTCTGACACCATAGCCTTCTGAATTAACAGGTTCTATTAAATTGACTCAGTGTTCCCTTATATGTGGCAACAAGTGCTTAATAATTGCATTAGTATCTAAGATATGTGGAATCAAATTTCCATAATTGTTTTAATTTTGACAATTAGATCATTCATCAGACTATGCAGCTTTAAATCAATTGTCGGTAAGTCTGTTCTGGGCCGTCTGAGGATCTGTCTCTCTCCTAAGCTACGTCGATTCTGAGCTCTGAAGACTATAGTGTCCATCATTCTTTGTGGAAGGACTCACTATGGCGACCATGAGTGGCATATACTATGCAGGGGCATAGTCTACATCGACATAAGAGGAACATGCAAAGTTGACCCAGGACGCAGACATAAAGACAGAGGGTCAACCTTTACACTGTGCCACACTGGAGGCGTTCGGACAACACAACTGAAACACACATAGCCAGGTGCTCTTCATCACTAGGATAGGGTAGGGACTGGTTAGTTCAGTATCAGGATAATATGACTGAGTGGGATACTGGGTCATGGTACCGCCGCCTGATTTCCCAGTGAGGCAGCACTATAAAGTTGCCATGAGTCCACACTGTCACAAGTCGGTGCCATCCTGATATGACCATAGATGATGCTCAGACTTAAAACCCCAACAAACAACACCCCCACGAGTTAAAGTAGGCTATGTCTATGAGGATTGGGCATTTTGAATGACAATTATTAGTGGTGAATCGTTAGTGAAGGGTGGTAGGCGTCTCCGTCCATGCTGGTTTTGGTCACGTGATCACGCCGGCTGTTACGATTGAACGCCCCCTGTTGAGTATTTCTGTCATATCAGGTCTCACAAGGAACATGTGATGTGTGTGCTTAGTTAATAATGTTATTGTTCTTATCACATTTCACACAGTCATTACAGTGTTAGTTTCTGCCTCTTTCTGCTGACTCAGCGTTATCAACCGACAGTGATTGGTGGTTGAAGGTCACGTGATGTTAAAGGAGTATGGGGTCGGTGTCTGGCAGTTATTGGGGAGTTTCTTGTTGTTAATTATGTAGTAGTCAGTACCTGAGCTCCACCACAACGCTGTGGCTGCAAAGACTACACCGCACACCTACGCAGTTACACTGCGCTAGGTGGCAGCACGCTAGCCACCGGGCAGTGCCCTGTCTGTGCTGCCCTCTACTGCATGCGGCTAGCACACCCCCCACCCGCCAACCTATAGATGCAGTGGTGGGGCCTAACTAGTTAGGGGCTGGGTCACATGATTGTGGATGCCGCGGTGGGCGGATTAGACATAATAAAACATCTGAAGTGTA
Source organism: Branchipolynoe longqiensis (assembly GCA_030323885.1). NCBI lineage: Eukaryota > Metazoa > Annelida > Polychaeta > Phyllodocida > Polynoidae > Branchipolynoe > Branchipolynoe longqiensis. Next base: position 1,763,521 of record CM059200.1, on the reverse strand, counting down.
TGTGGACTTATCGTTCATCCATGAGTGACTGCGTGCATGCAAGATTCTGGAACAACCGTACAGCAGCCAATCGCAGTTACATTGGTTGACTAAGTTTAAGCGTTGGGGGTTTCAATCCCGGACAATTTGTCTTCTGAATTGCTCTACTTTGTTCCCTATTCTAGTAACGCTGGGCGACAGGCTAGCTATTATTCATGTTTAAAGTTGCAGATTCCCATGAGTTTAAGTTTCTCATATATATATATATATATTGTATTGATTGTTATAATCTACCTTAATTTCTTTTGAAGTGACTTTTGTTTGAAGTGGCTACCTTTTCAGATATTTGAAGTATAAACATACAAAATTAATTTTGACAAGTCTGTCAAAACTCTGACACCATAGGTTTCTGCTGGAATAAATTCTCCTGAATTGACTTAGTATTGCCTTCTATACCGCATGAAATCTGTAATAAGTGAACCAGTATCTAAGTGACATCATCATCATCATCATGCTGTCGGTCGCGATGCGACAAAAACTGCTTTCATTACTTGACTGCCGCTCTCCATTTAGCTATCTGCTGTGAGAGGTGCGTCCATGAGTCGGTCTTAATGTCTCTCAGCTTCAGGTTTCTCTTGATGGTATCCTTGAAGCTGAGACGAGGGCGCCTTCTCTTTCTGTAACCAGAAGACAGTTGAAAATAGAGGATCTGCTTTGGTAGCCTGTCTGATGACACCCTCATGAGGTGTCCAGTCCACCGGAGATTCTTTTTGATCAGAAGATCTTCCATACAGGGCAGCCCGGTCCGTTCGAGTACATTTCATGAAAGCTGCCTGCAAAAGTGTTGAAGTGCTGCTGGCTTTTGCAAGTTACCAGAGGCACTCTCTCGGGGAGCAAATAGAGGTTTCACACCGGCAAGAACATGTCAAGACAGGCTCAAAACTATTTGTCCCTGCAGTGGCTAGTCAGGAGATGTTGGGAGTTCCATACATCAAACACCCTTAATGCTGCCACAGTGACATTGTTTTCTGTTTAGGGTTTGCTCCCTTAGCCTTCGGTTCTGTCAAGAACCTGTACCACAAGGCACTGGTTTACAACTCTGCAGGGCAGGGGCGTCAAACTCCCTGAAGTGGTGCAATACCTGCAATACCTGCATACCTGCATGACATAAGTATAATGTAACCTATATAATTATTTTGGTTTCTAAATTTATGCTTTCAAACTCAGAATGTGGTCTGAAGAATGATCGAACTGTGCCTTAAGCAGAGTCTATGTCACGTGACGTCTCACGCCAACATTAAATTGCTTCATCATTCCATTTATGTGGGAAGAAATATTCAAATAGAGCACCAGTATCCAAGTTGGATACATAGGATCGAATCTAAATAAATACCTTTAGGGCTTAACGATTGATTGATTGATTGATTGGTGGTTGTTTTATGCCGTGTCAGCAGCATAGGCCATATTCACGGCGAGAAATGTTTGTTTTTTGTTCAAACCATCGCTTTTACATGTAAAAGCAGACAATCAATTATGTGCCAATAGACACTCATTAAATTAGAAATATCACAATCATATATTTGTGGTCAAGGGAAACAAATTCCCATAGAAAAAGAAAGGTTTTATTAATAATTGATAGAATCTATTTAGTAAACTATATGACGTGGTACAGTCCAGCTGCCCTCAAAAAGGCTAAAATGTTTTCCTGTTTTACCTTAGTAAAAAGGTCATGCATACTGTCTGCAGTGTAGAACTGTTGGCGCAGGGCCAAAAAATCAACACAACTTAGTAAAATGTGTTTGAGTGTAACACATTTCACTTAACGAGAAATCTGGTGTTCTCTGTGGCAGAGTGGTTAGAGTGTCTGACTTTTTTCTAGGTCAAACTCCTAATCTGAAGGTTGATGGTTCGATTCCCTGTGCCCCCCACCTCTGCCAATTCGGATTTCCACCACTGTGTATAACTTACAGCGTCATCAAAGGCCAGTTGCCCTCATACCATGTCTATGTTGTGTGGGAGGTTAAAAATCCCTTGGGTCGTAAAAGTGTAGACTCAGGCTTTCTATCGACAAACTGTCTAATGGTGAAAACAAGTCTATTCAGACTTATCCATGATAGTCAGTATAAATCTTCAAGAAGAAAATGTTTGGCAGCAGGGAGATGGATGGCTTTCTATAGGTCACTTCTCGAATTGTTATGATTCATAAAATACTTAAACAGAATATCGAAGTGGATTTCTAAAACAGCTGGTTATACATTTAGCTTTTAAAACAAGTTGATGCTTTCAACAGATTATGGAGCTCTCAGTTTAATCAACGGACGTAAAAAGATGTAAAGTACTCGGACAGTGTTCACGTTGTTGTTTGTTTGTTGTTGTTTTACGTCCTAATAACAGTTATGGTCATATCAGGACGAGTACCGACTTGTGACTGTGCACACTCATGGCAACTTGATAGTGCTGCCTTACTCGGAGACCAGGCCACAAGCACCATGACCTGATAGCACAATCAGTCACAGTATTGCCCATCCTAATAATACCAGGCGCCTGGCTAGGAAGCGACAAGTATCAATTTTTAAGTCATGGGTTTGACTCGACCAGGGTTCGAACACATGATCCCATTGTCTACGAACACGGGAGACGGACGCTCTAACTCATTAGGCCATCCCAGTTGGTTATATTATTTTGTAGAAAGGTTAATTTGATCCGTCGCAAATATACAGGTTTCCGGGTTTAATGCTATAATGGCAGCAGCTGTTCTGGCCGTGCCTATGCGTTATCGTCTGGACAGGATCCGTCGCAAATGTGCCAGGTTCTTGGCTTAATGCTGCGATGGAAGCAGCCATTCCACAGTGTATGCACTGGAGGATGGCCTGGGATAGTAGAACCATATCAGTTTCTACACTTCCCTATGACAAACTGCACATTCTATGATTCATGAGCCTGAGCATTAATGGTTTGATGGGATCCACTGCATTTGCGCAGGTTTCTAGGTTTAATGCTATGATTGCAGCAGCCATTCTGTTCATGCCTATGTGTTATCTTTTTGACGGGATCCATCGCAAATGCGCCGTTCCACAGTTTATGCATCTGAGGACGGCCTGTGGTCATAGCACCATATCTGTTTCTACACTTGCCTATGATGAACTGCACACTCTGTGATCCTGAGTCGCCCGGCAGCTTATGTGCTGCGGAACGGCTTCTGCCATCATACCTTTAAGCCCAGAACCCAGTGCATTTGTGATGGATCCTGCCAAATGATAACGCATGACCAGGACAGTTGCTGTCAAAAACTTTCAAATGCACATATATCACTCCATATGGTTAACTCCTTTATACATTCAATAACAAAAAAACATTTCCTTTTATATACAGTGTAACTGACAAATTTCAAACGGATGCGCACAACCCACATGCGTGTGCATCCTCACATACATTTAGACTGCCAAGGATATGCATAATGCTCACATATCTTATGCGTAGACACTATGTATGTGGCACAAGTTAGAACTATTCTGAGTTTGTTTGTTTTCCCAGACAAGTATTCCCTTTAACATTTCGCATTGCTATCTAATGAATTTGCATTTCTCATGTACATATTATTGCTCTGTTATTATTTACTGTTATGTCCTCCACATGTCTCATCCTCCCTCATATCATGCATAGTCCCGATGGCAGATGCAATTTTAATTGACAAATGTAAAGATTTCAAAATATAAATTATCCAAATTGATTAATTATATTTATAGAATTGACCAAACAGCGTTGAATAACCAACATGGAGGGGAGGGGCAACATCCACCTCATTTGCCCTTTAGGTATCACCCTCCACTGGAGGCTTATTTGATCTGGAGAGGCTAATGAGGTCAAACCATTGACCTAATTGGTTAATGGCCTCACTGCATGATGGGTGTTTCAAAGTGAGTGTTCAAAGGGGTGAGCTTATAAATTCACTGGTTATTCTGTATGTGCTGTCCCAAATCATTCGCTAATACACCAGTATCTAAGTCTGATATATAGTATCAAATGTAAGTCGTTGTTTTAATTTTGACAAAATTATATTTCATCGGACCATGCAACTTTAAATAGGCTAGGGAAAGGAATGGTTAGTTCAGTGTCAGGATAATGTGACTGAGTGGGATATCCGGTCATTGTGCCGGTGGCCTGATTGCCCAGTGGGGCAGCACTATAAAGTCGCCATGAGTGCACATTGTCACACTTCAGTACCCGTCTTGATATGACCTTAGATGTTGCCAGGATACAAAACTCCAACAACGAACCAACCCCATCAAACACTACACTTTTAAATCTTGACATGCAACTGGCAAGTGTGTTCGACACCATAAAACAGAGCTGGTCCTTTGGGATTATAGGGCTTCGGGAGAAATCTTCGACAGCAGGGAGATGGATGGCTTTCTATAGGTAACTTTGCGAATGATTATGATTCCTAAAATAACTAAGCGGAATATGAAGATGGATTTTGAAAACGGCTGGTTATACAAACCATTCACCTGACGGTTCTGCAATGAAGACAAACTTGAGGCCCTACTTCACCATTCACTACCTATACTCCACGATAAATAAACATGGCCGGAGTATCATAAACTGATGAACGCTGGCGATGAAGAGTCAGCAATTTCGGAATTGTAAATTTATAATGGTTGAAGTCGATTGGGTGATTTAGGTTGAATGTCATAGACAAATATGAGATCATAGCAGGACAAGCGCCGAATTGTGACAGTGGATGATTATAGGCTAACCTATCTAATGGTGCTGTCACATTACAACGTTTCTCACCAACGCGTGTTGATGTGTGTCACTTTTTGGCGAAACGTCCGGAGACGTCTGGAAGCATTACACACAATGTTTTGTGCTTGCATAAAATGTTCGACGTGCGACAGCGCGCGAGTGTCAATATTATGGTGCATCGACATCGCTGGAATAACATTATGCGAACGCTAGGCATACGCCGCGCCTGCATGAGGGTCATTCTGACACGTTGCACCAAACTGTTGCTTTGTTGTTTTACATCCTAGCAACATCTAAGGTCATATCAGGATGGTGCACCAAACTTTTTTTTTTTTTTCTCACAATGTCGGCCGCATGCTACCAACAAGTTTTACGTTTCTCGACGATTAAAAGTGATTTTGCACGCTAGCGGCACGTCGGCGAGATACGCCGTAGTGTGACAGGGCTATTAGTACCAGGAGAGATTTCCAAATTTTATGAAAGGGCTAAAGACCCATTTTATACTGCTCACATGGTACGATATTCCGGAATGAGTGATGGTGTCCTGCTCCATGTGCCAAGACAGACCACAAACAGTCGAACCAAAGCGCATGTCAACAGAGGAAGCAGGGCGGGGAATGAGGGGCTCTAGTATGTCTAGGTTTGAATGTCATCACTCAAAGTATATCTCACAAGACAGGCCCTTTAAAACCCAGAATGAGGAATCCCACCCTACCTTACACAGGTTCCTACCCTACCTTACACAGGTTCCCACTGCTATCGGGGGAGTGCGACGTAGCTCAGGCGGTAGAGTGTCCATATGTGAAGGTGTCGGTCATCTTATGGGTCCAGTGAGTTACAGTTTGGGTTATTTTCCGTTCCACCCAGTGGTTCACAACTGGTTCATCAAAGGCTGTGGTATGTGCTGTCTGGGGGAAAGTGCATATGAAAGACCCCTTGATACTTATCGGAAAGAGTAGCCTATGTGGCAGCAGTTGGTTTCCTCCAAAGAAATATGTCAGAATGACCATAGGTTTGACGTCCAATAGCTGGTGATAAAATCAATGCACTCTAGAGGTGTCATTAAATAAAACAAGCTCTTAGCCCAACAGCAGCATAGTCCTCTCTGTTCCTCTCTATTCCTCCCCTGTTCAACCAACCTATAGCGTCCCACACATTGCTAATCTATTTAACCATTAAGAAATCTGCGAACATCTGTACCCTCTCCTTCCAGGAATATAAACCATAATAACAAATGTCCCTCCATTAATTAACGGCTGGAAGACCAGTGCTCCAGTCCTGATAAATGCTGCATTCTGATGAATATAACACTTCCCCCACCCCAACAAAAATTAATAAGGCGCTCGGCATTAATAAGATAATGCAAGGACTGATTGGTTCAGTGTCAGGATAATGTGACTGATTGGGATATCTGCCTGGCCTTTCAGTGAGGCAGCACTATAAAGTCACCATACAGTGTGCACTGTCACAAGTCGGTACCCATCCTGATATGACCTTATATGGTTCCAGGACGCAACAACGAACCAAGCCAACCAAGCCCCCCAGAAACAAAGGCAGACGGGGTGGCCGAATGAGTTGGAGCGTCCGTCTTCCGTGTTGGTAGATCATGGGATCGTGGGTTCGAATCCTGGTCGAGTTAAAGCAATGACTTAAAATTGATACTTGTCGCTTCCTAGCCAGGTGCTCAGCATTATTAGGATAGGGCAAGGAGCAGTGGAATGAGGAAGACCAATCCGCGATTGCAATTTACCCTGCTTAAACAAATCATCATCATCATCATGCTGTCAGTCGCGATGCGGCAAAGACTGCTTTCATTACTTGACTGTCGCTTACCATTTAGCTCTCTGCTGTGAGAGTGGTGTCCATGAGTCGGTCTTAATGTCCTACAAACAAACAAAAAAGTGTTGTCTACCTGCCTGTATAACACAGCTAAGCACTCAGTCTTATTTAGACAAACCTACTAAACATCCCACCGAGGTGGCCCGCTCGATAAGCGTAGGATTGCTTCCGGATGCAATTCACGAAGCTAATTTGCCCAACAAAAAACAAAGCAGGGAGGATCCATTCTGAAGTACTGTATCATCTCAACCCGAGAATAATGAGCAGCAAGACGATGCGCCAGGAAAGAATGTCGGCAGGATGTGTATAATTAATTACCAATTAGCGGCGAGTTCACAGATACTCGAGTCACACTACTGCTTGCGACCACTTTGCGACCACAAAAAAGGGATGGTCGCAAAGTGGTCGTAAAATGGTCACAAGTGGTCACAAAAATGGTTCTTAGTGATCGTTAATCTCCTTGTGACCATTTTGGTCGGAAGGAGGGTGCAGCTGCTGTACTAAAAACCTCCTTGCGACCAAAATGTTTACCCAGAGGTCGCGACCATTGTTTTAGTTGCAAGGAGGTAGTTTTCTCTGGTTCAAAATGATCGCAGAGTGGTCGCAAGGAAGTTGCAAGGAGGTCGCAAGAAGGTCGCAAGGAGGTCGCAAGGAGGTGGGTTTCTTTGGTCCAAAGTACTCGCAAGGTGCTCGCACGGAAGTCGCAAGGCGGTGGGTTTCTTTGGTTCAAAGTGGTCGCAAAGTGGTCGCAAGCCGGTGTGACTGGGGCTTCAGAAAGAGGTGTTGGGTGTCTCCGTTCGGTGCTCTTCCCGGCAGTCTAGACTATAAACTGTGTAAAAGTTTGGTTGGGGTTCACAGACCCCCTGATCCCCTGAATATTCAGTCTTGCCAGACTCTTGCTATCTATTCAAAGTTATTCAACTCGCTTCAACGTGAAAACCAAATCAAAGCCCGGTCACATGCACGTTAATGAACGTTGTTGAACATAGGATATATTAATATGGGTCAAACGTGGTGTAAGTACATTAAACTACATTGAAATGTTAAGGTACGGCAGGGTTTGGTATGGACAAATACGCTATAGTACAGATAGGAACGGCAGGTTTTGGTATGGATAAATACGTTACGGTATGGATAAATACGTTAAAGTACGGATACATAAATTACAGTATGGATGCCAGTACGTTCAACTACGTTCAACTACGTTCAACTACGTTCAACTACGTTCAACTACGTTCAACTACGTTCAACTACATTCAACTACTTTCACCTACGTTCAACTACGTTCAACTACGTTCAACTACGTTCAACTACGTTCAACTACGTTCAACTACGTTCAACTACGTTCAACTACCTTCAACTACGGTCAACTACGTTCAACTACGTTCAACTACGTTCACCTACATTAGCCTTCCAATACATTCAACTACGTCCAATAACATGTATGTGACCAGGCCTAAAGGATGAGTGAGTCCAGTAAGGAGGGTGCGCTGCGCTTCTCGTGTGGGCTGTGTGGCTATAACTCCACAGCCGAGTCAAACCAATGACTTACCAAATTTATACTTATCGCTCCTGGGCCTCGTGCTCAGCATTACTGGACTGGTTGATGGCTCAGTGTCAGGATAATGTGAGTCATGACTGAGTGGGATATCGCGCCATGGTGCTGGTGGTGTGGCTATCCCAGTGGGATGCTGCTGCTGTGATATAAAGATTCACTCATTTTATCTTGTCGAAAGGTTTTCTCAGGATATAGCAGCTATACTGGACATGCAAAACAAACACTTGCCAGTATCTCTATCCTGATTTTGTTGGACTTATATAATAGACGATGTCCACCACCACCACCCCTCCCATCTTGATGTGAGTAGCAGGACAATTCTTGTGTGTATCAGCTCACCCACTGTGCATGCGACATGGTAACGGTCTTATAAACTATTTCCACCACCCTCTGAGGTTCGTGGCAGAACTAATGTGGGTAGTAGCTTACTGTGCTTTATGATCCCTGGAAAAGGTCTCATAGAGGATTTCCACCTCTGAGGCTAGTGGCAGAACTAATTTGAGTGGTAGCTTACCATGCATTATGATCTGTGGAAAAGGTTCCATAGAGGATTTCCACCTCTGAGGCTAGTTGCAGAATTAATGTGAGTAGTAACTTACTGTGCATTATGATATGTGGAAAAGGTATCATAGAGGATTTCCACCTCTGAACCTAGTGGCAGAACTAATGTGAGTAGTAACTTACTGTGCATTATGATATGTGGAAAAGGTCTCATAGAGGATTTCCACCTCTGAAGCTAGTGGCAGAACTAATGTGAGTAGTACACCTGACTGTGCATTATGATATGGGAAAAGGTCTCATAGAGGATTTCCACCTCTGAGGCTAGTGGCAGACCTAATGTGGGTAGTAGCTTACTGTGCATTTGATATGTGGAAAAAGTTCATAGAGGATGTCCACTCTGAGGCTAGTGGCAGAACTAAGTGGGTAGTAGCTTACTGTGCATTATGATATGTGGAAAAGGTCTCGTAGAGGATTTCCACCTCTGAGGCTAGTGGCAGAACTAATGTGGGTAGTAGCTTACTGTGCATTATGATATGTGGAAAAGCTCTCATAGAGGATTTCCACCTCTGAAGCTAGTGGCAGAACTAATGTGAGTAGTAACTTACTGTGCATTATGATATGTGGAAAAGGTCTCATAGAGGATTTCCACCTCTGAGGCTAGTGGCAGAACTAATGTGGGTAGTAGCTTACTGTGCATTATGATATGTGGAAAAGGTCTCATAGAGGATTTCCACCTCTGAGGCTAGTGGCAGAACTAATGTGAGTAGTAGCTTACTGTGCATTATGATATGTGGAAAAGGTCTCATAGAGGATTTCCACCTCTGAGGCTAGTGGCAGAACTAATGTGGGTAGTAGCTTACTGTGCATTATGATATGTGGAAAAGGTCTCATAGAGGATTTCCACCTCTGAGGCTAGTGGCAGAACTAATGTGAGTAGTAGCTTACTGTGCATTATGATATGTGGAAAAGGTCTCATAGAGGATTTCCACCTCTGAGGCTAGTGGCAGAACTAATGTGAGTAGTAGCTCACTGTGCATTATGATATGTGGAAAAGGTCTCATAGAGGATGTCCACCTCTGAGGCTAGTGGCAGAACTAATGTGAGTAGTAGCTTCCTGTACTTTATGATTTGTGGAAAAGGTCTCATAGAGGATTTCCACCTCTGAAGCTAGTGGCAGAACTAATGTGAGTAGTAGCTTGCTGTTCATTATGATCTGTGGAAAAGGTCTCATAGAGGATTTCCACCTCTGAAGCTAGTGGCAGAACTAATGTGGGTAGTAACTTGCTGTTCATTATGATATATGGAAAAGGTCTCATAGAGGATTTCCACCTCTGAAGCTAGTGGCAGAACTAATGTGGGTAGTAACTTACTGTGCATTATGATATGTGGAAAAGGTCTCATAGAGGATTTCCACCTCTGAGGCTAGTGGCAGAACTAATGTGGGTAGTAGCTTACTGTGCATTATGATATGTGGAAAAGGTCTCATAGAGGATTTCCACCTCTGAGGCTAGTGGCAGAACTAATGTGGGTAGTAGCTTACTGTGCATTATGATATGTGGAAAAGGTCTCATAGAGGATTTCCACCTCTGAGGCTAGTGGCAGAACTAATTTGAGTAGTAGCTTACTGTGCATTATGATATGTGGGAAAAGGTCTCATAGAGGATTTCCACCTCTGAGGCTAGTGGCAGAACTAATGTGGGATAGTAGCTTATGTGCATTATGATATGTGGAAAAAGGTCTCATAGAGGATTTCCACCTCTGAGGCTAGTGGCAGAAATAATGTGAGTAGTAGCTTACTGTGCATTATGATATGTGGAAAAGGTGTCATAGAGGATTTCCACCTCTGAGGCTAGTGGCAGAACTAATGTGAGTAATAGCTTACTGTGCATTATGATATGTGGAAAAGGTCTCATAGAGGATTTCCACCTCTGAGGCTAGTGGCAGAACTAATGTGAGTAGTAGCTTACTGTGCATTATGATATGTGGAAAAGGTCTCATAGAGGATTTCCACCTCTGAGGCTAGTGGCAGAACTAATGTGAGTAGTACCTTACTGTGCATTATGATATGTGGAAAAGGTCTCATAGAGGATTTCCACCTCTGAGGCTAGTGGCAGAACTAATGTGAGTAGTAGCTAACTGTGCATTATGATATGTGGAAAAGGTCTCATAGAGGATTTCCACCTCTGAGGTTAGTGGCAGAACTAATGTGAGTAGTAGCTTGCTGTTCATTATGATCTGTGGAAAAGGTCTCATAGAGGATTTCCACCTCTGAGGTTAGTGGCAGAACTAATGTGAGTAGTAGCTTACTGTGCATCATGCTCTGTGGAAAAGGGTGTATAGAAGATTTCCACCACCAGCCCTGTGATGTTAGTGGGAGAAGTAATTGTGCAAGGAGCAGCTCACAGTGTGTACTGTGGCGTAAAGGTCTAATAGGAGACAAGTTTAAAAGCTGTGCTCTGTGCAGATTTTAAAGCTTCCTCCTGTGGAGAGCTACTTGACCCTTCCGCCTATTTAAAGTTGCTTTTGAGTTTCTGCTATTTACTGAGATAAATATATTATACGAATCGTTATAATCTACTTTACTTCAGTTTTGAAGGAACTTTAATTTTAAGTGGCTAAGTTTGGAGATATTTGACATCAAATCATACCAAGATAATTTTGGCAAGCACGCCAAAACTCTGATACCTGACTTTAGCAGTAACGGTTTCTGTTAATTGCCTTATTATGCCCTTCTATGCAGCAACAAATGCTTAATAAGTGCACCAGTGTAAGTTCAATATGTAGAATCAAATCTAGATAAGTGTTTTGGTTTTGAATATTTGATGTTTTCAGGAGACTATGCAACTTTAAATAAGGGCTCAGAATAATAAATAAAGCTAATTTTAAGGAGTAAACAATTTATTGGAGTAAACAATAAAAGCTATAAAACAAAACGATCACAATCAATTTGAGATCATCGTAAGGCAGCATGGTCTATTTACGAACACACACACAAACAGACAGACAGACAAACATACACACATTCGCTTATTGATAAAGATTAGGCCTATAATATAAATAGATTAAGTAAATAATTATATATGATTTCGATTATAAATGGGCAACATTGGAGATATTTGAAGTGAAAATATGCCAATTCAATTTTTAGATGGATTTTAAAATGATGGCAGAATAGGTTTCAGCAGTAACACATTCAACAAAATTGATTTAGTATTCCTGTCTATGCGGCAACACATGTTTGATAAGTGCATTGGTATCAAACTTGGATATGTAGGCTTAAGCCTATGTATACATGTTGGTTGTGAAACGTTGATGATTTTAGCATTTATCAGACTATTTTTGTTGTTGTAAATGTTTATTCTGCTGAATAAGTGTTTTGTCTGTGCCGAAGCACTGGTCTTCCAGCCATTTTTCAATTCAGGGTTATTTACACAAAAGGTATATAGAATAATGTGTACAATAACTGTTGAATACAGAATTTGCAGCATGTAACACAATCACTAGGTAGACTTAATATATGAGTGACGGTATATTTCTAGGAAGTCCAGACAGGCATTTTGAGAATCAACCCATCAATATGTCCTTACATGGCTAACATGACTTCTATACCAGAGCATGGACAGACATAGATTCCATGATTCAACAACACCACTGGAGGAGGGTGGGGTTTGTTTGTTCTTGCTTTACATCTTACCAACATCTAAGGTCATATCAAGATGGGTGCCGAATTGTGACAGTGCACACTCATGGTGACTTTATACTGCTGCCCCACTGGGAAATCAGGCCGACAACCCAATATCCCACCTAGCCACGTTATCCTGACACCAAGCTAACCAGTCCTTGCCCTATCCTGATAATGTTGAGTGCCAGGCTAGGAAGCGAGAAGTATCAATTTGATATGTTATTGGTTTGACGCGACTGGGAATCAGACTCCCAACCATCCGCACGGGAAACCTGCGCTTTACTGATTCGGCTACCGTTTCCAGTAGGAGGGTGGGGCGCAGGGTAATATTATGGAGCGGATTGTGTTTGACGTTATCTGAACCACAGATCCACAAACAACTAAATGGCAATCTGATGGCAATATGGAAATACAGAGGGAGCTGTATATGAAGTGGGGCTAACCAACCGAGAAGCTTTAAAGGTCATTGAAGCCAGACAAACAATTCAGTTCTTAATGTCCTACAAACAAACAAAAACAACAAGCGCAAGAAGCTTTAAAGGTCATATCAACAATCTGTGACAGGATCTGATCCTAGCTGCTTCATAGTGCTGCATCTATGATACATTAATACTGCTAGTGCTAGCATCATTGTATTCCTCCTACTCAGTCAGATTATTCTGACATTGAGCCAGCGCTGTCACACAATTTGCCACTGGTAATTCACCACCCTCTATTTGCCAGCCGATAATTGCTACCCAACACGTTCCCGGCCAACACTTTCGTCTGCGAGGACTTTTGCCAGCTGGGACTTACGCCAGCAGATGATATCATCTTGCTGCATTATTTAGGTATATTTGTACGTTGTTTCACCTATAGCTGGAGTACTTAGACTATATTTAATTCAACATAGTCAACTATGTTGTCCTGGTTGGTTGATTTTTGGAGTTTTGCATCCTAGCAACATCTAAGGTCCTATCAGGACGGGTGTTGTCCTGACATAGCACATGTCCTGTTATCAGAGAAATAAGGAAATGTGAAACAACGATTATTTGTACATAAAACATTATACACACATGGCAAGGTTTTTTGTCATCGACGTATAGCTGAACTCAGGTACTGCTGTATTGGTGCCACGCAGCCCAGTGGCACAGTCTCCCAGTGGGTAGCACTAAAATGTCATCATGACTGCACACTATTACAAGTCGGTGACTCCTGATAATACTGTAAGCTTTGCTAGGAGGTAAAATCCCCGTAAACAAGCAATCCCTAGTGGTTTCAGATGAAGTGTGTTGGGCAGCAACTCTGCGGCGTGCTGGTTGGTGCACTGGTTGGTGCACTGGTTAGTGTGCTGGTTGGTGTGCTGGTTGGTGGGCTGGTTGTTGCGCTGGTTGGTGTGCTGGTTAGTGTGCTGGTTGATGTGTTGGTTGGTGCATTGGTTGGTGTGTTGGTTGGTGTGCTAGTTGCTGTGTTGTTTGGTGCACTGGTTGGTGTGTTGGTTGGTGTGCTGGTTGGCGTGTTGGTTGGTGCGCTGGTTGGTGCACTGGTTGGTGTGATGTTTAGTGTGCTGGTTGGTGTTTTGGTTGGTGTGTTGGTTGGTGTGTTGCTTGGTGGGCTGGTTGGTGTGTTCCTTGGTGCACTAGTTGGCGTGTTGGTTGGTGCACTGGTTGGTGCGCTGTTTGGTGCACTGGTTGGTTGGGGTGGTTGGTGTGTTGGTTGGTCAGTTGGTTGGTTGGTTGGTTGGTGCGCTGGTTGGTGCATTGGTTGGCGCGCTGGTTGGTGCGCTGGTTGGTGTGCTGGTTGGTGCGCTGGTTGGTGCTGTGGTTGGTGGGCTGGTTGGTGCGCTGGTTGGTGCGCTGGTTGGTGCGCTGGTTGGTGTGCTGGTTGGTGTGTTGGTTGGTGCACTGGTTGGTGCGCTGCTTGGTGTGTTGGTTATTGTGCTGGTTGGAGTGGTGGTTGGTGCGCTGGTTGGTGCGCTGGTTGGTGTGCTGGTTGGTGCGCTGGTTGGTGTGCTGGTTGGTGCGCTGGTTGGTGCGCTGGTTGGTGTGCTGGTTGGTGTGTTGGTTGGTGCACTGGTTGGTGCGCTGGTTGGTGTGTTGGTTATTGTGCTGGTTGGAGTGGTGGTTGGTGCGCTGGTTGGTGCGCTGGTTTGTGTGCTGGTTGGTGTGTTGGTTGGTCTGCTGGTTGGTGTGTTGGTTGGTGCACTGGTTGTTGCGCTGGTTGGTACGCTGGTTAGTGTGCTGGTTGGTGTGTTGGTTGGTGCGGTGGTTGGTGTGCTGGCTGGTGCGATGGTTAGTGCCTTGTTTGGTGGACTGGTTGGTACATTGGTCAGCACGCTGGTTGGTGTGTTGGTTGGTGTGTTGGTTGGTGGGTTGGTCGGCACTCTGGTTGGTGCGCTGGTTGGTGTGTTGGTTGGTCAGTTGGTTGCTTGGTTGCTTGGTGCGCTGGTTGGTGTTTTGGTTGGTGTGCTGGTTGGTGTATTGTTTGGTGCACTGGTTTGTGTGTTGGTTGGTGCACTGGTTGGTGCGCTGGGTGGTGCGTTGGTTGGTTGGGGTGGTTGGTGGGTTGGTCGGCACGCTGGTTGGTGTGTTGGTTGGTGGGTTGCTTGGTGGGTTGGTCAGCACGTTGGTTGGTGTGTTGGGTGGTGTGCTGGTTGGTACATTGGTCGGCACGCTGGTTGGTGTGTTGGTTGGTGGGTTGGTTGGTGGGTTGGTTGGCACGCTGGTTGGTACATTGGTTGGCACGCTGGTTGGCGTGCTGGTTGGTGACTTGGTTGGTGGACTGGTTGGTACATTGGTCGGCACGCTGGTTGGTGTGTTGGTTGGTGGGTCGGTTGGTGGGTTGGTCGGCACGCTGGTTGGTGCGCTGGTTGGTGTGTTGTTTGGTGCGCTGGTTGGTGCGCTGGTTGGTGTGCTGGTTGATGCGCTGGTTGGTGGACTGGTTGGTACACTGTGGGTACAACAAGCCTTCTCGCTGACAGTAGACATAAAGCCTGTATTAACATACAAATTGGAAGCGCTTACTGATGGCTGGTGGTACCACGTGACTTGTAAACACCCGGGCGTGTGTGGAAGCCCACCTACATTGCCATCCTATATTGCCTCTGACTCAACTGGACTGGCTGGCCGATAGGGTAAGACCGCTGTCTGGCAAACTGCCCGGCTTCCCTTGGGCGGACGATCGAACATGGTGGCCTAATCTGTACAGCGTAGGGCCCCGTTCAGGGTATGTCTCCGAAACGTCCCCGACATCTCAGCGATGCTTTTTGGCTTATTTCCCTTCAGGGTGCGTCTCGGAGACGTCTCAGAGAAGCCTCCCATTTCAGACAGGAGACGAAAAGCACCTCAAAAATGGCTGCCGTATTCAGTGGTTTCAACCCATCAGAGTGCTTCTTTTTCATTGCAAATGGCTGCCGCCTATGGGGGCGGCCATTTTCGAGGCGACCAACTGCTTTTTCCTTTTAGACTAGTGCAATGGCACGGATTTCCCTGCGGCGTCACGGAGGCGTACCCTGAATGCGGCCCAGCTTTTCCATCTGGAAGGTTGGGTGTTCCAATCCCAATCGATTTAAACCAATGACTTACAAAGTTAATATATGTCTCTTCCTCGCCTGGTGCTCGGCATTACTAGCATATATCAAGGCCTGGTTAGCTCAGTATCAGGCTATTGTGACTGATTGGGAAAATCGGGCCATGGTGCCAGTGGGCCTGGTCTTCCACGTGGGTAACACTATAAAGTCACCATGAGTGCACACTGCCACAAGTTGGTATACGTCGTGATATACCCTAGATGTTGCCAGGACATTTAACTCAAACAAACAAACTTGTGGGGATGTCATGGGTGCGACACCTGACCGAGTCAAATTCATGCGTTATAAAATTGATACTTGCTTTTGCGTAGTCTGAAGCCCGGCTTTGCTATGACAGGACAAGGACTGGTTTTGTCAGTAATTTGACACCGACACCGCATATGAGTTTAACATTGGATTCATTTCTTTTTCGATAATGCGTCTGTAGTAAGCACATGTCAATTTTAGTAAGCACATATTAAATTCAACAGAATAAGCACAGTGAGATAAGCCAATGAGTTATGCACAAAGAGGTCAATACGCTTTAACCCTTAGCCCCAAATAGTCTTTTAGCAGGGGTGGGTGGGATGGCAGTTCAAAGCCAGCTAGTGTCCTCCTGTGGCCGTGTCAAAGTGAGCTCTCCGCCGCTAAGACGGTCCTTATATAGGTGCTTGCGCCAGTAGTTCGAGCGGGCGACCGCAGGTGGCAGGTCAGTAAGACAGAGTTAGCATCTCAAAGTATTTCGTATCAAAGTACGAATAACCAGACGGCGCTGATGCAGAAGTCAGAAGGTAGTATCGCCTTAAGTAGATAGGTGGCAGCATAAGTATTAATCTTAATGCTCTGAGGCTATGGCGGTGATCGAATGCCAAATTACCCGTGTTGCTGAGCATCACAAACAATGTCAATGACTTGGTCATGGTGCCAGTTGCTTGGATTCCCAGTGGGGCAGAACTATAAATTTGCCAGCGGTGCTCCCTTGGAAAGTCGCTACGCATCCTAATCTGACCTTAAATATTGCTAGGATATAAAACTGCAACAACAAAAAACCCGGTTCAAACCATCTCCAGCAACTTACAAATGTATGCCTGTTTGCAGCTATCCTGGCGCTTGTCATTGCTAGGATATGGCAGGAGCAATGGAATGGTGCATATTGAAATTACCTCAAACCAAATCAACCTATGCAACCCTCACAACAATTATATTCCAATTATTTGTATACCGCTTGAAAAACGACAATTCAGAAGAATAACATAATCACCAAGAAGTTTGTAACAAAAAATCAAAAAAATCAGAAGATATATATAAGCAAATAGTACTCAGAAATAGCACCCAAAGAAAGAGAGGGAATCCATCAACGACAAGAACATAGGCTACACACATGTGATATTGATAAAGAGTTCAATACAACTGGCGGGGAGATTCACTGTGTTGTCTGTACTTCTATGCGCAGCCTTCACACAAGAAATGGCACACAGACGCAGATCTGTCAGGGTGTCTTTGATGTGTCCCTCCACCACCCCCTCAGTTCACGGCGCTTACAGTGTGCCTGGGAGACAAGTTCCCATTAAGGCGATATCAGTTGCCTCTGTGTGAATCAATGGAGGCAGTCGACTGGGACCTTTCGATCAGCAAGATTTAGGCCCCGCCCTCCTAATCAGTGAACTAGGTTTTGGAATGCAAAGAGGACCAGTCAAGTGGTTTCAGTTGTTTCAGCCAATCAGAGGTGTTCTCTTCCATTGCAAATGGCTGCCCTGTATGGGGGTGGCCATTTGCAATAAAAAAGAACCAATCAGAGCTGTTCATTTCTCGTAATGCCGAGCGCCAGAGTAGATATTGACAAATATTAATGTTATAAGTCGGCTGGCATTCAAACTCCTGACCTTCAGCACACAAAGCCTGAGCTCTACCAATTCGGCCAGTGCGTCCGGTCTGTAAGTATTGTGGCGTTCTCTGTGGCAGAGTGGTTAGAGTGTCTGACTTTTTTCTAGGTCAGACTCCTAATCTGAGGGTCGGCGGCTTGATTCCCCGTACCCCCAGCTCTGCCAATTTGGATTTCCACCGCTGTGTATAACTTACAGCGTCATCAAAGGCCGGTTGCTCTCATACCATGTCTATGTGGTGTGGGAGGTTAAAAATCCCTTGGGTCGGTAAAAGTGTAGGCTCGGGCTTTCTATCGACCAGCAGTGGAATGAGGAAGACCAGTCGTCTATGACTGAAATTTCCCCTGCTTAAACAACTAATGGACCAACAAAAAAATTTAAAAAATAGTAGTCTGCATTCCTCATTGGCAAAATACCACATCCATAACTAGGCATGGATAGGCTGATTGTGTCAGCGAGTCTAGATAGATGTATGGTTAGGATGGTAATCCCAGAATGACTGAAGCCTGGGTTTGAATCTTACCTTAAGGCGGAGTGACACTTTACCCGACTGGGGAAACGGATAGAAAACGGACACTGTCTGGTGAAATAAGGCAATGTATGGTTTATATACAGAACGCATCCGGCATGTCCGTTCTGTGTCTGGTGGTATCCGGTGTGTACGGTAGCAAGTTTTGAACATGCACAAAACTTGTACCAGACACCGGCAGACTGGTGTGTATGGTTGGTGTCCATTTTAAGTCTGTTTAGTCCGGTTTGTCTGGTTCATGTCCGGTACCCATCCATTATGTCTCTGGTTTGTTTCCTGAAGAGTCCATTGACGGTGTTGCGGGAATTCGGTCCGTTGCTTGTCCGTTGTTATCAGGTGTCATCCGGTTATCATCCGGTTATTGTCCAGTTATTGTCTGGTGGCTATTCATTAATGTACATTCCTTGTCCATTGAAAGCACAACAGTTCGACACATTTTGGTACATTCTGATACCGAACACCACCCGACTAGAAAATTCTTTGTCAGGTGGTGTCCAGAACTCAGTCCGGTAAGGTGTGACTGGTGCTTTAGGGAGCAATGTCCCTTTGTTTGTTTGCATCTCCCCTTTCACTTTGGTTTGCCTTGAGCTGAATCCTATACAAACCATATGTTGTATGGTACCTGAACCTACTCTGCGTATATCTAAGTGCATTAACGATATGTGTGTGTTCATGAGCATTAAACAATGTGTTGACGTGAATCATTTAAAAGACTCTACGTTGTACTACTTGTAGAGCGGGACATAGTTCAGGTGGTAGAGTGTCCACCTGTGAAGGTGTCGGTCATCCGATGGATCCTTCTCAGTGGAGACATTTGCAGTTTGGGCTATTTTCCGTTCCAACCAGTGTTCCACAACTAATTCATCAAAGGCTATGGTATGTGCTGTACTGTCTGTGGGAAAGTGCATATAAAAGACCCCTTGCTGCTTATCGGAAAGAGTAACCGATGTGGTGGCTCCTGATTTCCTCCAAAGAAATATGTTTTATGTCCAATAGCCAATGATAAAAATCAATGTGCTCTATAGGTGTCGTTAAATAAAACTAACTTTTTTTGTAGACTGCGTTGTCATTCACCCCTACTGTATATAGGGGGTACAACTTGTATCTAGGCTACAGAGTGCACCGTCCCACCGGCAACATCTTGGAGCGCATTCTGGGCATTCACTGGTGAGAAGGCCACGGTGGCGCCCACTTGTGTCGTAGTACACATGTACCACCCGGAGAGTCTTCACCGGTTGCTATGAGTCGATGCCATAGGGATACATCGACAGTATAGTTAGGTGATCATTGGTGCAAGTTACCAGCGGCATTCTCTTGGGGAGCAAATATAGGTCTCACACCAGCAAGAACATTTCCAGACAGGCGCAAAGCTATTTGTCCCTGCAGTGGCTAATCGGGAGATGTTGGGAGTTTGATACATCAACAGCCCTTGATGCTGCCACAGTGACATGGTTTTCTGTTTAGGGTTTGCTCCCTTACCCTTCGGTTCTGTCAAGAACCTGAACCACAAGGCAGTGGTTTACAACTCTGCAGGGCAGGGGTGTCAAACTCCCTGAGGTATTGCAATACCTGCATACCCAAGTCTGTACCAACATGTAAGATAAATAGCATGGGTGAGGTATTGTTCGGGATTAGGTTTCGTATTTTGTAATATATGTGGTCTGGGTTTCACAGTGGGTGTTTTGCAGTTTGGTATTTATATTGGGTATTACCAGTTTATTATCAATACTATTATTGTTATTAGATAGATGAACAGTAGGAGGAATAATACTTGTATGATTGCAAAGGATCTTAGTTTTGCCCTGGATGTCCTATTGCACAACATTATAGCGGTAATTGGAATACATTGCATAGCATAGACTGTTGTCATGCCAACATCACTAGTTGACAGTGCCATTACAAGTTGACAGGTGACCTGTGGCTTCGATTGAGGTTAAGCTGTCATTTCTGTGAGAGCAGACAACATTTTACTGCTTTCCTCCCTAGGTACCAGTGGAACTAAATAGTTTTGTTGGTTTTGTTTTTTTATATTGGAAATTTTACCGTAGTACTATTGAAAGTCCATCCTGATATAACCTTAGATTTGCTAGGACGTAAAACAACAAACAAACAGACTATTGAAAGTTGATGTCTCTTAAGGCCCTGTCAAACTACGACGTATGGCGCCGGTGTGTGCATAATGTGTTGAAATAAATTTCAAATCAAAATTGGTTGGCATACACCAAACTTGTTGCGCTGTGAGGGATAAAAATGGGTGTACACACAACATAACACAATGTATCTAACGTATGCGGAACGTATCTCTGACCTATTGAGAGCATTCATGTGAATCACAAAACATTCGCAAAATGTTTGCATACGCTCATGGTACGGTGACCAACATTATCTACATTACTCCATCACTAGCAGTATGGTGTATACGTTAAGTCCACTGGAGATATGGGAGGCATACATTCAAAGTATGTTTGGAGAATGTTATGCATCCATTGGCAGTACGCGGACTGTACGTTCCCAACAGGCTGAACGTATGGCTAATGTGCACCAACATATTCCAACATATCCCGAACATACTCCCAACATATGCCAATGTATACCAAACATACACCCAGCATACATTCAACATCCGAGGCAGACATTGACACACAGAAATTTTGAGCATGCACAACATTTTTTCGGAGCCTCGACACACGGCAATGTAAGACGATGTATAACAACGTACCCAGAACATACCCGACATACATCCAATGCGTACATACCGTATGATGATGTACGTCGATGTGTTGGTCGAAAATCGCATACGTCGGCATACGCGAAGGACATACGTCGTAATGTGACAGCCCCTTTAGTTTGGGCAGAGTAATAATTTAAGCTGGTTTATTCATAATCCCACCAATGAATGTGGATCAAACAGTTTAGAATGTTGTGAACTAACACAGTATTTGCCCAACGGTAGGAAATGGTAAACACAGGCACTTCTTAGTTGTTTTATTGAATGGCGGAAGCTGAACAACTCGGGATGAAAATGTAGAAAGAAGTTTAGTTTATCAAATTCTCAACTTCCTTAATTAATAATCTGTTGTTTTAAAATGTCAATTTGTATCTAAGCATTGATGATTGTCATGGTGGATGTGGCCAGTATGCCGCTGGGGGCTTGGGTGGAGGTGGGGGAGGGGGTGAGTGGAGGTGGGGCAGGGGGTGGGTACCTGCGAGTAGGGAAATTATACCTCTGCATAAACTTGTTGATTTTGTTCCGAGGCGCTTGATTAATTAAATCTATAGGGGAAATGTGATCTTTGGACAGATCAGTCTTTGTAGTCAAGTTATTCTGCATATATTTGACATTTCGTATATATATATGCTGTATAAGAATTATACGAGTATAATAACCTGGAATATCCCTCCTCTCCCTCAACACTCACTCAGCTTCATGGACTGTGGGAGTCTCTCATAATAATCTAATGCTCCAGCCTCCTACATCTCCGCTCCGATGGTGGCGCCAGCACCCCTGCACATTGTAACCGCCACTCACTGTACCGCTGAAAATTATATATATATATACTCCTAGGTAAATCTAAATGTGTATAATTGTTGTTAAGCCTCCAGTTGCTATTCTAACAGGTATTTGTGTTCATGTAGGTTTCCATAAAAAACAGTGATGCTTAATTTGCTTAATTTATTCAGATTTCTGAAAGCAAAGTTATTTATATTATTTATTTAACTTCCAGTGGTTATTGTATGGCTATTGCATGGCCATCCTCTACATATAATATGTCAATTGCTGGATGACGGCACCATTTGAGTCATTTAATAGTTGTACTCAATTATTTAATATTTTGTGACTTTAATATTTGTTTACTGATATGTTATGACTGATATTTCATTACTGATATTGTATGGCCTTTATATGTTATAACTGATATGTTATTACTGTGTTAATGTTATGTCATTTAATATTCAAGATTATTTATTATAATGATATTCATTATTTTATTACCTATAATGCCTGATTTACTATGGTATGACTCATTTACTTTTAATTATTAATTTACTATTTTATGACTTAGTTAATATGTTATTACTTTAATATTTCATGACTGATTTACTATTCTATGACTTATTTACTATTTTATTACAGTTTTACTATTTTATTACTAATATGTGTACTTTTATTTTAATGCCTTTAATATGTTATTACATATTTTATATAGTATGACTTTAATATGTTATACCTTTTCCAATATATATTGTCACATTTAATATTGTTTTACTATTACATATTTGATCACTTAAAAACATTTCATGATAACAATTGATAATAATTCAATATTTGAACTTGATTCAACACCCATACCCCTATTTTTCAAAAACCTCTCCCCTCTCTCCCACAGCTCCCTGTGAGCAGCGTTTCTGCGCGTACGGGGCGCGCTGCCACGTGGAGCCCAGGAGTGGTCGCGCCGAGTGCCGGTGTGTGGAGACATGCGCCCAGCTGTTCGCTCCGGTGTGTGGTACAGACGGCGTCACCTACAGCTCCGAATGTCACCTGAAGGTGGCGAGCTGCGCGCAACAAGCGAGGATCCTCGTGAGGAACCAGGGCTCGTGTGGTGAGTAACCCGCTAACACAATAATACAGGTCCGCAGTTACATGAGCAGCTGTGAGCAGCTGGTCATAGTTAGCGGAGTCTCGGGTCGCCTACTTGTGTGGCTTCCCGCGTGGTTGGCCGCCCACCCCACTTTCGATAATTGAAATATAAGCCTAAGTGTCATAACACTGACGTTACCATGGTTACTGGTCGGTGGCCATTGCGATTTTAAAACTGTGGCCACATCACTTTTAAAACTTGTTCTACTCAGCTGTTGTCGAAATAATATCAGTAGGAATCAAACTCCTGCAACTTGTAATTATGGTTATAATCAAAGATTATTTTAGAAAGGAAATTAAGACCCCTAAATTACTTTACATCAAAATAAAGCAACGAATTTGAAAGTAAATGTTTACATGAATAAATTCAACAAGGCTAACGATTATGGTGATGTAAATTAGTAGAGGCAACAATAATTCAAACCCTAATCAAATTAAAATCTCGCATCGATAATCTAAGATTTACAAAGCGTTACGCGTATATAAGTCGAGATTTGAAAACAAAAATCAGATTTAAAATAGATATGTTTAAATCAATTCAAAATAAATGTGTTTAAATTAATTGAGAATAGAAAATATACACATTGCTGGCAGGGTAGGACAGTAGCTTTCTTCACCATTGCCCAACCGGGCAAGTGACTGAATTTTCTATTTGCCCGAGTTGCAAAACTACTTGCCCAAGACCAAGTCAGCCAATTGAAACTGAAATCTGCTACTGTAGATCAGAAAAATAACAACTTGCCCTTATGATCGGATCACCAAGAACTTCACTTGCCCGACCGAGTAAACTAGGTGCCCCGGGAAACTGGGCTGTCCTTCCCTACCTTTGTCCTGGTCCTACCCTGGCTGATTATGAGGCTTCTGTGTACAAAGTAGTTCCGATAGGAATTGTCTATGAGTAGTTGCTCTTGTTCCCTGAGAGTGTGCAATATTACATGTGTGTTATGTTCTAACCAACTGTTGACTGGGCCACTTTGAAGTGGACTGTCTAAAGGGGCTGTCACATTATGACGAATCGTACCAACATACTCTGACGTATGTGATTTTTGCCAGCTACATTGGGATACGTTGTTACACATTACGCATGCGTTATGCGCTTGTTGGTATACGTCAATGTACTTTGACGTTCGTCGAGATACGGCATCGTATGGTAGGGGCTCGGCCATACATTATGTATATGTTAGGCATACGTCAATGTATGTTAGACATATGTTAGACAAATGTTGTTCATTACTTTGCACTATATTGACCTACATTAAAGGCAGTGGGAACATACAATCCTCATACTGACAACGTATGGATAACATACATCTAACATACGTTTAGCATTTCTCCAGCATGTCTTGACATATGTAACATATGAGGCATAGTTCTGGGGATCGAATAACGTATATGACATCCACCAGCATTCTGTGAAAGTACTGTGAGCGTAATTTGAGCGATTTTCACCAGAAAGCACGTTAACCATATGTTGGTCATACATTGGCCATACGCTATGTATACTGTATCTATACATCCAACTTTGCCCACAGCGTCGAAAGGTTTTATGCGTTGCAATGTAAAAAAGTGATTTCATGTGTTGGCCTCACGTTTGCGACATGCGTCATAATGTGACAGGGCCTTAACCCTGGGCATTGAGATGATGACGTGACCTATTCTTGTCCCTGATACCATTCTCTTCTGCTGGCTTTTCTTTCACTTCTACATCACCATGTGGATAGTATGTGTTTCAGCAATGTTGAAGCAGGCAATAGGAACTATCACATACCGTTAATTATACAAATATATAAACAAATAAATGAACCCGAATGCTGTGTTTCCCGAAATTGCCAAACTCATTTAGTTTCTGTTTTCTGAGAGTGAAAGAGATTAAATTAAAAATTGAAATATTTCACATTCATTCTGAGATGACGACCATCTGATTTCGCTGAAATTGTAATCAACAATTTGACCTAAGGCCAAATAACAAAATTAAGATTGATGATCGTCCCCGCCCGTGGTGAAAAATCGCGCGTCCTTAATTTAAAAAATATTATTTTTGTTGTTAACTGTTAGAAATGCTTCGGGCTAGCATTAATTCAACTTTTGTATGAATTGTTAAGTTATTGGTTTGATTCGGTCAGGGTCCGAACCCCACGACCTACCAGAACGGGAGGCGGATGCTCAGCTCATTCAGTAATCGCGTCTGATTGCGTATTACGTGTACGTCAACAATTAAAAAATAAAAAATAAACCGCCCACCCGACCCTGATTTTTATTTCAAAACCACGATCACCGTTTTGTTTGTTGGTATTTGGCCTAATATACATGTTTGTATATAATACTTATATGTGTGCGTTTATATATACATATAAACACAAATATATGTGTACCCTATATGTATATATAGCATATAAATCTAATCGAATATCCAGTAAGAACCGGTAATAAATATCAGTAAGAACCAGTCATAGATGCTGGTCATTAATTACTTTTCAATGCATTGGTCCTACGGGACGTCATTCTCCTAACGCCTGCCAATGCTGCTGACTCACGCACAACCGGAAGTCACGTGGCTGGTGAGTACCACGTCACTCCGGCACTTGTTTTTCCTTGAAGCGCGCGTTGAAAATGACTCTGTGAGTAGTATATGAATATGAGGATTTCAGACAGGCGACCCTTGGCTTTCTTGTTTAAACCATTGTGCCCTTGGAACCGCCATCGTTGTTACATTCAAATAGTTGATATTGTGAAAAAATTATGTGTGAGCTACAGCGAGTCACACAGTCACATATGGAAATAGGAGGAACACTTCAGAACAGGTAAGTCAATACAAGTTGCATAATCCGATTAAGCAACCATTTTTTTGACGACCAAAATGCTTGCCCAACTTTGAACGCGCATATAAAACTTACTGGTGCACTTATTAAATATTTATGGTGGCATCGACAAAATATCATGTAATCCTGATAGAATCGATCACTGATACACATCGTGCAAGCCTACGAAGTCCTCCATTTTGTTGTCGACACCCAATTTACCTTTTTTTCAATTTAAATATCTTGAAAGTTAGCCAGTTTAAATTCGTTAAATTAATTCCAAGCTGAAGGTGAACCTGAAAACAATCGGATTATGTAACATTAACGCCTGCTACAAAGATCCAAGCATACCTCGGGTGAGCTTTGCCTCCCTGTTCAAAGAGGGCACCACCAGTGCTGTGTTTTCGCAGTGTCGCCGCCTGGTGACTAGCATTTGAACTATGCTCTTCGTAATGGCAAATTCCAAGCTTACACAATTAAAGCTTCGGCATTTTCGTTTCCACTTTGTATTTTCAGGATATTTCTTTTATCTTTCAGGTAATTTAATTATACCCATTTTATTCTACTAATGTATTTCTATATTATCAATTGAACTTTCTCCCATGTGTTATTCCCAATGCAAATGTACAGTTTCATCACTCACAAATCACATAATATTGCTACACATATGAACAAATGTTCACAATTATACTTATACACCATTTATATACACCTAACTGCAATCAGACACTCGCCGTTATCTGATGTTCCCTTATCAGTGATATATATCGCGACAGTAACGAAGCTAGTATATTGCGTAGGCATGGCAACACGCCGATTGTTGCAAGCGCGAACCGGCAGGTGGCAGCTGCAGGCATTTGGACGCTAGCCGCGCGCCATATTCGTATAGTTCAACCCGCCCACACCAGGGGGCAGCATTGCTCCAAGATGCGCCGTGGTGCTCTCTGGTGCTCAAGGTAGGATTGGGGGGGGGGGGGCGTTGGTAGTCATAAAGGGGCATGTCTAACTGCCCTTCGTATTTGTGACGAGCTACGCAGTGTTGGGATGGAAATAATGGGATAGATGCAATATCAGAGGAAGTTCACACTTCAATTTACTAAATAAACCATATAGAAAACAATGTTGTAAATGTATATATACCTGTCACACTTACGGTCGGAAGGCCAGTGCGACGACATCAACAAAATATATGTATGAATAAAAATGAATTTACCGAAGACAAAAACATGTTCTCACAAATTAATATGGCGATGCAAATATAAGTAGTGAAGCCGTAGCTAAGATAAGTGTTGTTTAAATACAAATAAGATCACATTTGAGTTTCATAACACAATCAGTAAATAATAAAGAACGGACACTTTGAAATGCCTGATCACCAGCAATATGTATTGAGAATGCTGCTGCCTCAGAGGCATAGCGTGGTGTACATGCAGTGTGCCAGGTTGCCACCGTGGTAACACAGGATTGTGAGCGATTGACGATAAAGGCCCATTTATAGTTTTGATGGCGTCTGACACCATCAACGTTATGCCAGTTAGTGCAGTGTCATACTGCAAAATGGTGGGAGTGCACAAGGTGTGGAAGTGCTGACCTTGAAAGTTCAACATAGTTGAACTCTGGTCAATGCTTGCGCCATCTAATGCCGTCAAGCTTCAAGGTAAAGTCTAAATGGGAGCATTGGCTTACGCCATGGTGCACCGTCCAATGTCGTCTGGCGCTGTCACACGCCATCAAAAGTTTCAACGGGCCTTAATCTGAGGTGTAATCAGAGCAGAGAGCTAAATGGAGAGTGGCAGTCAAGTAATGAAAGCAGTCTTTGTCGCATCGCGACTGACAGCATGATGATGATGATGATGAATCTACTTATGCATATATTATTCATGTATATAATTCTCCTGGTTATTATTTGCTATCTTATTCTATTAAACGACTTCTTCTTGAAGATTTTCTGCTGCCTGTCATGGATAAGTCTTGTTTTCACCATGAGACAGTTTGTCGATAGAACGGCCGATCCTACACTTTTACCGACCCAAGGGATTTTTAACCTCCCATACCACATAGACATTGTATGAGAGCACCCGGCCTTTGATGACACTGTAAGTTATACACAGCGGTGGAAATCCAAATTGACAGAGCTGGGGGTATGGGGAATCGAACCACCAACCTTCAGATTAGGAATCCGACCTAGAAAAACGTCAGACACTCTAACCACTCCGCCACAGAGAACACCACCCCTGTTCCTGTACCCTCCTTTGATCTGTTCCTTTGTACTTGGGTTACTGGAGGCTGTGAGGCAGCCTGGAGTGCGGGAGGTCTGCTTCTCTAAGCAGCTCTGCTTCCCCTCCTGCCCTCCAGGTGGCAGGACTCCTTCTCTAAGCAGCTTTGCTACTTCCCCTCCTGCCCGCCAGGTGGCAGGTCTGCTTCTCTAAGCAGCTCTGCTACTTCCCCTCCTGCCCTCCAGGTGGCAGGTCTACTTCTCTAAGCAGCTCTGCTTCCCCTCCTGCCGCCAGGTGGCAGCTAACAACTCCCACTGTCTGCCTTTTTCGCGCCGATTTTGTAAGCAACACCATGAAGTGCAGGCAGTGTTTAAATTTATTTTCCAACATGTTTGTTTGGTTTGTTGCTGTTTTACGTCCTGGCAACATCTAAGGTCATATCAGGACCGGTACCATCTTGTGACAGTGCATACTAATGGCAATTGTATAGTGCTTCCCCACTGGGAAACCAGGCCAGCAGCACCATGACCTGATATTCCACTCAGCCACATTATCCTGACACTGAGCCAACCAGCCTTGCCCTGTCATAATAAGGCCGGGCGGCGGGCTAGGAAACGACAAGTATCAATTTTTAAACCATTGGTTTGACTCGACCAGGATCCGAACCCACAAACTCATGGATCCAGATCTCCCAAAACAGGAGATGGCCGCTCTACTCATTTGGCCACCCTGTCAACATGACTTGCTTCAACCGTTTGAATGGATCTCACGGAGATTCAATTCTACCACCAGTTGAAGACGTATTTGTAGAGTGAGTGAGATTGATTGAACCTGAATGCGAGGTACCAGTTGAATACTATCTGCTTAAGGAATCTCAATGTTGAAGTATGCACATGTGTCATAAAAGGACACATCACGTGACCAGGGCAGGTGCCAAGCATATGTGTGGACATGGCACAAACACGTTCAGCTTCCAGATTTAATGTGAAGATATAATCATCTAATAATCGCACCTACATTCAATATAAGAACAAGAAAAACCAACAGAAAAAGGGATAATATATGCATATAAGAAAACTAAAACAACAGCATAAAGGTATTTTGCCCTTTGAGAAACGCTCTTAAGGTACACAAAAGCTGTTAGGGTTCAAGGTTGACTCATATCATAAAATTCATCCCAACCATGGTTAAATATATAACTACAGGCTTCTATTTTGAAATGCACTGATGAACATAAATGTTAGTACCCAACCATCAATAAGTAATTCCGTTTCCACACACCATGTGGAATCCCTGTGTTGGGTGTTTTCATAGAAGGGAATCATTTGCAGTAGTTGTCAATGGTTACATTAATTACTCTTACACCATCAAGATTTTCCCACATAGGTTGTACTGTTTAAAAAAAGAAAAAAAAGTCGAGACATCATATCCTGTGGGTCTGTGTGCTGAGAATGTTATGAGTATTTTCAAAGAAAGGCACTCACTGTCCGTGCTGATGAATGGATTACAAGGTGATCGGGTACAATGTCTAACTGGATGATATAACAACTAGCTTTGACACACGCACAGCACAGGGTAAAGCAAGGCTTCGGATCAATCCCATGATCAATATTGTGTTGAACTGTCATCATATATATGCTAATTTGGATTTCCACTGCTGTGTATAACTTACAGCATCACCAAAGGCCAGTTGCTCTCATACCATGTCTATGTGGTGTGGGAGGTTAAAAATCCCTTGGGTCGGTAAAAGTGTAGGCTCGGACTTTCTCTCGACATACTGTCTAATGGTGAAAACAAGTCTATTCTGACTTATCCATGATAGGCAGTATAAATCTTCAAGAAATATTCACCGTCTCTGACTATATTCACAGACTGTGTATATATCTATGTTCTCTACTATATTCCAGACTCGTGCACGGTCCGGTTTCCATATAATGCCACCATCTGGTGGAATCTGTCTGTACCATTACGCGGTAAACCATATCGGTGGCACTAGCTAATGGCACAGTTAACAACACTTGTGGTTATGTGACTCAAAATGGATGCCACTCTGGTCGAAGTTAGTAGAAACCATCAAAATATGAAATATGTAAGGTAGCCACAACAAAAACATGCTATTAACAACCCATACATGGTGAAGCATCAGCGGAGTACAATGATGCACAGTAGCAGCGCCGACAGACAGAGGATTATTGTCTCTACAGCATGTCTCTGTTATTACACTCCATATGTAAATACTTATATATATGCACCTAGGGGAGTTACCCTCATATAAATGTGTATAATGTATATATAGGTCTTATATATTATATATATATCTCAACCATGTATAAACGCATACTAAATGGTTTCAAGCTCGGCACTTCATGTGCTGTGTGCAATCTTGGAAATTGAGTGGCGACCTTCAACTTGACCTTTAGGTCGGCCTCAGATCTGCAGACCCCGTGACCCCTAGTGAGAATTGTGAGTACTTTGTGTCGTCTCCACGGGGAAGCCCCTAATTACCGGGATGGGGCTCGGCGCAATAACAATTGCTCTTTCAATTCTTCAAAAATGAAATGAAGTCTTTGTGAAGACGTGCGTTTAATCATTGTGAGTTCGTAGGTTCGAACCCCGACCGAGTCAAAACAATACTTGGTGCTACTGTCCAGGATTGTGGGTTTTACTAGGATAGTGCAAGGAGTAGTGGGGTGATGAAGAGCAGTTGTCTGCAGTTGAAATTGCTCTACCTTAAAGCCGCATAGTCCAATGAAGGCATAACATTGTCCAAATCAAGACACTGACTAGATTCTATTGTACCTTCGATAATGGTGCACTTATTAAGCATATGTTACCGTCATATTATATAAGACAATAAACCACAAACGAATGATTAAATCTGTTCAGAATTGAACACAAGTTGTATCATGAACTTGTATATTATGGACAGGGTAAATCAACTATCAATAAACTACTTTTTTTTTATGAAGGCAACGACAAGCATGGTCTTTTTGAGCAACACTTCTAGCTATAGCAGAGTATCTGACATATATCTACATATATATTATATATATATATTATATATATTATATATATTATATATATATTATATATATATATATATATGTAAATAGGGACATTGTCTCAGCTCTATATGTGAGTAATTCCACGGTGAATAACCAGCCTGAAACCGGAAGCTGATTGGCCTTATTACATTGGTGCCCGACAGCAGGCGCTCTACAATACATCGTGGCCATGCTTGATGCATGTGGCGACCTCTGGTGGAGCACAGTTCTTCTCCACCAGGGGGCGAGCCAGGGTAACGCTAGGCTTCCGTTTCAACCGTACTTGCCCGACTGCGGTGCAGTTAGGCCTCATACATAGCAATGGTGAAATTAATACCAGACCTGGCTTCTATCCTAGCTTGCTCGAGCCCAGTGCAGTGTAGTTAGGCCGTGTACATAGCAATACTGAAATTAATGCTAAGCTAGCCTTCCATCCTAGCTTGCTCGAGTCCAGTGCAGTGTAGTTAGGCCTTGTACCTAGCGATGCTGAAATTAATGCTAAGCTAGCCTTCCATCCTAGCTTGCATTAATTTCAGTATTGCTATCTTCATTGCTATCTTCATCTTTGGAACACAGTAATCTACTTCTGATGTTGAGGGTCTTTATCTTAGATTCACAAAGTACATTCATTATTCCTTATTCGTGCCCTGTCACTAACAATATGGTACGTCAGTGTGGCAGCACTATCAAACTTGTTTTAGAATATATTATGAAGATACTTATTTGTGTTATTAAATGTGTTCATGATTCATTCTTTGCGTCATTGTACTAACCGTAGGATACCTCATTGAGGCAGCACTATCAAACTTATTTTAAAAGCTTGATCAAATGCATTCATTATTCATTATTTGCGTCATGGTACTAACAATAAAATACCTCAGTGAGCCAGGACTACCAAACTATCTTTGAAGATTCATCAAATGTATTATTTTAGAAGGTTTACGGTACACTATACAGCTGTATCTCACTTTGGTGAGTCGGAACCTATCCTGATATGGCTTCAGCTGTTGTTTGGCCCCAAAACCCCATCCCGATGCTGCCACTTCATTCTTTTATGAAAATATACTTTTTTCAAGGAAAAACTACTTTTTATGCTTTTTTCATAAATGTTTAAGCTGTATACTTGTATTCTGCAAAAAAAATCACCAATCTGGTAATTGAAAAGTCCTCAGACTTAGAATTACGCATTTGATGAAATTGAGACATGTGCTTTGCTAGTCTTTTCGCAGGAGTGGTTTGCCAACCGACACTTCTGCCATTCCGGGGCGAGTGTCCTAACCATTAGCCTATCGAGGTTCCCTGATGCAATCACCTTTCCATCCTTCCTGTGTGTGTAGTATGTCACATATGGAGGTGAGTGTACCTCACTACACCTGCTGGTCACTGCATTGTGGGCGATATTGCACGATACCGGACTTGGCATGGTTTCAAATTGGCTTTTTTCGCTGGTTCTGTTCTTTGTCTGTTTATGACTCAGTGGGGTTTTCTGTCTTGGTCACATCTGAAACTATATTATTATGTCTATCCACATGCAACCGACAGCGCTCTAATGATGACTCCATAGTGAGTACACAATTTAGATCCTTTTCTAAAACAGATGTTATGCTTTTTGGTGGTAAAATCTAAAGTGGACAGACGCCCTGCCATCTACCCAGACGGGGTGGCCGAATGAGTTAGAGCGTCCGTCTCCCATATTGGTAGATCGTGGGATCGTGGGTCCTAACCCTGGTCGAGTGAAACCAATGAATTAAAAATTGATACTTGTCGCTTCCTAGCCAGGTGCTTGGCATTATTAGGATGGGACAAGGACTGGTTGGCTCAGTGTCAGGATAGTGTGACTGAGTGGATATCAGGTCATGGTGCTGGTGGCCTGGTCTCACAGCGCTATAAAGTCGCCACAAGAACACACTATCACAAGTGGGTACCCGTCCTGATATGACCTTAGATGTTGCTAGGGCGTACACCAACAACAAACAAACAAACAAATCCTTCCATCTATTCACTCTGTACCAAGTAGAGAAGATGGCTCCAAGTCCTCTTCACCATGTTCTGTCCGAGCTGACTGAATATGCGCTGGAGAGTGACGTGGTGCACTGCGATTGGAGTCTACCACAGTCTACACAATCGGACAAATTCAATCACGGACATGCCGTCATCAAGTCACATGGTACAGTTAGCTGGTCACGTGCACCACGCCGATAGTCACGTGCTACAGGGAGGTTGTCTGTGTAGATCCGTCATGTGGGTTTTTTTTTTCTGAGGGGTCTGAATGAAAAGAAAAACATAACACCAGCAGATTAGATATTTCATGGACAGCACATTCATTGACTGAGCAGGGAAGTAAACTTACCTTTTACCCCAAGTTGGTAGGTTGGTTGCTGGAGTTGTACGTCCTGGCAACATCTACGGTCATATCAGGACGGGTACCGACTTGTGACAGTGCCCATTCATGGTGACTTTATAGTGCTGCCCCGGTGGGAAGTCAGGCCTCCAGCACCATGACCCGATATTCCACTCAGTCACATTATCCTGTCACTGAGCTAACCAGTCTTTGCCCGCAAGAATAAGAAACACTAGATTATGTAACCAAGAGCACATTTGACATTCACAAGTACAACGGCACTTGTCATCAGCGACATGTGTAGTTGACAAACCAATCATACCACATGCCCACAAATCTTCAATACACAAACTCTCTTTGTTTCATTTGATTTGATTGTCCCTCTGATGACAGGGCACCTACTTTGTTTGGACAGCATTGGGCTGGATGCACAGTTGTCTGGTGAAGACAGTTACTACACATATGTTTGTAAAAGTGCTGAATATGTTGGGTATAATCAGATAATGAAGGGTTGGGTATCTCCGGTCAAGCTGGGCCTCAGTAGGTTCAGTCAGCAGTATTGATATTTCTGAACTGATATTAGGTATGGAAGATCACCACGATTTCGTGGATTTCCGCGCTTGTGCATATTCACTGGTTAACGATTTTTTTAAACTTTTTTTATTGAGGCTGTATTTATACTATCCATAGCATATAAGCCTGGGTACCCAGGCTTGTGTTCAATGCTGGCCAATTGTAGTGTTGGTGTTATCTTACCACACAGTAGCTGCTGATAAGTTATTTGATTGCCTGCATTTCAGTATTGCCTGCATTTCAGTAGCAGATAGATAATTGGTTGGTATTGTTAGTAGCCTATGTTATCTTTTTGGGATTTTCTTGGCATATATGTATTTTATTTTTTTCTACTCTTATCACTCTACGAGCCTACTCCTATCTACATATCATAGGCTTGTACGTAGCTGTGTGGTGCGTTATCTGGCTACTCTTGGGATGGTTACCCTCCATTGGGCATCCCGCTGGTGGGCCATATCACATGCCCCTTTGCAGTGCAGCTTAGTGGGGGTTTCCTAGCCTAGTTTGCACAGATATTTGTTGTATGTTTTTAGGTCAGGAATTTGTCGTTCCGTTACCATTTGGGCACTCCACACCTTGGCAGCCATTTCCAGGGTTCTTCTCTCATGAGCTTTTATTTGGCTTCTGGTCTGCTTCAGTAGTGGCACATTATTTGCTCTAGTAGCGCTTTGTGGTTTTATAAGGAGTTTTTTGGTTTGACTATAGCTGTATGCTAATGTTTTCAAATGAATTATTCTCCTATTTTCTAGTAATTTCACTTTGGTTCTTTTGTGTATGTCCTAGGTGGGGTGCAGCTTGTCTACGCTTGTCGATCACAAGATGTATATTATAAATATATTGTACATATATTTATCAATATTTCAAAATATCCCCAAAGTTGACTGACATACGTGCATTTGAAAGTTAGTAATTTCCATAGCTTGTGTATGCGCTGTGGCAATGGTCACACAACTGTAGTGTTTGTCGCAGCCGTCAGATGTTGCATGCGTTGTGGATATTGTCTATTTCCCGACACTGCTCATTCTATGGGGGAGAAATCCGCGTTTTCGCAGGAATTCGCCTTTGGTTGGTGCCAAAGTCTTGGCTTGATTTCCGCATGTTTTTGTCAGAGACCACTTTCATCCCTGTGATATAGACGAGTGAAACACCACAGACATTGGCTGGGCTTCTCTATGAAGCAGGTTATCTAGGCTCTAATATCATTAGATCAAAATAGAGGCGGAGATGTTGTTAGGACGTACAACCCCACATAATAAACAAACATCATAGAGGCGGGATATAAACAAACAATTCACTGCAATAGAAGAGTTATGTGGTGTATATAGGTTATGCAAATATTATTGTGAATGGAATATAAAACTCCCCATATGACACTGCGTTAGGGAGGGACAGGAGCGTGCCGTTTGAGCGACCTGGAGGGTGGGGGACCTGCTCCGAACCACTGTAACCTCCCCCACCACCAGCCTCGGTCTGGTCAGCATGCCTCTCGGCCCCCTCTCGTCCGGAAATATGCTTTAAATCAAAATAAACGACAGTCTTGTGTGTACCTGCCAGAGCTTAGGTCAATAGCTCTCTCCAAACTAATTACTATTGTCTTCTCTCTTCCTTGTAATGATCAATAATATAGAAGTTATGTGAAAATTATCAGAACCCTAATTCAGAGATAAGGAAACAGACAGTGAGGTTATGAACCTTTGAGCAAGGTTCAGTAGCGATCAATTGAGTTAGGATAAACGTAAGGCATCATCCAATTCAGTTCATATATGAAAGTCATAATGCTGAGATATTTCAATCCCCCGAGATATCATTAGAGATTCACAAGAGTTACTTGAGAATGTTCCGAATTGACAGCTCCGATCATACTCAACAAACTCAAATGTAATGAACGGGTGCATGGGAAAGAATGATTGATGTCCTGCCAGGTTGGCGGTTCGGGTCTGTTTGCCTTCGTTTTGGATTTTGCAGACAGTGACGCAGTTGGTGGAAAATCTTATATGCAATTGGCTGCCTTGCAGACGGACACATGTCCATGGATAAGCAAATATGGGCAGGGCATTTCTAATTTGAAATGTTGTCCATCTCCACCTTTGTGAATTATACGTGTTAGTGCCACCCTGTAAAATTGTCACTATCTAGCCTAGCGTTCGGCATTGACTGCTTAGCTCAATACAGTACAACCCCGTTAAACCAAGCTCGGTTAAACCAAACGATCGGTTAATCCAGACATTTTTCGGCGGCCCGGCAAAATACTACCATTTATCATATAAAAAGGTTGGTTAAACCGAAGTCGGTTAATCCAAAGTATTGGTTAATCCAAACAAAAGTGTCGGCCACATGCCACTTCTGGTACAGTTAAACCAACCTTTCATGCGTTTTAAGGTCATCTGAGACTGCAGTTCCCATGGTGATATTGGAGTGGCTCCCTGCGCGTACGCAGTGGGATTATCGCGATGGATTCTTTGTTTTATTGGGAGTTTTGCATCTTATCAACATCTAAGCTCGTACCAGCGTGGGTATCTTCTGGTGACAATGCGACAGGGTGATTGCTATAGTGCGTGCCTACAGGGATACCATACTGCCAACACCATAACCCGATATCACACTCAGTGTTATTATCCCGAGATTGAGCCAACCAGTCCGACTTTCAGTAACGCTGAGCCCTAGACAAGCAGCAACATTTATAACTTTAGTAAAACAACAAAAAGAAGATTTATTGTAAATTGTTGGTTTGACTCGCTTTGGGATTGACCCCCCTGACCTCCAACAAGGGACGCGGATGCTCTCCGGAACCAGGTGTTGCGGATTCCGAGGGACACCAGTTTGTCAGGGACACTTCCATTCAAATGCATTGTCAACGGCCATGCGCTAATCTTCATACAGAAAAAAATCAAATATCTCTAAAATTACACCACCTAGAAACAAATCGCTTCATACACATATAGAAAACATCTTTACCATTAAGATTATATTAAATTGATAAGGTTGGGGTTCTTGATTTCTATTAATTTTGAATAAAACTAATGTTTTTCACTGCGCATACCGTCCAACTCAAGGCATTGTCAATGGCCATGAGCAATCTTCATACAGAAAATACAGGAAAAGTTAAATATCTCTAAAACGACACCACCTAGAAACAAATCGTTTGGTACACATATAGAAAACATCTTTACCAAAAACATTATATTAAATTTATAAGGTTAGTGACGATGCTGTTCGATTTTAATGCATGCGCAGAAGCAATGTGTCCCTGGCAAACTAGTGTCCCTGGGAAACCGCAAAACAGGCATCCCAGCGCGGTCTCTTTGGCTGCAGCGAAGACACAGCGTCGGGACGCTGTGCTATTAATAGACATGACGCAAGCCGCTATGGGAGAACCTGTTTGTGTAATAGCATGGCGACATTGATGTGTCCCCTCGTGGCAACAACAGTGTGTGTCCACGGCAATCAGATGGCCGAGGTCCGCGCAGCTCTCCCCGCGGCCACTCCGGGGCCGGCCCTCGGCGCCGGACCGACGCGCCCCCTGCTGGAACTTCCGGTCAATACCATTAGCGGGACACCCCAGCAGTGTCCCCCGCCGCCCCAAGGGGACTGCCCGTCCATTGATGTGGTGTGGGCTGGGAGGGGGGTGGGGTGGTATAGTGGGGAGTGTGTGTGTGGGGGGGGGGGGTGTCCATCATGTACTACACTGCAAGGGAGGGGGGATGGCTGTATCTGCATGATTGCTATCAATGGTAAGGTATCAGAATATCTATATATTTGTTTGTTGTTGTTTTATGTGCTAGCAACATCTGAGGTCATATTGGGATTGGTGCCAATTTCCGAGAGTGTGCATTCAGGGTAACTTTGGAGTGCTGCCCAACTGGGATACCAGGGTGCTGGCAACATGGCTCAATATCCTACACAATCACATTATCCTGACACTGAGCTACCCAGTCCTTGTCCTATTCTATTATTGCTGAGCGCCTCGCTAGGTAGCGACAAGTATTAAATTTATATGTCCTCGGTTTGACTCGGCTGCAACTCAAGCTAGCGATCGTCCACGTGGGAAGTCTGCGCTCTACCGATTCGGCCACTGCGTCCATGTAATCTCCGGTCCATTAGACCATCAGGTCAGCCATCATTTTTTTTAATATTTTTTTTATTGAGGCTGTATTTATACTGTCCATATCATATAAGCCCGGGTACCCAGGCTTGTTTTCAATCCTGGCCAGTTGTAGTGTTGGTGTTATCTTACCACACAGTAGCTGCTGATAAGGTATTTGATTAAAGCCTTGAGATTATTCAGTTTGATGTTATTCCATGGCCAGGCATTTCTATATTATTTCAGTCACATAATTGCACAGTTTGTGTGGCAGGATCAACTACATGCACAACCAGACGGGATGGCCGAATGAGTTAGAGCGTCCGTCTCCCGTGTTTGGTAGATCGTGGGGTCGTGGGGTCGAACCCTGGTCGAGTCAAGCCATTGACTTAAAAATGTATACTTGTTGCTTCCTAGCCTGGCGCTTGGCATTATTAGCATGGTGCAAGGACTGGTTGGTTCAGTGTCAGGATAATGTGACTGAGTGGGATATTGGGTCATGGTGCCTGTGGCCTGGTTTCCTAGTGGGATACCACTATATAGTTGCCATGAGTGTGCACTGTCACAAGTCGGTACCAGTCCTGATATGACCTTAGGTGTTGTTAGGACGTACAACAACAAACAAACAAACTACATGGAAAAGACTGTTAGACCCGTCCTGATATGACCTTAACTGTTGCTAGGACGTAAGACAACAACAAACAAACTGTTTGACGTGACATTTATCAACTGACTACGCCACTCGGAGTTATTTATTCCAGTGATATATTCGAAATCAAGGCACTCCATATTGTGTTGTGTTTACCATATCCGCCATTTTGGATTTAATTTGAATTGGCATAAGACTTGAGTTTAAATCTCTTGGAAGCATAAACTATAACAATCTATTTGAAATCAGCATGAACAGCTTACTTTACCTGCCCAGCAGTAAAAACTTCATAACGAATATATTCCAATTTGTTATGGGCTTTTTCCGCTTGTTCACAAGTCGACTTGTGTCAGTTCCATCTAGTGTATTCTTTCTGAACTAACGTTGCCAAGCCTGTCGACCAATCAAAATAATTCTTACGGAAGGAGTTCGGTCTCAAAATTAAATTTATATTACATTATCAAAATTCGTAGGTTCTGATTTGGCCATTTCATTAATGATTTTAGTAGCGCAATATTTAGAGGACAACGCATGGAGGATTCCTTGATCATTGTAAACAAGTCTCTAGGGTACAACTTACAAGCGATGACCAGACACTCATGTAATCTGGACTCACGCCTAGGAGACCGGGCAGTAGATCGGGAGTTCAATTCCCAGTCGAGACTTACAAAATTGATACCTGTCACATCGTAGTTTGGCATTTGGCATTACTAGGATAGGGCAATGACTGGTTAGCTCAGTGTCAGGATAATGTGACTGATGGGGACATCAGGTTATGGTGCTAGCAGCCGGATTTCCCAGGGGCGTGTGTGTGTCGCCTACCGCCCAACTTTGGGCATAGGCCACAAACAAGAGCTCTCCAGTTTCCCAGTCCTGGGCCTTGAGTTTCTTGTTTGTGATTCTGTAACATTGTTCTTTTTTCCGGGGTGGGGTTGTTGGCCCCACGCCCATCACCCAACCTGGAGGACCAGTTGCTGCTCTTAGTCTGTCCTCTACCATGAGTCCTGCCCGGCTTGGTTAAACCTGCCAGGGGGCTAGCCCCCGCCGGTATAGCTCTCATGGTCACGGAGGCACACAAGCCTCCCCACCACGACAAGGTAGCAACACAGGGGCAGCACAATCGAAATCATTATGAGTGTGCACTGTAACAAGTCGGTATCCATTCTGATATTACCTTTGATGTTGCCAGGATGTAAAACTCCAACAACCAACCATAATCATCGGATCCTGACAATTCTCTATCCTCTATATGTACCAGGGTAGGCTGCATTATTCCTGGGGAAAAACCTGTCTACTCAAAGAACATTCCATGTAACATCTAAGTAATCAGCTAACCATATAAGTAAAACTCATTTCCTACATCTATATAACGGGCTGTTGAGGGGATCTTTCGCATAAATAAATGTGCTATAATTACAGATATGTCTCCTTCGTCGTTTTGAATTAGGACTATCATCAATTACCCCCACGTTTTTGTACAGAGCATCACCCTGGTATAATAATGATATTTTTGTGTGTTCATTATATCAACCTGATTAGTGAGATTTATGTTTAACATATATATAATTTTAATTATTTGTAATTGATATTTTGGTTGTTGTTTTTATAATTCGGCTGAGTGAGTTTTTGGGTCTTATGCTGGACACATAATGAAGCAGCCTGAATTACCTTCAACCCCGCCACCCTCCTTTCAGTAGGAATAGCAATAATGTGGGTTCGAGCCCCGTCTAGGAAACTAATCTCATTTACTTGTATCAACCCACAATACTGGTCCCCTGACCCCTGATGGTGTACATGCTGAAAACTGTGTGGTGTTGAACCTAGCAGGTGTCTGTAATAGAAGTGTGCTATCTGGTTATTTGTAACCGTAGGTACCAGGCATATGGCACAGTCACATACACGTTAGTGGACGTGGTTGAACGTAGTCGAGGCTAACATACTTGAACGTAGTTGAACGTAATTGGACGTAGTTGGACGTAGTTGGACGTAGTTGGACGTAGTTGGATGTAGTTGAACATAGGTGAAAGTAGTTGAACATAGTTGGACGTAGTTGAACGTAATTGAACATAGTTGTACATACTTGAACATAGTTGAACATAGTTGGACATATTTGGACATAGTTGAACATAGTTGAGCATAGTTGAACATAGGTGAACATAGTTGAACGTGGTTGAACATACCGGCATCCATACTTCTCCAGTATGTTCAACTACGTTCAACTATGTTCAACTACGTTCAACTACATTAGCCTCCACTACGTTCAAC
Source organism: Branchipolynoe longqiensis (assembly GCA_030323885.1). Taxonomy (NCBI): domain Eukaryota; kingdom Metazoa; phylum Annelida; class Polychaeta; order Phyllodocida; family Polynoidae; genus Branchipolynoe; species Branchipolynoe longqiensis. The sequence goes on along the minus strand of CM059200.1, from coordinate 1,722,651 downwards.
TACGCCCACTAACGCGCATGTGACCGGGCCGTTAGGATTCCTGTGGGGATGATTGAGAGGATTGAGTTGCATTCAGCTGCGCAGGTGAAATGCCACATATACAAGCAAGCATGGTTAGGTTGATTGGATCAGCGTGCCCCCCCATCCCCCTTTATGCACAGCCCACCACAGTTCAGATGATGCTGCTTGCTATTATGGAACTATGTTGGTTCGTTGTTGGAGTTTTACATCCTGGCAACATCTAAGGTCATATCAGCACGGATACCAACTTATGATAGTGCACACTCATGGTGACTTTATACTGCTGCCCCCACTGGGAAATCAGGCTGGCAGCACCATGACCTGGTTTCCCACACAGTCACATTATCTTGACACTGAGCTAACCAGTCTTTGCACTATCCTATTAATGCAGAGCACCAAGCTAAGAAGCAACAAGTATAATTTGTTTAAGTCATTGTTTTGACTGGACAGGAAATTGAATTACCGATTTCCCGCGTGGGAATGCTGCGGTTTATTCAGATATGTTTAAACACTGTATGACCCCCAATAACTGATGTTTACTTGTTGTGCTGGGGTATCGTAAATCAAACATACAAAACATTAAAAAGGGAAGTCCTGCAGTCAACCGCTTCGGCTCAGCTCGTGGTAAATGTTTAATGGGTGCTGGTAACTAAGTTAGGATCAAATCTAGTGAAGTGTTTTGGTTTGGAGAACTTGATGCTTTCATCGGCTTACACGGCGCATGGTGCGGCGTACTTGATGCACGGCCCGCTGATGATAACCCATCCGGACGTCTTAACGCCAGAAGCCCGCAACTGTCTGCTCACCTGTAGCAACCGACACCCCCACCCACACTCACACCGCACCCCAATCCCACCCGCACACCACCCCATCCCACCACACCCCCACACCCACCACACCCAATCCCACCACCCCCCACACCACCCCCACCCACACTCACACCGCACCCCAATCCCACCCCCACACCACCCCACTCCCACCCCGCCCCTACTCCCACCCCCACCCCACCCCAATCCCACCCCACACCCACCGCACCCAATCCCACCACACTCCCACCCACACTCACACCGCACCCCAACCCCACACCCACCGCACCGAATCCCACCACACCCCCACACAACCCCCACCCCCAACCCACACACCACCCCCACCACACCCCCACCCAGACTCACACCGCAGCCCAATCCCACCCCCACACCACCCCACTCCCACCCCCCCCTACCTCCACCCCCAAACCACTCACACTCGCCCTCCACCACTAAACTCCCACCCCCCACACCACTCCCACCCCCAAACCACTCCCACTCACACTCAACCACTACTCCCACCAGACCCCCCCCCCCCACAGAGCCCCACTCACACCCCACCCCCACTCCCACCCACAGCCCAACCCCACACCACCCCCTCCTACACCACCCCACTCCCACACCACCGCCACTCCCACCCCACACCACCCCCACACCACCCCACTCCAACCCCACCTCTACTCCCACCCCCACACCACCCACACACCACCCCACTCCCACCCCACCCCAATCCCACCCCACCCCACACCTAAACCACCCCCACTCCCACACCAGCCCCACACCACCCCACCCCTGCCCCACTCTGCTCCCACCCCTACTCCCACCCCCACCTCACCTCCATACCACCCCACACTTCCCACTCGTCCTCCCCCCCCACACCACCCCACAACACTCCCTAATCACCCCCACTCCCACCCCCCCCTTACTCCCACCCCACCCCCCACACCACTACCCACCCCACCCCACACCCCACACCACCATCACTCCCACCCCACCCCCGGACTCACCCCACTCCACCCCACGACCACTCCCACCCCCCCCCCCCCCCTACTCCCACCCCACTCCACCCCACACCATCCCCACTCCCACCCTAGCCCTCCGCTACTTCCACCCCACGCCACCCCCCCCCCCCCCCACCACCACATACCACCCTACCACTACCCCACCCCCACATCACCACCACTCCCATCCCACCCCTACTCTCACCCTCACCCCACCCCACACCCCACCCCCAGACTTCCCACCCCACCCCATCCCACCCCACACCTACTCCCACCCCCTCACCACACCCACACCATCCCCACTCGCACTCGACGCCTACTACCACCCCAGCCACCCCCACTCCACCCATGGCATCCTGGCAACATCTAAGGTTTATATCATGATGGGTACCGACTTGTGACAGCGTGCACTCATGGCGACTTTATAGTGCTGTCCCACTGGGAAATCAGGCCGCTGGCACCATGCTTCGATACCGTACTCAGTCGCATTATCCTGACACTGAGGTAACAAGTCCTTGCCATATCTTATTAATGACAAGCGCCAGGATAGGAAGCTACAAGTATCAATTTTATAAGTCATTGGTTTGACTCGACCGGAAATCAAACTCCATATCTCCCGCAAGCGAGGCGTGCCCTACCGATTCGCCCGGTATTTTCTACATACATGCCACCATCAATGTTGTATCGTTCCATTGTATGGCATATATCTCTAAAGTTAAATCTTGAAAATAAAGCTCGCCTAAAACTAATATAAAGTAGACTATGATGGCCCACCTAAAAGAACAATGTGGCAGAAACTCAAAACCACTAAATTATACAACGATGTTATATATTGAACTCTTTTTTGTCTTTTTTCTTGAAGCTTTATACTGCCTATTATGGATAAGTCTGACTAGACTTGTTTTCACCATTAGAGAGTTTGTCGAGAGAAAGCCAGAGCCTACACCTTTACCGACCCAAGGGATTGTTAACCTCCCATACCACATAGACATGGTATGAGAGCAACTGGCCTTTGATGACGCTGTAAGTAATACACAGTGGTGGAAATCCAAATTGGCAGAGGTGGGGGGCACTGGGACTCTAAAGTTAATTATGTATTATTTATCTTTATATTCATAGAACCCAGTGCTGCCACCAGGAGGAGTTTCCTGACTGACTGTCTGGCTGCTCATGCCAACGTTGTACATCACACAATCTGAGAACTCACGTTGATAACCTTGTCTGAACAAGTATGGACATTTACACGTTGACAACCTTTTCAAAAGTATGAGAATTTGTTATAAAGATATGGATGTAGAACTTGCGCAAACGAAAACTAAGCTGAACTAAAAGAACAATCAAATACTCTCCAGCAACGGCAGATTGCTGACACTCTGAGTTGTGTATTTGGATTAACAGGGAATCTGTGGTTAGTTGGAGTTGGCCAGGAGCAGTTTCATGACCGACTGTCGAGCTGCTGAGAGCCTCAGTCCAGGCCAACGTTGTGCATCACACAATCTGAGAACTCATGTTGATAACCTTGTCCGAACAAGTATTGGAATTGACCATGAAGTTTTGGGTGTAGAACTTGCGCACTGCGAAAACTAGCTGAACTATAACAACAATCAAACGCTCCGCAGCGCGGGCCGATTGCTGTCACACCGAGTTGTGCGTTTGGCGGAACATGGAATATGCAGTTAGTTGGAGTTGGGCATCCCCTAACCCAACCCTCCATCGGTGGGTGGGAGGCAGGGAGGGTGGGTGGGTGGGTTGGATGCTGGGTGGGAGGCTGGGAGGGTGGGACGGTGGGTGGGACGGTGGGTTGGAGGGTGGGTGGCAGGGTGGGTGGCAGGGTGGGAGAGAGGGAGGGTGGGAGAGAGGGAGGGTAGGAGGGTGGGTGGGAGGGTGGGAGGGTCCGCATGCACACTGTCTGCTGGGACGGTGGTGGCCGCGGGCCGAGTATCAAGGCGGATTAATCCCCACAGTTTGGTCAAGTGGGGTGGTTTGCAATCGGCATTTATTAAATTCTGCTGCGTCACCGGAAGTGAGTACACGGCGCGCGCGCCGCGTGCACCCTGTGCGCCTGCGCAATGCTAACCACGTGAGGCGGGCGGCGGCGAGGCCAGATTGAACGGACGCCGAGTGGAGCCGACCTGGTGTAAACACATTTATGTGGGTTTTCTGTGGGTGTTGGTATGTATGCTGGTGTGTGTTGGTGTGTGTGTTGATTTGGGTGTTGGTGTGTGTGTTGGTGTGTGTGTTGGCGTGTGTTTTGGTGTGTGTATTGGTGTGTGTGTTGGTGTCTGTGTTGGTGTGTGTGTTGGTGTGCATTGATGTGTGACCGTGTGTGTGTGTGTTGGTGCATGTTGATGTGTGTGTTGATGTGGGTGTCGACATCTACCTAGGCATTTGTTGTTTGTGTATCGGTGTACTTGCTGCTGTATGGGTTGGTGCTTAGGCTGGTGTGTGCTGGTGTGTGTGTTGGTGTGTGTTGGTGTGTGTGTGGTGGTGTGTGGTGGTGTGTGCTGGTGATGCGAGGTGTGGTGGGAAGTCTACTTTTATTTCAAGAGGCCCTGGACTGAGCAAATCTACATCCCGACCTCATACAAACGAGTTTAAAATTCGTAGCTTGTGTCACGTTAACGCATTCAGACTGGCTATGACGAGGCGGTGCTGGTGCCAGCCTCGCGTGGCGGGTTCCGGCCCGCAGCAAATAGCACAATAGATCCAATACGTAGATAATAAATAACATGCACGATTAATAATATAAAGAATTTAACAATGCGGGCTCCGCCCAATTATCCTCATATAATTAATTATATTTAACTTAATTATATACACGTATATGAGGCAATTCTCCAACCTTCTGGCATGTCCAGAACCTAAAATTCTACTCACAATTATTCCATGAATGTCTCCTCAGCTGATTTTCACGTGTTTAGCGTGTTCAACGTGTTTCTTGCATGACTATCCACTATATCTTAAAATATGTTCACACTCTAGAAAGATCTACAGGCTTGCACTTAGAACTACTGATATTAACCATTTGAAACTGTCCAATCAGTTCCCAAACCGGACCAGACGGGATGGCAAAATGAGTTATAGTAGATTGTGGGATTCGAACCCATGAGTTCGAACCCTGGTCACATCAAACCAATAACTTAAATATTGATACTTGTCACTTCCTAGCCAGACGCTCAGCATTATTAGGATAGTTGGCTCACTTCCAAGATAATGTGACTGAGTGGGATATGAGGTCATGGTGCTGATAGCATGGTCTCCCAGTGGGCCAGCACTATAAATTCACCATGAGTGCGCCGCACTGTTACAAGTCCTGATATTACTTTAGATGTTGCCGGGACGTAAAACTCCAACAACCTACATAGTGCTTTGGAGATCTAATAGCCCATTCGATGTCATTAGGCAGACAAGGGGTAGGTGCAATTAGATGCTTTATAAGGCTTGGTGAAATGGCTACAAATTCACAATTAGTCAAAGTAGACATTTAAATTGGAGCCTTCTATTGTAGTGAACTTCTTCGATACAACCTTGAGATGTCTTGACTTCTGAGTGTAAGCCTGTTTCAGTTGGATTTCATACAGAACTAACTCCAACTCAACAGACACTACATTAATACTTACTACAACTTTACCAAATGAAATTGAACCCTCTGTGGGAAGACCACCACAGACTCATGTCGGAGGTCGGCTGGACCAAGTGGTCCTTAGCTGCTGCCTTATTGGTCACTCGTGGCTTACACATGCTTTTCTGCTCAAGGGGGAACCTCCCCCTAAATGTATTGGGTGTCAGTCCCCGCTGACACTCAAACACATTTTACTAAGTTGTGTTGATTTGTTGGCCCTGCGCCAGCAGTTCTACACTACAGACAGTATGCATGACCTTTTTACTAAGGTAAAACAGGAAAACATTTTAGCCTTTTTGAGGGCAGCTGGACTGTACCACCTCATATAGTTTACTAAATAGATTCTATCAATTATTAATAAAACTTTGCCTTTTCTATGGGAATTTGTTTCCCTGACCACAAATATATGATTGTGAGCTTTCTAATTTAATTAGTGTCTATTGGCACATAATTGATTGTCTGCTTTTACATGTAAAAGCGATGGTTTTAACAAAAAACAAACATTTCTCACCGTGAATATGGCCTATCCTGCCGACACAGCATAAAGCAACCACCAATCAATCAATCAACCAAATGAATACAGAAGAATACATCTGCGTACATTCTAAATACCATGTAAATACTCATATTGATCCGACTAATATTGATTTAGTTATATGTCACTACTGTTAGTATATTGCTTTGGAACTTTTGGGTTACAGAATTCCATTGTGTTACATGCAGCAAACAGATTTGATATGCACCTGGACACTTGTAATAACCTGGGTGGCTGGTTGGTGTAATTTCAGTGTTATACAGACCTATTTTAATGAGTACCAATACTACTATTGTATTTCGGCTTATTAGAAGACATTAAACTGTTCCACAGTTATTGTATACCTTATTCTATATATTAACTTTTGTGTAAATAACCTTGAATTGAAAAATGGCTGTAAGACCAGTGCTTCGCCACTGACAAAAGACTTATTCAGCAGAATAAACAGATTTAAAACGACAACAAACGAAGTGTATTTAACCTTGTAAGCATTCCTGGCTGTGAAAAAGGTCTAATAGAAAATGTCCACTACAAACGCGCCTTCTGATGCCAGTTTACAAATTAATGTAGGCAGCCACTCACTGTGCAGCATGCTTGGTGGATAAGGTCTCATAGACATTTCCCACCAACAACCCTGCCTTCTGACCGCAATAACTAAATCGTGACCTTACTATAAAAAGGTTCTATATGCTAAAGTGACCGAAGTGGTGTTATGGATATAAAAATGTTCTATCCACAAAAGGCTATCATGCAGTTACACAACTATTTCTCAACTGGTATTTTTCGCTGAGATATATTAAAAATAATATTGTTCTACCCGCTATTCTATCATGCAGTTACACAGCTTCAGTCTTCATTATCTCAAAAGCACCATTTTGTCAGATAGAACCTTTTTATAATAAGGTTGCATAAGGTTGTAGGTGGCAGTTCATTGTGCATGCTCTGCGGCAAAGGTCTATTATGTTACACTAGACCAGCGGAGACTGGCCTCAGACAACATTTAGTTAGCCAGGATGGAACAGTGCATTCAATGAGGCTCAAAGAGGCGGGAAGCATTTTGCCTGCAAAGCACGGACCACGTAAAAGCACATCTTGGGTAATTACTGAAAATACACTTCAGAGACGTCCCGACACAGCACCTCGGATGTTGCTTCTTAGTTCCGGTAATGACCTTCTAAGAAGACTCCCAGCTTTGCCCACATACATTTCCACTGCATTCAAATTGGATCTAGGTTGGAGTAACATGTAGATCTCAAAGGCCCACCATGTAGATCTCAAAGGCCCACCTTTATTCACATTGATGCAAGATGAGGGTTGTAGTGTTATTACACGAGTGTTTTCAAATTAGCAATTGTCAGACGGGATGGCCGAATGAGTTGAGCATCCGCTTCCTGTTTTGGTAGAAGGTAGACACTCATGGAAGCCCCAGGTTTGAACCTTGCTTGAGTCAAACCAATGATTTGAAGAGTTATACTTGTCGCGACCTATCCCTGCACTTGGCATTACTAGAATAGGAATAGAAACCCAGCTAGATGTTAAACTGGTTCAAAACATTTTAATTCTTTACTTTTTATTGTTTAAACATATTTCTTTTGAAGTATGCATTTAAGCTGTCTAAAAAATCGACGGAAATCCAGAAATACTGGCCACTTCCGGTCACAAGCTTGCCAGATATTTACTACGGTACCTGTAGTAAAAGTAGGATATTCGAACCAGCTGTGTATGGTACTGAAACTTAGTGAAAGCATGAAGTAAGGTACTATTTCTTTTATCATCCAGCCACTCTTATATCAATTTGTACACATCAAAATAATGTTTTTGTATTATTGCCTTGGAGTTGCAGTGTTTTTATTTAACTATTGAAAAACTGCACACTGGATCAAAGCACACTCCTCTACCTAATCACCCGGTAATTAACAAAGAAGAGAATATATGCGTAGGAAGCTGCACTCTGCCAGTCTTTGCTAATCGGATTAGTTCATTGTTCGCTCCCTCCCCCCATCCCCCCGCCTCCCCCCCCCCCACCCCCCCCACTCCGCACGCCGCGCCTGACACTTGACGGGATGGCTGAATCAATAAGAGCGCTGGCTGCATTCCTGCGCATGACAGCGTGAGTTAGAACCCTTAGCTACTCAAACCAATGACTTACCAAATTTATACTTGTCGCTACCTAGCCTGGCACTCAGCGTTAATAGGATATGGCACGGACTGGTTTGCAAGGTAGCAGAATAATAAGAGTCAGTGGCATACTGGATCATGATGCTGGCTATGTAGAGAAGCTCCAGCAGTCATATCCATTTTGTTTCTTTCTACATCAAGTAACATGGTGGAGTCAACCCTTGGGAGGGAGACAAGTGTCCATCAATTGTTAGTGCCCTAGAACTACACCAGGTGGCGCCACTCATCCCGTATACCCGCTGTGGACATCTTAGGGCAGTGTCAGTTGTACAGGTTGCGCACAACTACTTAGACAGAACATTGCCATTTTATTTTGTTTACAAATACAACATCGAATTGTTGTGGTTTTATATACCGGTTTTACTAAATGCAGGTAATAAATACAATACTTTTTGAATCTAGAATCTAGAATTTGGTGAAATTGTACCAGATCAAGGTTGTACTTGATATTCAGAGTGGCGTAAAGCAACACCAATCGATCAATCAATCAATCGGTACTCAGAGCTGCACTGGGTAAAATGATCTACATTTGGTACTGAGTAAAATGATCTACATTTGCACTTGTTACAGTGAGTTGCATTTGGTACTTTGAGTGACACTTGTTACTCAGAGCTACACTTCTTGCTCTGTGCTGCACTTCTTACTCTTAGCTACACTTCTTACTCTTAGCTACCCTTCTCATTCATAGGGACATGTCTTAATCTTAGCTACCCTTCTTACTCTTAGCTACACGTCTGACTCTTAGCTATGCTTCTTAATCTTAGCTACACTACTTACTCTTAGCTACACTTCTTAATCTTAGCTACACTTATTACTCTTAGCTACACTTCTTACTCTTAGCTACACATCTTACTATGAGCTACCCTTCTTACTCTTAGTTGCACTGCTTACTCTTAGCTACAATTCTTACTCCTAGCTACATGTCCTACTCTTAGCCACCCTTCTTACTCTTAGCTACATATCTTACTCTTAGCTACACTTCTTACCCTCACCTACCCTTCTTACTCATAGGGACACTTCTTACTCTTAGCTATACTTCTTACTCTTAGCTACCCTTCTTACTCTTAGCTACATATCTTACTCTTAGCTACACTTCTTACCTTTAGCTACCCTTCTTACTCGTAGGGACACTTCTTACTCTTAGCTATACTTCTTACTCTTAGCTACATGTCATACTCTTAGCTACCCTTCTTACTCATAGCGACACTTCTTACTCTTAGCTACACTTCTTACTGTGAGCTACACTTCATACTGTGAGCTGCACTTGTTACTCTGAGCTGCACTTCTTACATTGAGTTGCCCTTCTTTCTCTGAGATGCACTTCTTACACTGAGGTGCACTTCATAGTATGAGTGCTCTTCTTACACTGAGCTGCAATTCTTACTCTGAATGTTCTTCTTACACTGAGGTGCACTTGTGAGTGTTCTTCTTACTCTGAGCTGCACTTCTTACTATGAGTGTTCTTCTTACTCTGAGCTGCACTTCTTACTCTGAGTGTTCTTCTTATGCTGAACTGCACCTCTTACTCTGAGTGTTCTTCTTAAACTGAGCTGCACTTCTTAATCCGAGTGCTCTTCTTACACTGAGCTGCACTTGTGAGTGCTGTTCTTACACTGACCTGCACTGCTTACACTGAATTGCACTTATTACAATGAATTGCACTTCTTACTCTGAGTGCTCTTCTTACATTGATCTGCACTTCTTACTCTGCATGTTCTTCGTACACTGAGCTGCAATTCTTACTTTGAGTGCTCTTCTTATACTGAGCTGCACTTCTTACTCTGAGTGCTCTTCTTACATTGAGCTGCACTTATTACTCTGAGTGCACTTGTTACACTGAGCGGCATTTCTTACTCTGAGTGTTCTTCTTACACTAAGTGTTACTCTGAGTGTTCTTCTTACACTAAGATGCACTTCTTACTCTGAGTGCTCTTCTTACACTAAGCTGCACTTCTTACTCTGTGTGTTCTTCGTACACTAAGCTGCACTTCTTACTCTAAGTGCTCTCATTACACTAAGCTGCACTTCTTACTCTGAGTGTTCTTCTTACTCTGAGCTGCACTTCTTACTCTGAGTGCTCTTCTCACTGTATCAGGTAGTTGCTAATGCCACCTCCTTACCTAATTAACACCTATTTGCTGTGACTAATTAGCTGAAAGCCGATGCACCAGTGAGACAGTGCATTACGCCTGTCATCTACACACCAGGCATCGCTTCCGGATATCTATGTATTACCAGGGGTTTGTCTTACGACAGATGTTCTCTCGTTTTCATAATTTATAAATAATGTTACTATGTCTATTAATAACTAATAATTATCTCCAGAACTCAGTTGATACTGATATTGTGGACACATGCCCATCTGACGTAGTCCCGTTATTAAATCAAGTATGAAAGACCTCTGCACTTCTGCGGGTCTCCATGATTTCTATATATATATATGTGATGTATAACGCATTATGCGAGTATAAAGGCACGGAAGGGAATTAACCCCTTTTGATTATTATTATGTGCTAATTATTGTTAATATTACACAATATACTGTATTGCCTCCTCCATGTCGCGACTGGTGGCGCCACCCCCGGCTGCACCCGGTACCTGCCTACCCTGAATACATCACTTGCATTGGGGATTTTTTCTATATATATATATACCGATTAACTACACAAAATGCCATTATATTATATGACAGCAATTGGTTAGTTTGAATTCCATGTTATCTCACCCTAAATGTTGCTAGAACATGAAATCCGACCAAGAAAGAATTCAACATGGCTGAAAATACATTCACAATAAAGATAGTTTAAAGCTGACTTCCGCTATTTTCCTGCGATTCCCTGACAGTGCTAATCCTATGTGGTAATATCAGCGTTTCTCCAGAAATTGTCATTAATTCTGCCGGAACCTTCTAGATGGCGCCATGGTCGTGACCTACTTTACATGCGCTTTGTTATAGCTTTGGATTGGTTCTGTCCGATCCCGTTAGGTGGCGCCAAGGTCTCGGTCTGACTTCCACGTTTTCTTTGGCCAGAGACCACTTTCTTCCCTATTAAATACTCCACCTGTGTGATGTAGTACAAGCTAAAGGCTACATTCCTTACACGCGGTATGTGGCATGCGAATGCGGCAACAAGTATAAAAGCATCTAAGTCAATGGGGGTGATTCCATGCATGCGAATGCGAATGCGAATGCGAATGCGAATGCGGCAACTGAATCAGTCCATGTAGCCATCGGTGCGGCATGCGATTGCGAATGCTGCTGTGTTTGCCATAGAAAACAGTGATAGAGAAACCTGACACTATGTGTGGGTGTGGGTTTGGGTGTGGGTGTAAGGACCCAACCTATTTGCATGCCGCATGCCACATTCGCATTCACATGCCGCATACTGCGTGTAAGGAATCCCAGCTTTAGTCTGCTAACCTATGACTCATATACTAACTGGCAACTCGGGCATCTGTTTCCATTAAAGGGTCAGGAATATTGAATGTGATGGTACAGAACATGTAGCATAATGTATGTATACATGTACAGTAAACCCTCTCTAACTCTAAGTCGACCGACCATGGGACCGACTTTAAATAGTTCATTTAGGGAGGTGGTTGCTTCAGGGATTCTTTTCATCATTACTGTACTATGTTATTCTATGGGCGATCGCTTAGGACTCAAATAAAGGGATCGATATAGGGGAGTGGTCTGTCTGTGCAGATGGTCAGTTAGAGAGGTTTTACTTGGATAAGTACATGCTGTATAAGCCATTTTACGAGTATAATAACTTTCATCCTACTCGCACTCAGAACCGTTGGGAGGCGCCACCCGTCTGTGTACGCATCACTGCCCCCCCCCTACATACACTCACTGTACCGTCGGATATATATATATATATATATATATATATATATATATATATTTCCACATACGCACCCCATAGGGGTGTTCGAGGGCTTGCTCCTGCAGAATATATATGTATATATATATGGCCAAAGTGGAGTATATGTATGGTATAGTCATACTGCATTGTCCATTAACTATCCAGTTATGCTGATATACACAAAGGTTAACCCATGAGGTAATCTTATATATGTGTATATATATATATATTTTTTAAGTGAGCCTAGTGACAGTTGGCTCACGGCATATAGGAGGCGGGGGAGTAGAGAATGCCCGCTTCGCAGTGGATAACATGGAAGTTAAGGTGGTTAGAGTGAAACATTAAGGACTGCCGTTATTTATATACACATAATACATAATATAGTACATATATCTATACATGAAAACCTCTCTATACCGACCCCTCCAGAGATCGACCACTCCCCTATATCAATCGCTTTATTTGGGTCCCAACAATACCATTGTAAGGATATTCAAACTCTCTACACAGATCACCTCCCTAAATGGACCACTTAAAGTCGGTCCCATGATCGGTCGATTTAGAGAGGTGTTACTGTATATAGAGAGAGATAGATGGCAATCCTACATACTGTATATGTCCCAATTGAAGCACGCTACACAATAGAAGCACACACCCCCATTTTAAGATTGAATGCACCCTCAAATGTACGATCATATTCAGACTGAATGGACATAAATAAGACAATCCCACTTTATTTCAGAGGCACAACAAAAACAAATCCATGAAATTTGTTAACTTTGAATAGACGCGCATTCATGTGTCTGCACTAGCGCAGTGCACATCTATTTGGGACATATATACAGTAGTTTAACCATTGTATAGATCAATATAGCTGGATAGCTAAATGGGGCAATGTTTTATGACAATTCATTCTGAATAGCTACGAATGACAGCTACGAATAATTTGAAGTTGCATATTCCGATGGTTTTGAGTTTCTATTATTTTCTGAGATACACATGTTAATTCACATACTCGTACTATTAAGGAGAGAAGGCATAGCATAGCTTAAGTTAAGTTTATTTGGAATTTAAATAAGAAATTAATCTGGGCTGACGGATCAGCTAGCAGTCAAGTTGAGGACTAGGTGCAGAGACCATATCCTGAGCAGTTCAGAGCAGCGTGAGAATTGAGTCAGATTTCATTCGAGCAGTTCAGTAGAGAACGAGATGGCAATTCTGAGCAGCACTCACACCACTAATCGTGGGTGGGAGGGTGGGTGAGAGGTGTTGAGCAAAGACCGTCCAGCAGCGAAGTGAGGGCTAGGAGTACTGGGAAGCAACAGGAAAACTAAAAATAGAACACATCCTTGTGTGCAAATTACCCATGTTAGCCTGCAGCCAACATGTTTAATCAATGGAATATATATTGTATCTTAGATTAGCTTGAAGTAAACTTCATTCAAAGTGGCTCCCTTTGAAGATATTTGAAGTTTATATCTGCAAAATTAATTGTGGCATGGTTGACAAACCTCTGACCTCATAGCCTTCAATAGTAACCGCTTCAATTAAATTGGCTTAATATGGCCTTATATAGCCCCTGCCTTGCAAAGTTATAAACTACTGCCTTGTGGTGTACATGTACTTGATAGAACCAAAGGCTAAGGGAGCAAACCCTAACAGAAAACCATGTTTCTGTGGCAGCATTAAGGTCGGTGATGAATGGAACTATCAACATCTTCCGACCAGCCACTGCAGGGACAAATAGTTTGCGCCTGTCTTGACGTGTTCTTGCCGGTGTGAGGCCTCTATTTGCTCCCCGAGAGAGTGCTGCTAGTAACTTGCAAAAGCCAGCAGCACTTCAACACTTTGCAAGCAGCTTTTATGAAATGCACAACCGCACAAAATAGCGGCGCTTAAGAAATAAAAGCAGTCTTTGTCGCATTGCGACCGACAGCATGATCATGATGATAGCAACAAATACTTAACAAGTATACCTGCATCTAAGTTGTATGTGTAGATTAAAACCTGAAGCTGAGAGACATTAAGACCGACTCAAGGACATCACTCTCACAGCAGAGAGCTAAATGGAGAGCGGCAGTCAAGTAATGAAAGCAGTCTTTGTCGCATCACAACCGACAGCATGATGATGATGATGATGATGATGAGATTAAAAGCTAGTTAAGTGATTTGGTTTCGAAAATTTGCAGCTTTTCTTGAACTCTGCAACTTTCATAATCACTGGATGAATCGGTTCTGCATTTATACCCTCACAGCAGTAGGTCCTAGTTGTGGGCATCGATGTAATATTCCGGTATAAAAGCACAGACGCCTGGGCAGGAGTATTTGCTCATTAGCATACAGACAGGCAACTTGGGTTTGAGGTTAGCTCTAGAGGGCAGCACGGAGGCTTTGATTTCAAGGTCAATGGATATCAGTGGACACTTGGACAGACACTGAGGTAAATTCACTGTGAACAAACTGTAATTTAAAACTTCACTTCATCTTTGCGAGATAAATGCCTTCCAAACTTAGTCTTTGTCTTTGTGTCTCTTGAAGCGGATGTGGGAATATAACCTGCACTTATATATATAATATGGGGTTGGTATTTGCTCATTAAATTAAAGACGCACAATCCGATAAAAACATCAAATTTTGAAAAGCGACACAATTATCTAGATTTGATTCGCCATATCTAACTTAGATACTGGTGGACTTATTAAACATATACATAACATACAGCCAACGTAAAATTCACACGTTGTCGAACATAGAAAGTTTTGCGCATGCACAAAACTTTTGCGACCCCTTAATGAGCGATGCCATATATCGATGTACAATGACGTACATCAATGTAAATCGACGTACGCATAACGAACGCGAAACGTTCGAGTAACGCATATCAACATACAATGACGTATTGATGCAAAATCAGCTACGTCGGCGCACGTTTGCGCGATGCGTCGTATTGCGATAGGGCTTTTAAGTACATTATAACGATCAATCTATTGAATGTATCTGAGAAAATGGTAGAAACTTAAAACTATCGGACTAAGCGCCTTTAAGCAAGTAGCCAATGCACCTTCCACCTTATTCCATTGGCACCGAACCTTTTGTAAAGTCGTCGGCTGACAGCTGTAGTTGTGTAGGCAGGCTAAATAGGAAACGACTACAGGCAAGGAGGAGAAAGGCAGATTATAGAGTTAAAGGTAGAGAGAGCTTGCACCCTCAGGTTTATTATTATATAGTGGTTTTAGAATCCAAGATGGCCTGTCACATGACCAGATCCTCCAATCAACAGTAAGCATTCATATATCCACCAATCAACAGCAAGCCGGCTTGTAACCATGCCTTGGTTGTTTTGGCCTCACTGACCTGTTGTGTCTGGGTGTGCAGTGATCCGTACAAAACACTTGGTGGGGGAGGGGGTTGTGAGCAGAGCTGCTAAGGCCCTATCACACTAACAGTAGTGCCCTTCTCACACTATCTATATAATACACAATGTCTATTTAATCTAAGTAAAGGATCACCAGCACGACACAATACCACATGCATTTGGTCACATTACATCATTTACCTTGTATATAACATGTGTAATCCCATATAGACGAGTTCACATTCCCACCAATGTGTAATTATCGGAATATTTTACACTTTATCCCTACGTAGAACACCCAGCTTTAGGATAGGACAAGGGCTGGTGGTAA
Source organism: Branchipolynoe longqiensis (assembly GCA_030323885.1). Taxonomy (NCBI): domain Eukaryota; kingdom Metazoa; phylum Annelida; class Polychaeta; order Phyllodocida; family Polynoidae; genus Branchipolynoe; species Branchipolynoe longqiensis. The sequence continues at coordinate 1,706,933 of CM059200.1, read as the reverse complement.
TATGACTGAGTGGGATATCAGGTCATGGTGATGCCAGCCTAGTCTCCCAGTGGGACAGTTCTATTAAATCGCCATGAGTGTGCACTGTCACAAGCCAATGCCCCATGTAAATGCAATGTCATTTAGCAACCAAAGTCCTGATATGACCTTAGATGTTGCAAGGAACTGAAACTCAAACAACCAACCAACCATGAACCAAAGCAGTCGCCTTCACGGTCCACTTGTTACAGCAGCCCGACTTGGCAATACCCTGCTGCCCACCGATAGTGGCGCTGTCGGGCGGGTTAATGCTGCACCTTATGGGTACACACTGCTAGCGGTAAGACTAAAGCCCCGTTCACACACAGGCGTTAAGTCGCCTCAAGTAGTTTGTCTCCTATAGTTCGCCTCACATTGGTCGCGTGGACACTACGCTGAGGCGACTTAAGCCTGAGTCACCTCATCTAGTTTGCGTCAAGTAAACCATCTCGCGAGGTAGTATAAATGAAGCGAACTAACTTAAGTCGGCCCACCTTCCTTGTGTGGACGGTAGTGCTTTACTTGAAGCGGCTTAAGCAAGTCACATGCATGCGCAGTCGAGACCTGAGTTTGTTTACTTTGCGGTCGATCACAAGTGCATATTATATAATTTGGTCTATGAACCGGCTAGAGGTGCCCAGATATATTTTTCATGTTTATTTTTAAGTTTTCACTGGCCAGCAGAAGTTTTGATCATTCCAAAACAATACGTTTCAGTCCATACACATCTAGGTCGAACCCACACTCTCTCGTGGTGATGTCGACTAACCGAAACTGACGCTGGTTAGTATGGACTGGCTCATGCGCAGATATCAATTTCCGCCTTAAACCGACCCAAGTACTGCAAGTGTGGACACGACTCACTTCCATGCCTAGTTCGCCTCATCTAGTTCGCCTTATCTAGTTTGGCCTAAAGTTGTGGGTGTGAACACGGCTTATGAGGGTTACATCTCGCGTTGTGCGACACAATGAGACGGGTTCGCAGCCTTATTCCCTTTCACTCGTTCAGGCAGGCGCGTCTTAATTACACTCAGCCCGACTGCGAATTCCGGCCACGCCCCCCTAATCCCCATAGTAATGACACGGCCGCGCCCCCTGCCGGGATACCGGCAGAACTACTAAACCACCCTGTAAATAACAGCCTCCTTCTGCCCAAAGTAGGCTACCGTATTTCCGCCATTACACCCCGCAGCAAGTCGGTAGCTATCAGTCAGACTGGCGCTGTATTATGCATAGGCTGGTTTGATATCACTCTGTGATAGATACATCCTATAACCTAAATGGCGAAAATACGATGTTAATTGTTTGTTTCAGGGTCAGTGCGGGGCATGGCAAGTCTTGAAAAGTCTAGAAAAGTCTTGAACTTCATTTGCCACATTTCAATGCTTTGAAAAGCCTTGAATTTAACCTATTTTGGGTAAATAGTCTTGAAAAGGATTGAATTCCGGTAAATTGTCCCCAGTGTTCTAAATTAGTCAACAATCGCCATTCACCCCATGAAATCCAAATGAAAAGCATCTTGAATTCCTATAAAAAAAACAGCCTTAACAAGCCTTGAAATAGCTTTGAATTCCATATTTTCACACGTGTGCCGACCATCACCCTAACATTTTGTTCATTATTAGTTAGTTAGACCAGATTTATTTTGGATTGAATATTTCAATTGAAAGAAGACCATGACCTGATAGCCCACTGAGCCACATTATCCTGACACTGAGCCAACCAGTCCTTGCGCTATCCTAATAATGTTGAGCACCTGGATAGGAAGTGACAAGTATACATTATTAAGTCATTGGTTTGACTCGACCAGGGTTTGTACCACGATCCCATGGTCTACCAACACGGGAGACGTACGCTCTAACTCACTTTCTTCTCCATTTCTGTTTCTTTTCCCAACTGGCCTAAATTGAAAGTTCTACCATTTATAGATTACAAATATTATCAGAAGAGTATGTTGTGCCACGCTAATTGGCACTGTAACTAGGCCAGGTCAGCTGTCGTGTAATACAGAGAGATACAGAGAGATACATTCATGTCTGAATATTATTGTGTATTATTCACGTATTTACGGTAATTGATTCATCAGTGAACAGCATTCAAGCTCTGTAAATATCTAGGTCACCCAATGCACTTGTTCTGTTCCCCCTCCTGAGATTCTCTGAATGCTCTTATAGCCGCAGCGAAGCTTTCTGATTTAATAAATGAATAAATCAATGCGGTTGGCGAATTGCTTAGTAAAACTGGGATGTGCCTTGCTCGGAGTGAGCTGCTCATTCGTCCAATTTCCACTACTAGCCGCTAGGTGGCCTGCCACAGGTCCGAGAGATTCAGCACACGGGTGTGCATCATGGTGCTCTCAGGAGAGGTCACCCGGGGTCACTGAGTCGTCTAGAGGTCAGTTGGAGGTCACTGGTGTCGTACGTTATACCCCTGTCACACTACGACGTAATGAGCGAACGTGAGCCTAACGTGGTGATTTTTCGTCATTACGTTGATGTACGTTGGATTACGTTATGATGACGTCATAATGACGTTATCTGTACCGCCCTATAGGCATCCTTTATGTCTATTGAAGACAGATGATCGCCCCTAACTAGCGCATCTATTACCGTATCGACACTCAGATACCTAAACTTCTCAGCAACCTCGCTTGTTGCGGTATTTACCGATTTACCCCGGGGTCTGCTACAGTCGATCACAAGGCGACCACCCCCCCCATCCTTAGGCATGATAAACATGGAGTGAACGCATTGGGGAATGTCATTGGCGAAGGAAACAATGCCCTGTTCTAGCTCTGCTCTTAATCTTTCATTGATCAGGTCCCGCTCAGACTTAGACAAGCGTTTACTATTCTCATACTTGTGGTTAAATGCACAATCTACGACCCTAAACCCGAACACAATGCCACGTAAAATATAGGCGGCATCGGGATCAATATCCCCTCTAAGAAACAGCTCGGAGAAAAACCGGCACGGCTTGAGCTGGCAGCACACACCCTTAAGCATATAAACACATGCACAAACTCCTCTCGCACAGTCAAGCTCAACTCTGAAAACAACAGGTGGATGGCCTTCAAATTCACACATTGATACAATTAGACCGTCATCAGTCTCGAGCACATCACACCAGTCCATATCACAGTTAGGCACAGAAAGGCGCCGGTTATCACAATCACTAGGGGGGCCAATGCTCGCCCCATGTATGCAGTCCCGCCGATCCTCACTACCTCTGGCACTCAGGTCACCTTCAACGACCCCCCGGTCGCTGTCCTCTTTCCGGTGTGTGCTATTGTACGTAAATGTCACCTGGTCACCTGCAAAGACCGTCTTGGCTACATCTGCCCCATCTCTCTGTACAACCACATGTCGGTCACCTTCAAAGACCTCTCTCACGTTCCTAATCGTAGGGGTGGACTTATGACCAGCTTGATTAGCAGAATTACCCTGTTGACCCCCTGAAATAACTATGGGGCCATCCGCGCGGCCAGCCCAAGGGCTTCTTGAGTGTCACTCTTTGCAAGCTGGTCGCTTGTGCCCCTTCCTATGGCATTTCGAACAAACATGACCGAATCTGCACTCGTCCTCAACCCTTGAACATCCATCTTCTCCATTCCAAGCGTAGCAAGGCCTTTTTGTATGTTGGCCTGACTTGCGAGCAGAATAGCTCGAGGTACCGTACCTCTTTGACTTTACATTCAACGCTCCATAATGTAATACACTGGTTCCCCTGTTTGCACCAGCAAAGGCCGCAAAACCAATGTATTCCGCGAGCGACCTAATTGATAAATCGTAGTCTGAGTGAGCTGAGTCTATGTACTCGCCGGTACGTGCCCGCAGTGCAAAAACACCAAGTGCTCCATTAGTGCTTGGTAGTCTTTCACAACTAATTCCTTTATTCCTAGGGCCCACTGACCTGTCGCAGCAATTATTTCATAACAGTTCGTCTTCCGGACGTCCTTGTGACCCACAGTAAAGCGTTTCAAACTCCACTTACTTCTACGCCTCCGGCTGGCGCTACGGCTTGAAGAACTGCTTCTGGACCTCCTTCGACGTGTAGTTGCACAGGAGCGGCCTGTATCCTTCCCGTACGAACAGAAGCCGTCCTCTGGCCGGCCCAACGAGGCTGCATCCATGTATGGGTGGCTGGTTCCCGTATCGGCACTGTCAGTGACGCCGGTGGTCCCCCCATGCCCGTCCAACATGGTGCCCATGCCATCTTGGTGTTCGTCCTTGCGCCGGTTCCTCCGTCTGTCGCGCTTGGCTAATAGTAGCTCTCGACGTTCTTCCAATTCCTCTAACTCATCCTCTAGTTCCAATGCCTCCACCTCCTTTGCTGCGCGCTCCTTCCGTTCTAGTAGTGTAGCCCCCTCCAAAACACTCAAGGGCACCTCCTCGGTCGGCATCTTTTCAGGCCTATCTGTCATCCCCCGCGTCGTCTGTGAGCGTGTGCTCAGCCTGGCGCTAGCTTTTTTCCGTTCACACTCAATCGTATCTCCCGTGTCATGTACAGCACCACAACTATCACAGCAGGCTCTAGGCATACTAAGATCGCCTAGGTCAAGAAGTGCCTGTCAACGACACGCCTGAATGGTAAGAAATGTTTAGTAGTCTGTTGTTGGCTAAATTGCCCGCAGGTAACTTTAGTCAAGCGGTGTGTATTAAAGTAACGCCTAGTCGGTGAGGGTGCTGAAGTGTTGGGGTCGATAGTGACAGTATGGAGTCTGCTGTCGGCCCAATCAAGGCGTCATGTAGATAATAATGTCAGTAAAATGGTGTCAATATCATATATATAAATCGAAAGCACATGTAGTCTTACGCTCAACAATCACGGTCATGAATGTAAAATTTTCCTCTTGGAGACGATATGTGCGTTAGTCATATATACCTTATGTGTTGCTAGGACATAATGTTTTGCACACGATCTGTATATATACATGTATGTGTATGTGTATATATTTCCGATTAATGCCGATCTCGACTCGTGCCGCTGCGCTTTACCGCTGGGCTATGGCAGCCAAAATACAGGTGTGTTATAGCCTGAACCATGGTCTTCGTTTACAGAGATCGTAATTATGTTAAGTCAGTGTGGTTATCTACTCAATAACTATTAATCCAGCATAATGAAATGCGATCTAAGCAAGGCACAAGTGTGTCGATTAATGGCCGTTTTTGTTAATATTTAAACGACCGAATTGTACTAGCACTACAAAAACGTTCAGTAATGATCCTTCCAATGATCACAAAATGATCGTCGACACACTATCTGCACGCACCAAATTTGGCAACTCGACACAAGTGATCTCAAATGGCAAATGGTTAAAAGAAAACGTATATATATATATATAAATGTGAATGGTTTTAGCTCACGACACAGCAATGGCAGGTCGATCGTCCTCTCATTTGAGCTCCAGGCTTGTCAAGGCAGCAGTAAACGAACACAGGTAGCAAGTAGACTGTGTATGGGATCGTCCAAGTAAAGTAAATAGTACAGGGCCCGTATTCATGACGCAGTGTTAGCTTACACTCGGTGTGTTTACATACTGAGTTTTCGCCGCTAACCTAGAAATCCCCACCAAAACCAGTTTTGGCTCGCTAACACCGCATCATGAATATGGGCCCAGGTGTGTACAGTTTGAAATCGAGTAGCTAAAATTGTGTAGCAGCAGCGAGCTGGGTGGCAGCAGACTGAATGAAAAGGAGCGGCAGCGCCGTAGCAGCGGAGCAAAGATTGCTAGTACCGCAGCATATATAAAATAATCGAGATCGTTAAATAAATAATTAAATAAAGGTAGGAGAAACCCCGCCTATTTATATATATATAATAAATTATATTTTACATAACATATACTATATAATATATACTATATTACATATACATATACTATATATGATATATATAGTATAAAGTATATATCATATATATAATATATATAGCTGATGATAATAATGACGACCTAGATTAGTTGCCGCTAGGGGGCTGACAGCTACAAATGAGGATGTGTACTTGCACACATTATTGTTTCTTTGTTGTTGGTTTATGTCATAGCAACATCTAAGGTCATATCAGCACGGGTACCAACTTGTGACAGTGCACACTCATGGTGACTTTATAGGGCTGCCCCACTAGGAGACCAGGCCACCAGCACCATGACCTGATATCCCACTCAGCCACATTATCCTGATACTGAGCCAACCAGTCCTTGCCCTATCCTAATAATGTTGAGGGCCTGGCTTGGAAGCAACAAGTATACATTTTTAAGTCATTGGTTTGACTCGACCAGGGTTCGCACCACGATCCCATGGTCTACCAACACGGGAGACTGATGCTCTAACTCATTCGGCCATCCCGTCTGGTTGTGCGCACATTAAATTGCCACCCGAGTTCGTCGCCGTCTCCATCAGTTGTCAGCTATCAGGGTGCCGAAGAAAAGTGATCCTTAGAGTGCCACATTAGCTTTGTTACGTTGTTGTTGTTTTACGTCCTAGCAACATCTAAGGTCAATCAGGACGGGCCACATTAGGCTTCTGGTCTGGGAACATTAACAACATGACTGCTCAAGATCAGATTTTAAGTTACACAAATGCACCATTCAATCAGGAAGCTTCGCTCAGCCACATTTGTTGTGAAAGCGTTGATGTAAGTGACATGCGCAACAATGTTGGCATGGCGCTCCTTGTTTGGTGATCCATCAACGGTCACGGTGTGAGCCACGTGATCAAGGGCTTCCAACAACAATGCAAATGAGTTGTGAGTTCATGTATTCAGAGTCCGTATGGGGGCCTAGACAGTTTTGTACTTCACTTGCCCCATTTCAAGGCCTTCAAAAGCCTTGAATTTAACCTATTTTGGGTAATTAGTCTTCAAGAGCCTGGAATTACATTACGCTGTCCCCAGTGATCCAAATCAGTCCGAAATCGCCATTTGCGATCGTTGTTTGGCCCCTGAATCCAAATGAAAATAGTCTTGAATTCCTATCAAAAACAGCCTTGAAAAGCCGTAACATAGCCTTGAATTCCATATTTTCACACGTGTACGGAGCCTGTATATGTATAGTGGTTGGAGTGTTAACGATGTACATGGATTGGGCTGGGTGGACGGGTTGATGAGACACAGACCTGATCTTCCTCATTTACTGCTTCTTAGCCCTACCTTAAGTAGTGTCATGGGGGTGATGAAAATGGGAAATATTGCATCTAGAGCAGGACTCGACCCCACATCTCTTTGCATTCCGGGCCAGTGTGTTAACCATTACAAAACCTAGGCTCCCTGATATCACCACACTACCCACGCCTACCTGTCTATATGGCTCCTTGCCTGAGAGGTCAGTGCAGACCACTACAGTAGTAACAATTATAGAGTTTTAAGTCATTATTATGTTTTGCATGTGTCGGGTTTTGAATCTTTGGATGTGCCACATGGGAATTGGGCACTCAACTCATTTGACCATCCCGTCTGGCAAGACTTATCTTTCGGCGGTACACTGAGTGGCGGTTACAGTGTGAAGTGGGTGGTGGCGCCACTATCGGAGCTGAGGTTTACTAGGCTGGAGCAATAGATGAATAGGGGAGTGCTAAGGAGCAGGCAGGATATTCCAGGCTATTATATTTGTATAATTCTTATACAGCATATAAATTGTATATCATGCGCTGGGAAGCTGCTACATCTCTGTTGAGAGTCCCACCAGGGATTCCCTTATGAACTACACGGCGGATTCACAATGGCCGCCTGTTGTCATCTGTACAAGGCCCTGTTTTTATTATCATATGCCATCACAGATACTGTCGCCAGTGTTGGCGGGTTCGTGTCAGCGCTGACAAAGGGAGCAAACATAAAATGGCGTCGCGTGAGATGCATACAGATGCGGAGGGCGCGTCCTGCTCCTTCTCCCGCCTCCCTGGTTCTCCTGCCCCTTTTAAGGTAGCTTTCTTGCCGTCTGACTCCTGCCTCCCACCTCCCATCTCCCGCCTCGCACTTCCTCCCTCCTACCTCCTGCCCCTTTTAAGGTGGCCTTGCCGTCTGACTCCCGTCTCCCACCTCCCACCTCCCACCTCCTGCCTCCCACATCCCGCCTCCTGCCTCCCGCATCCCCCATGCCGCATCCTGCCTCCTGCCCTCCGCCCCTTGCCTACCGCATCTCACCTTCCATCTCCCGCCTCCCGCCTCCCGCCTCCCACCTCCCATCACCCGCCTCCATTTCCCCGCCTCCCACCTCCCATCTCCTGCCTCCCTCCCCCGCCTCCCGCCTCCCTCCTCCCGCCTGATCTGCCCTCCTGTCCATCTTGTCTCCCTGTCACTTAAGTGTCAGCAAACGTCACCATCTACCCTCGTTTCTGTCGCCACCCGGCTTACCTCTTTCCCCCTTTCTCCCGTCCCACATTCCCCTCTCTCTTCCCCTATTCCATTGGTCCTTCGCCTTTCTGCTCCGCTTTCTCAGTTCCCATTTCCCTTTCTCTGTACTTCTTCCGGCTTCCGCTCTTCTTTCCCCAAGTTCCCTCCCCTTACACCCCCGTCCCCCCTTCCCTCGCCTTACGACTCCCCCTCCCCTCACCCTTTCCCTCCTCGCCCCCTTCCCCTCCCCCTCCCTTATCTCCCCTCCTCCCCCTCCCTTCTCCCTCCTCCCCCCACTTCCTCTTCCCCTTCCCCCTTCCTGTTACCCTGCCCTCTTCCTCCTTCCCTCGTCCTCCCCGCGTCCCTCCTCCCCTCCCCCTCCCCTTCCTCCTCCCCTTCCCTCCCCCATTTCCTCCTACACCCGTCCCTTCCCCCCTCCTGCTTCCTCCTCCCCCTTCCCTGCCCTATTCCTCCACCTTCCCTTCGGCCTCCCACCCTTCCTGCCCCCTTCCCTTCACGCTTCCTCACCCCCTTCCCTTCGGCCTTCCCCCCATTCCCCGTCCCTTCATCCTCCCCCATCCTCCCCCTCACTCCCCCCCCCCCCCCCTCCCCCCCTCCCCCTCCCCCCCCCCCTCCGTAATACTGTCTCCTCCCGGCTGCCCGACTCCCAACCCCTGTCCCCACCCCACCCCCTAGCCGCCTCCCCCCCTAACCCCGTCCTCGCCCCCCCACCTCCCCCCACCATCCCCCCCCTCCCCCACCTCCCCCACCTCCCCCATCTCCCCACCCCCACCTCCCTCCCCCCCCCCTCCCCCACCTCCCCCCACCTCCCCTCCCCCTCCCCCCCACCTCCCCCACCTCCCCCACCTCCTCCCCCCCCCTCCCCCACCGCCCCCCTCCTCTCCCCCCCCCCCCCCCCCCCACCTCCCCCCACCCCCTCCCGCGGCCCCCCCCCCCCCCTCCCCGCCATACCGTCCTCTGTGGTGTCCGTCCTCCCCGCCAACACCCCCAACCTCCTCCTGCCCCATGGCCCGCTCTACGCCCTTCGCAACCCCGAGTAGACCTCGCCCCCCCCGCAGCCGCGTCCCCAATCGTCTTATCTCCCCCGCTCCCTCCACCGCCCCCCCCCCCCCCTCCCCCCCTGTCTATCTCATCCCCCCCCCCCCCCCCCCCCCCCCCCCCCCCCCCCCCCCCACCCCCCCCCCCCCCCCCCCCCCCCCCCCCCCCCCCCACCCCCCCCCCCCCACCCCCCCCCCCCCCCCCCCCCCCCCCCCCCCCCCCCCCCCCCC